>JAQFVV010000006.1:13037740-13375349 GCA_028023455.1 Epiperipatus broadwayi
TAATAACAAGATAAAAGACTCAATAATGAACTCAATACAGTACTTATCCAAACAATAATAATTTAGGTAAAACAAGCAAATATTTGATTATAATTATCATATAAAGTTTATATCTTGTCAAACAATAACTATTGAATTTAATATTAAAAAAATTAATATAACCATACTCACCAATTCTGGGATTTGATTTCTGGATTTTATGATATAATTATTTCAAATAAATTGTTTGATATAGTCAGTTTATCTTCTCTCACTCAAATGTTATTAATCAATAAATCCATTTGCACAATTGGATAATAATCAGACAAGTTTATTTGAGTTAAGTAAAATTAAAATTTATTAATAAATGAAGATCAATTATATATATATATGACGAATAGATCAAAAACAATCAATATGTACACCTATGATCTAATTGCATGTACAATAAATTATCAATTGACATTAATTTCATATTTACATATGTGATTACCTATCAATCTCCATTTATTGAATACAAAATATGAAACACATATATTTATATAACACAAATATGTTGTGAAACATTCACATTTTCCAAAATACAAGAGAGTTTAATATATACATCTTCTATACCATATATATATATTCTAGCCTGCCTTTGCATGTGTAGTCTCACTTCCAGGCAATATAATATTAAGTAAAATGGGTCTAACTCAGTTAACATTTACGTTCGGTTACATGCAAATATTTGATAAATAAAATATTGTGCATTAATATTAAATATTCCACTAGCTCAAATTAATAAAATAATAATAATAAGGTTCAGTTTATAAAATAAATCAATAAATATTTATTTAATCATGAGACTTGGAAGTGAAAAGAAAAACTACATTGAGCCAATATCCCACAGGATACTACCTCAATGGCATAAGAACATTACCCCCCCTTACTACTATCTTAAATAAATAAATTTATAGCATTCTTACGACTTCAATAATAGCTAATCATTAAGATTAAACCAATAATTAAATCTTAATCCTTTTATCTATAATAATTTAGCTAAATAAAATATCAGGTTCATAAAACTAATTTAAGTTAATCAAAAATTACTGTAGTAAAGCATGAAAGGGATTTAATGTCATATTCTACTACACCTAACTAATAATAATAATAATAAATAATAATATTCTTCATTGTATGATCTAATTCTACATATCTTTTCATCCACTATACTTCTTATTTGCCATAATAATAAGAAGGAAGTAATACAATATAATCTTTTATCTTTCATATAATAACGTAATAAATATGTGGTAGCATCTTATAATCTGAAAAATATATGTGTGGCAATGGATAGCATTTATAATTCGATGTACTATTATAATAATCAACTTATGACCATAAAGATAATGTAAAATGTAATTTCCTAAATAAATCAATTCCAAGAAAAATATTAGAATTCTTAAAATAAATACTTTATTTATTTCAGTGCAAATATTATGTTTAATTCAAATTTTCTGTGTTTGTTATGCATTGTAATGGGAAAGAAAAATCTGAACACACAAATTTTGAAAAAACAAACTTAACAAAGTTTTTTATTATAACAAATAAAATAAACAACAATTTATTTATACTATTTACAATCGGTCTAATGAATAATTTCACCATTATACATCTATTATTCATCGTAACTATTAATACAATAAAACATAAGATTAAGTCTTCACTCTGACTTAAAATAATATTACAAATTTTTATATCTCTTTATTATCAACTTTTTATGATAAATTATAATCACCTTATATTTATTCTAAATATTATATCTTTAACTATTATTGTAATATGCTTTTTTAAAACATACATTGAAGCATAAATCGGAAAACACAAAAAATATAACAATATCGAAAATGGATCTTTTTACTAAACAATTTCTCAATTTTGCAATGTTATTAATATTATATCGAAAATATCTATGCTGATCTATTAATACAATACTTGAACATTATAACTAATCATGTTATGATTATTATACCAATTTTACTTTAATACTGTAACGATATATAAATATGTCGTTACATTAATTTAAAATAAAAACTTAAAAGTTCGCAAATAAAAGTAAAAAAACTAAACGCTAAAATTAAAATGTTTGTTAAACGTATATATATTCGCACAGATGCTAAACTTTAAAAATATTTTTTTTTAATAAATAAAAAAAAGGTATTTGAATGTATTTTTTTTATAAAAAAAGATTTAAATATAAAAATAGTTTAAAAAAGAAATAACGTAAGTAAAAATAAAAACAGGTATTAATTAATTCCTGTAATCTGTAAATGGAAATGATTGTTTATTAATTATCCAAAAGCTGTCTAATTAAAAAGTCAGAGAGTAGATTAGATAATAGAATAAAGAGATTTTGGCTTGACCAATGGAAGCACCAAGCCTCAGCCCGGACCCGAACGAAAGTGATGGATTAGTGACGTTTTGTTGATTGAATCCGTGTGGATAATATAAAAAGGGAAATACAGTTTTTTCGGACTTGATTTGATGAGAACGGTAGGACGCACTTGCCGTTCTCTCTCATTTTTTTTTTGTTTGTTTTAAAAAAATATATAAAATGAAAAGACTGTGATACAAGAATGGAACCAGCTAATGCTACCTCCAGAACATTATCTTCCAATGGAGACGTCGCGGGAATTAAAAACAGGAACCTGGACTCTTCTACTGTAAGCTATATTGACATGAACTCTAAATTTAAAAATAACTAAGAACTTTCGTTCAAGCTTATGAACTTCTATCTGACTTTTAAGTTTAAAATCAATTAATAATGTTTAATTTTATATGTTTTCCGATTGATAAAAATCATTTCCATTTTTTTTTCTCTCTTATTGTATAAATTATTTGTTGTTTAAATTTTAAATGATGAAATTTAGGTTGGGTATAGACATTGCATAGATTCGTTAGCGGTTGATAATGTTGTGGTTTTCACATTCGATTAGAATATATGTCAACAATATCACTGCAAGCATCTTACGATGAATGCTAATGGGATTTGTATATTCCCTATGCAAGTGACGTTTATCGAGGACTTTGTATTTTGATCGGTTGTGTTGAATTTGGAATGTTTTTGACCATGGAATCTGTGCAGCTGATCTGTACTCAACATTTTAAAACAAATTTTATAAAATGCATTTGTGTGAACGTATTTAAAGGTTAAATTTATGTCGGGCATGAATGGCTATATAGTTTTGTAAACTTATATTAAGGGAGGGTAATCTTAGATTATTTATTTCGTAGTTGAATTGGTTCAATGGATTGGATATATTTGTGTAATTGTAGATGTAGTATGAGGTCCGCTATGGGCAGGATTATAGATATACGCCACACACCCTCTGTTTGCCTATGGATGGGTTTGTAAGTCGGCAGAAGACCGCAGTCCATTCCTATGGAGTTTTTTGTTTATTGTTCTACTTGCCAACAGATGTCACATTCCTGTTGGTGGAGAGTCAATGTCTTCTCTATTTCTACTTATTGTTCAGATGTACATTCCTGACAGTATAGTATTTTGTGTTGTCGTATCATGCTACATTGAATACATGAATGTATCAGATGGATTGGCGCCAGTTTGGTTGCGAAATTTGTTGCCTAAGGTTAAATCAGGGAAGAATATTTTCTTTTCAAATGCAGATCTATGTAGTCTATTCATACTTGACTATCTAAATAAAATATTAAACTCATTGAAACTTAGTTAAATGTAAAATTAAAAGTTAATATAAAAATCTAAAATGTTAAACTTATTCCTCAAAATTTAAATGTTATTTTATATGTGCGTAAATAAATATTTTTACGTGTTAATTTCTGGCAGTGGCTTTTATTTATTGATATTTAAGATATAAATTAAGATATAGGTTTTTATCTCTGCGTCTCCGCTGAGCTAGTGACTTGGGCTAACGATCGGAATATTTAAATAAAGTGGAATCTTAACAGTGCGTATCTGCCTACTTTATAAATTTTTCTAGGTTTAAATGCCTAGATGGCGCCCTGGTAGTTGCAGATATTGTTTTTGCGGTTAGATTCGATCTCCACGTGCATTTCGATCGTTATAATATGGAATAGTTACAAATTTTGATGCATTTTTTATTATTTAAATAAATACAAAATTGTACCTATGATTATTTTGTACTGTTTTGTGTTACTACATTATATCTTAAAAATATACAATACTTATAAAATAAATAAAATATTTGAAGTTATTTAATATTTCAGAGCAATTTTGCTTTATTTATTTTATTCGTGAAATTTATTTTATTTCCAAAATAAATATAGAACATATTCTATGATTCTTTATCATTTGGTTTCGTTAGATTTTCAACTCCAACTTGCATTAAATCTACTCCTCCTTATAAGTAAACGAACCTATCTTATTCATTCAATAACAGTTCTTAAATTCTAAATTATTTATCACTTCTTTTCAAAATGTACAATACTGTTCAATGTAATTACTTTGGAAAATCATGATAGCGAATAGATGTGTAGGCACAGGGAAGAAAACTACAGTCTTACTCATAGTACATATTAGATAAAAAAAAAACACTATGGCACAGTGTATCTATAAAATAGAGGCATGACCTATTTGTTTAATGTCCTCCACTACCAACAATGATGTCAAGCTATTTCTTCAGCTTTATAAACATCAGTATTCAAATAAAATAGACACTGCCCACAAACAAAATATACCAGCAACAGGGCTTTGTTAACTGTACTCATATACTTAATAAGATTACAAAATGTTATTCCTATTCCCATAATAAGTCCTACATTAGTAACATCTCATTGGGTTCATGTTCACAAGATTACTACCAAATAACTATTTTATCAAAATTTCCTTATAGATTTATCAAATCTTACACTGAAAAATGAAACTAACTCACATATTCAAAATAATAAATAAAATTCAATTGTAATTAGAACAATCTCACTAATCTACAAGAAAAGTTTACTTTACTTTTCTATCCAATATTCTAAACAACATACAAAATAATCATTATCTATACTTTAAATATCTAATAATATTAAAGTTCTTTGTAAAAGAATCATATAATTATTCATTATCATGTTGCATTATATTAATAATATGAAATTAAAGTATGCATATTTCTAGAATAAATAAATTCTAATCTTATAATTTAAATGTGTTGTATAAGTGTGTCCACATACAATCTAACATTCATACTTCAATATTATATAATTCATTGACAATCTGCAAAAGAAAAAAAAAATACATCATAAAAATATCAATATTCACAACTATTACCTAAATGATATCAATTTGTAATCACTTATGACATCTTCATGTCCATCAATCAAAATAAACATTGCATATATGATATATATCCATATTATCACACATAAAAATATTAAATTATTTAAACTATTAAACTAAAATTAATATTTGTGTACCTATTCTACTAATTAAATAATATTACACTTTAAAACTAAAGTTAATGAAAGTAATTGAGACATAATTACGTATATCTTCTAGATGAAAACGAATGTTCTTTAAAAAGTTCAAATGTTTTTTTTATTTTCCTCGAGAGTTTTTTTTTTTAAAAAAAATTTCTCTTCAAGAGCAATTAAAACCCCCGACCATAGCTAAGTTCTCATGCTTGATAACAAAAACCTCCGAACTTGGCACATGCACTATAAACTCCTTCCTGCACGATGAACAAAGTTTTTTTTTAAAAAAAAAAAGATAAAAAAAATAAGATGACGTCTGAAAATCTAAGAAAATTAAATAAAATAATCATTGATCTGTTCTGGAAAAGTTTATAGAATAATAGTTTATAGTTTCTATTGTCCAGAACAACGATTATTAAAATAATAATAAAACTATATTTTTGAAAAATAATATTTTCGAAGCTTCTATTCCATAGAATCCTTTATCGGCTTCGTGATGCATCTGATCCTGGCAACTTGACTGCGGACAATCCGGATATGACTTTTTGCGCACTTTTAAAATATTTCCATAAATTCAGTAATTACTTATTTATAATTCCTCATACTTCAGGTTTATTTGTCAGGATAATTTATTATTTATTATCCAATTACAGTTATTTCCATTATTGTTCACAAACGCATATAACCTGATATAATTTAGGTTTTATTTCATACGCTTTAGAATATCCATTTAGATATTATTTCTGATAGCTTTTCTTTAAAATATTCACAATGTTTTCCTTCAAAAAGTATAAAACATTTTACTTAATAGTTTTATTTTTCCATAAAATTTATTATAAGTTCATCGTATTATTTGTCATTTTGAATACAACTATTTTGCTGCTAGAAAAATGTGCTGTTACTTTTAATTTACAATTAGCTTTTCCATTAAGCTTTTCATATAATGTCCAATATAATCCTTTTCTTATTAAAATAGTTCTTGTTAAAATCACTAATATTACATTAACAATTATGAATTTTACCTTTAAAATTTTTTTAATTAAGCACGTATTATTGGTTGGCATTTCTATATTTTTTACTGTGAAGTCGTATTAAGCTTTGACGAAAATTCTGGTAAAGGGAACTTTAAATTAGCACTGCATCCTTTTAATAAAACTTATTAAAATTTATTTATACTATGCTCTCTTTGCAAATACTTAAAAATTAATATTCTATCAGTTTGCAAATAAATTATATGAGAGCACTAAAATTAACTAAAAATAAAAATTTAAAAGTATAAATTTTAGAAATTTACTAGCACCGATCACCCTCTAGAATTAATAATGCATCAGTATTTATACCCTACAAAATACATCATCCTATTGGTGGATTTTGCTTTTCATCTGATACTTAATTTGCATATTACTACTGTAACACACAATTAAATTTAAAAAATAAATATGTCTCATTACTATTAAAAATATTATTTAAGACATAAATTTTAAATCTTTATTTAAAATTAATCAAACATTTTAAAATGACTTTAGAAAAGCAATACTTTATAAATTTATCCCACCTTTTATATTTAATTTATCTATTTTATTTTAAAATAAAATATTTAATTTTAACTAACTGCATTTGTCAGTACATGTCTTATAATATTATTTAAAACATTTTATAATTACTGATTTAATATTTGCCTTTGTGATAGGTAAATAAACATATTCAATTCTATAATGTATTTTTTAAAATATTTTGAACTTTGTTAACACAAATACTAGCAAGCATGTGTTCATGGCTGTATTATACATGTCACATGACTTATAACAGACAGATTGTATCAAAATTCTGCCTGAAAATATTAAATGTTAATTGCAACAATTATTATATTAAATAAATAATATAATAATATAAAATTTGGAATAATAATTTTGAAAACATAGAATTAAATATAACTTTTCCTACCATAAAGATTACTTTTAAAACATATAATATTAAATATAATTATTAAATATAATTTACACTTTAAAATATAGCATTTATTTAATTACAGGTTTTAACTATTAGAATTCAACTTTTAAAACATATTTTAAACATTTATGGCTGTGTTATTTATTATGGCCAGCTATTCCAACCATATACAATTAATACTTTTAGCTTTGTTTGACTATTTTAAGGTTATATATCATAATTTTAGGCATTACATATTTTTGTTTAGCTTTAAATTGTACTTTTGAAATATTATCAATATAATATACTTATTACACAAAGAGAATATATCCTAAATTTAAAATTTTTAGTAAATTGACTATAATGAGCTAATTCTGACATATAGAAAAGGGCACAATATATAAAGATGAACATAAAGTTGTTTATTAATTCAAATTTAAGAGAACAGAATAAAGTGAATATGATAAAATCTTTTTTCCTAACTTCTAATATTTACTAAGGCAGTAAACCTAAAGCATGTGCGGTTGGAAATGCGGAGGTAGAGTAAATAAAATTAAAAAATGCATATTTTAAACATTTAAATAATAATTCCTATACTGCAAAATATAAATTTAAACTTAGGAAAATGTAACTACCTTATATTTTGGTATGCAAATAAATTACTATTCAACTTAAAACTATGCACTATTTATCAATAAAGACTACATTTAAATAAAGAAGGATAAAAGTATATAGATCAATAATAATGGTGAACATAAGCAAATGACTATAATGTATCTCCAGAATGGCATCACAGTTCTAATGTCTATTTCAAACTACAAACCAATAGTATGTACTTGTTCCAGGGAAGATATAATATATTCATGAAAACTTTTAAATCCAATGTATATTTTATCAATTCTGGTGTTTTATATATATATTCAAATTATTCTTTCAAATAATAATTATTCGGTTTATGTGATGTTGTACATGTATTAGTTTATATCCATGATGATATGAAGAGCTATCCTTTCATGAACAAATATTATTTCAAAATATTGTAAATGAATACATGCTAACTTTATCTAGAATAATATAATGGGAAATTAAACTAATTCATATCTTAGAAAAATTTGATCAATCTATCTAATATAATTATACAGGGAGGATTACTCTTGTACACTTTCTGCCATTTGTATTCCATCTTTAAGTATAGATGACATCTATTTTAAATGATAAAAATATTCTGATGGTTTATACGGTAATGAAGTCATTTTGATGATTTTTCCTTTTATAATAAATTGTCATTTTAAACCACTAAACATCACATGATCATTATGATAGCACATAACTGTTATTAAAACAGGCAAACTCTCCATACAGTAGTGCCACTCGGGGTCAAACCAGAGTAATCAATGGATGCCAGAAGGTTTGTGCATAAAATTCCCATCTAGTGCCTACTCATTCAATATCCCCAAACTAGTTTCTGGCTTGTGGCCTTTGTCTGAGGAGCTTTGGATCCTAAGATTTAGGTGCAGTGCTCTCAGATCCAAAGCTCCTCACTGATGAAGGTCATAAGCCAGAAACTAGTCTGGGAATATTGGATGAGTAGACACTAGATGGGGATTTTATGCACAAACCTTCTGGCATCCATTGATTACTATGGTTGGCTGAGTGATTCTACTGAATGGAGAGTTTGCATGTTTTAAATTGTCATTTTCCCATAAAATTTTCTCTATTTACACTGCTTCATTCATGGACAGATAATATTACTTTTTATCTCTTAATTTTGTTCCATCAACTATATATTTTAAAGAAAATAAAAAGATAATCATATAAAGAAATTTATACATGCTTCTGTTTAAAGCCAAAATAAGAGAGGAAAAAAAGTTCAGACTATGCAATTTTATTTATAAGATTTTTTTATTTCTGTCAGTGTAACTATAGCAATCTTTTCTATTCACTCTTTAATTAATAATACGCTGATGCGTTGTGGTGAAACTTTTTTTTATGTAATAATTTGTAGACTTTTTATATATTCTAATTTGCAGACTTAGCACTTTCAGAGCCCTTGTTGTTCCATATTCATAGTCTTTTCAGATTGTTAGTTATAATTTCTGGTACTGTCTCATAAATTAAAAAAAACTTATTACATAAAAATGACAAAAAAAAATCATTTCACAATTATCACATTTAATAAATATTTACATTTTTATATATACAAGTGATATTTTTCATTGTAACATAAATTAAATAAATTACACTACATTGTAATATATTACATAGGAAATATATTTTTATACATATTTTCTTAGTATAATATATTGTAAAAATGACAAATATATTTGAAATATTAAAGATTTATTTGTATTGTTTCAAATTTACTATCATGAATGCAGTAACTAAAACAAAACATATAACAAAACAATAATAATTTTACTCAAACTTTGTGCTTTATTATTTACATATTCATTTTCTTTTTTAAATGAATAAAATCAAATTTACAATCTTATAATACAATTAATAATAAACAATTTTATATTAATATAATTGTTGTCATGGTAACATAGTTCAATGTTTCATAAGTTAACATATTCACCATCAAAATCAAACAAGAAAAAAAAATTATGACTGATGTCTTACCACATACGGAAATACATCTCAAATTTTAATATATATATAATGACCTGAACATTTATTAGTATTATCAACCTATAGTTTACAGATAAATAAATAAAAAAACAATTATAAATCATTTATGCTTAATAAATAAATTTAAATTTAGAGTGAATGTAGAGTGAATGAATGATTTATTTAAATGAAAATAAAATATTTGTTTTGTCATATTGAATAATAACAATGGATTTTAAAATTAAAAAAAAAATCATGCTCTGCGAGCTAGTTTTAAAGAATGGGTTGTTGCCAAATTTTTTAAAAAATGCATATACTTTCTTTTTCTTTTGAAAGATTTTGTTTATTTTACCTACTTTTTTTTCAATATTCTGTGGATTTTGATTAAGCTATAATGTACTTTGAGTAGAGATTACAAGAAAGAAAGAACATGGGCTCTCCTTAGGTAATGTTTGCAAGAATAAATGAAATGGTCAATGACAAATATCATGCTGAATCATTTGAAGCCATTGAACCTTTGGATTTCATATGAACTATAGTGTTTAATAAAATAGTTGGATATCGTCTAGTAATAATGCTCATGGAATCCTACATCATTATTTATCACCATGAGAATGGTAAAAGAAGACATCATGGAAGAGTGGAACTGCAATCTGAATATTAAAATGATGACCTTGGTAACAAACAAATAATTTCTAAAGTTCTTTGCTAAACTAACTTTTACTTTGTCTTTTATATTTAAAAATAATAATAATATGCCTTGCAAGCAAGCAGTTGGTTGCAGACGGTTGTTGCAGGTTTGCCTCCCGGCCAATGCTATGACATATGGGGAAAAAATATGCTGATAGTTATCTATAAAATTTCTTTTAAAATTTAAATTATTAATGGCTTATATTATTTGATACTGGTCTAATTAATAGATTAAGTAAGTGTTAAACTGATTATTGATATTAATATTTAGAAAACAAATCAAAATTATAATTATAATTAATATTTAAAATCTATTTTAAACATCTGAAAATAATTATTATGCTAAAAGTATTACTTGATCTAAAAATATAAAAGATATTTTAAAAAGAAAATTTTCCATACTGTGTGAAAAATTGTATATATTAACCCTCTTCTGAATATGCATGTTTAATAATTTTTTTTTTTTTCATATGTCATAGCATCTGCCGGGACGCGAACCCACACCCGTCTGCAACCAACTACTTGCTTGCATGGCGGCTGTGATACCTCTCAGCTAACAACGCAAGACAAAATGTTTAATAATTTTAAGAGGGAAAATGCATTTTAGAATTTTTGTTATCTAGCATGAACAATTATAATAATACAATGGATTGCTTTGCATTACAATTGTTGAATTTAAATTTGTGTTATTATCTTAATAAACTTAATAAGTTGAGATTTATCTTAAAAACTTATATTTTATTATTAATCTACTCATGATTTATCTATTCTACAAATTACATTATTTCAATAGCATTATCATTAGCTAATAAATCATTTATCTATTGGATTTTTTATTTACCAAATAAAAATATTTTTCAAAGCATAGACTCATTGGTGCCTTATAAATTCATGAGTTTATTATGATGTGGGTTAAGATTATTATAAATTCATTTGTGGTGCATGAATAAAAGTAGTTATAATCATTACTTGGGTATATCCATTACATTTTTGGTTGCCAGGTGCAGTTCTATCCATTACAATATTAAATACTGCCTAACACTATACTAGTAATTATAAATAAAATCGAAAATCATATAATGTTCAATACTAGTCAAAAAAAATTTTTTTACTAAAATTCTTCCATAACCGTGGTTTCATCTACTAACAAATAGACCTTTTCAAGTGAAATTTAACAAGATACATACTACTTATATCTACAAAACAAAATAGCCTTCCCATCATTCACAAAAATCAACTTCCTTTAACATCAAACCATGTCTTCATGAGATTGATGGCCTCAGATTCAAGAAAATTTTTCATAATCTTTAAAAAGAAGAGTAAAATAAACTCTCGTGATAAATTTTCTTGAATCTGAGACCGTCGATCTTATAAAGACATCCTTTGACGTTAAAGGAAGTTGTTTTTCAAAGAGAATGATGGGAAGGCCATTTTGTTTTGTATATACAATATACGTATCTTGTTTAATTTTACTTGGAAAAAGTCTATTTGTTAATTAAATGAAGCCATGGTTGTGGCATTAAAAAAAATTTTTTTGGCTAATATTATAATATTATATGATTTTTTATTTTATGTATATACACACACACAACTTACGGACATATCACTTTTTTTTTAATAAGGAAAATACGCATACAATTACTGTATAAATCTTTTTGGTATACATTTGTTTAGATTTGTTACACTTATTACAACAATCATCAGTAAATAATTTCCCAAATTAGAAAATATATCCGTTTGTATATATTCCATCCAATTATCTCTAATTGACCTTTTGAGCATATAAATTTGAATCTTATAAATAATCCACATGTTATTTAAAAAATAATTTGAATCTAAAAACTTGTTATTTTATAGCATTACCATTAATTAAGATCACTATTATTCTAATAGTACTTTTAAATAATGCTTTTAATTAATGGTAATATTATAAAATAAAGTTTTTAGATTCACCGTTGTTTTTTTTTTAAAACAACACGTGGCTTCTTACTAAGATTGTATAAATACTACTATTAATTAAGAAGGGTATTCTAAGAGCCTTATGTGGTTTACTGCAGTGGTAGAAGTCAGATTCTGGGTCTAAGATTATGGGATCGATTTCAGTTCTGCTTTTTCCAATGCTTGAACTTCTTATGACTTCCTTAAGCAATAAGCCATTCGATTATATATTATTCAAAAATGTCTGCATAAACATTATTGTTTATACATATCTATACATTTATCAGAATCTTATAATAGACAATTAACAACAGATATAGCAGTGCATTTTGCAGTTTGAAACGACTTGTCATTATATAATATGTGTATATATTATATAATCAGCATGAAAAACTCTTAACAGGTTTTTTTTGCTCTTGAGGCTTGGCCAATGTTATATTGCTAAAACTATTAATATATGGTGCATCTGAACTTAGTTCAGTCCCATATGGCTATTAAGTTAGATAGCTGGATGTGAAAACATATAGATGTCTGAAATTTTCAGATTTTCTACTTAATAGTTAACTAGTAGATAAATGCTGAGCTTGAAATGGTATTTTTAGATCCAATATCTAAATATCCTAGCACCTCACTGACAACAGCTAGCAGCTGGAAACCGGTCTGGGAATAGAGATATTCAAAAAAGCTTGTTAAGAGCTATTCATATTCATTATATAGCCGTTGTAGTTCAAGCTTATTGAATTAAGTCATGTGATGCATGACTTGATTTCCTTGTAATGTGTATATATATAATTTTTTAAAAATATACTGTATACAATTTTTCTGCAGGGAATAGAATTAGTTATCATTAATGTTAGATAGTAATAATAATTACAACAAAATTTTGTTGAAGAGATAATATACTTTACTGTCTTATAACATACATGAGAAATTAAGTTTTAATTTGTGAGTACTATTAACATCCAGGCATAAGGAAATAAAATTAATAGGTCCTGCAATTCTGACACTGTAGTTATAAGTTTAACAATCATTAACTATATGGTTCATGATTTGCTCTTGTCCACCCCTACATGAGTCAATGACAGTTTAAATTTTTTTTTATGAAATAGATAAGTGCAATGATCATGAGTTGTCCAGAACCTGTTGCTGAAACTCCAATAACATCTTGGAATATCCAATTGGCCTTACTTTCTTTGGAACCTCACAAGAAGTCCATTTTTATACCACAATTTTTTGTTTGTAGATTTTTGATTGAATAGCCAGAAAGTGGACTTTCATTTGAGCTGAGTCTTAAATGGTCAAACTATACTTCTGAGTTATTGGCAAGTCCGATCCCCTAACAGATTCTTATTCATTTTTGGTGATGGAATTTCTCTTCTTATCGTTATAATGGGAGATTATGTCAAAAAACAAAACCACTGCAAAGAAGTACCTTTGAGTACAACAGTAATATTTTTCAAGGTAATATTTAAGTGAATGTCCAGATGTCTATTTTAAAAGTACAGGTACTTTTTAGGAAAAAAACAGAATGGACTAAAAGAATGATTTTGTAGTAAGAAGTAATAGAAGGATTTGAATTCAGGATTTTTCAGTCTCTTCGTCCTCTATTCCAATTCAAGCAATCGTACACGTGACCACACACTTGGGGAAAATGTATATGATTCCCAATAAATGTATTTTGTGCAGAACCAGTACTCATCAGTTGGGCCAGATCATAATGATTTCAGGAAGGGGGAGAAGGTGTTTAATGTGGGTTAAGAGAATTTTGGGACATGTTATCTATGTACAAGATGCCATTTTACACGACGTCCCCTTATTTATTATCTTAAAAAAAAAATTACAGCTTCTTTAAATAAATAAATATTTAATATAATTTTTGAAAAAGAATTTACAGACATTTAGAATATTAAAAAAAAATTTTGTTTAAATTATAATATTTGTATTAGCGATTTTGACAGGAAAAAGTTGCTGAATGTGTTTAACATCAGTCTTAGCCGGCATCAAAGTATTTCCAGCAAATTAAAGCAAGATTTATTCCCAACAGATTACAACTATTTCTTTTTTTAACTTGGATAAAATATATTTAAAATACTCTCATGTTTTCAAAATAATATATTAAACAAGCAGTCGTATTACGTTAGCAGATAGTAAATAAACACAATGTTTTTGACAGAACAGAAACCCCCTTAGAAATTAGATTTAAACTTTTTAAAAATATATTTACGCTTATTCTGAAAACTGCCTCATCCGACAGGAATAATCAAACTACCGCATCTATTATAGTGGTTCTTGAATTAAATCCACTCGGGATTGTATCAAATTTACTTCAAAGCAGTTTATATAACGAGAAAAATAAAACAAATTCATGTTTTAAAATGACGCTTTTTAAAAACAAAACATGGAATATACATTACTTTCCATTCACCCCCTATCCCAAACAGTATACCCCCCCCCCGTAACCCAAACAATATTCCTACGCATTCATTAAATTAAATCATCATTTTCAACCATTCCCAATCTACTCCAAAATGAAAATGTAGTCGGACATTAAAGAATTAAATAAACAAATACTTTGTGCTTTATTTATATATTACTATAATTGGTATATGATAAGCCGGAAGGCTTATACAAATAATAAGCTTCATTTGGCCTGTAGAATGTCCTAAACTGCTTTCTGAAACTATCGGAGAATAGGAAGTGTAAGTACATGTCCTCATGATTTCTTCTCATCTTTAAATTGGTTTTATAGTTCTTCACCCCTTGTCAGTAAGTTATATATCAAGATCTGATTCAAAAGTTAAATCACATGTTCTCATTCACGATTCCTTCTCATCTTTAAATTGGTTTTATAGTTCTCTGACCCTTGTCACTAAGATATATATTAAGATCTGATTCAAAAGTTAAATGTCATCTTTCACGATTTCTTCTCATCTTCAAACTGATTTTATAGTTCCCTGACATTTGACACTAGGATATATATTTATATTCTTATCAAGATTTGATTGATATGTTAAATCCCTTCTAACTTTACAATCATTGGTAAGATATTTATATAAGGTTATAACCTTAGTACATATGCCTTGTGTGCTTACTGTCATGTGGATAATTTCTGGATTGCAATAAATTGACATTTGAATCCAAGTTTTTTTATAGTATGTTATTTAGAAAATATTACTGATCCAAATACTTCTTAATTAGTAAACATTGTTTTTCCAAATTCTGTATTATGTACTAGTCCTGCACGGATGAAAGTTACCACCAACAAACATATATATATATAAAGCCAAATTAAAAATATTTAGTCTTCTAAGAAATTATAAGATATATGATCTGAATATATGTATTTTGTGCTGAACCAGCACTTATCAGTTGGTCCAGATCACCATTTCCAACACCTATATACAATCACTGCTCAATTTATATTAAGATAGCAAATCTTCAAACTTTAATGGACAAGCTTCAATCTTCCCCACTCTCCAACTCTTCAACCAAATCTGAGGATGAAATGTCAAAGCTCTTGATGATGCCAATATTATTGTCATATCCATGTTGACCTTAAGTCAACCTGAACCCTCACACGTAGGAACTTAGCATATCCATTTAATTATACAGAATAGGGATGGGCAGAATACATGCTAAATATGTAATATTTAAATACGTGTATATTGTCTATACTAAATTTAATGTAATTATTTAATAAAATATGTTTTCTCCTTAATTTGAATATAATAATAATAGTAATGGAAAACTATTCAGGAAAGTTTAAAATTTTAATAAAAATAATATCTAAGCATTCCTTTGGACCAGGTCGGTCAAAATCATAGAACCACAATAAAATGCAAAAATAAAAATGCAATATACAAGAAATGGCCGTGCATTGCACCAGCAAGTAAATGGCATATTTAATTTTAATGAATATTTTTATTTTTATCGTAGTTCTATGCATATCGAAAGCAATGCATAAATATTATATTTATTACAATTATAAACTTTCCTGAATAGTTTTCTATTACTATTATTATTATATCAATGTAATTATAATTAAAATAAACGGAGCAGTGAGTGTATATATGTGTTATGCTCTGGACCAATAGATGAGTGCTGGTTCAGCACAAAATGTGTCTATTAGAGATCACTTCTTTTTCACATGTGTGTAGTCATGTATGTAGCAGTTGAATAAGATGGATTGGATAGCTATGAGAAGTTTGAAAGTCTGATTTCAATTCCCTTATAATTACATTAAGTTTGGTATAGCCAATGCACAAGTATTTAAATATTACATATTCAGCCTGTTTTCTGCCCATACTTTTTCTGTATAAATAAATGGACATATTAATGTCCTATATGTGAGGGGGCAGAATGACTTAAAGTCGACAAGTCAGATGGAAATAATATTGGTATCATCAAAAGCTTTGAGCATTTCATCCTCAGATTTTCAATGATATGGATAGTTGAAAAATTGGAAAAATATATATATATGTGTGTTAGTGTGTAAACATGGATACTTTTGATTTTTAATAATTATTACATAATTATTGAGAAAAATAATTTCCAGTTTTAATAAACTTTGCAATAAAGTCGAGATTTTAATCATTTAAATTTTTTTCTCAAAGTAATCTCACAAAGAGAAATGAAAATCTGATAACAAAAAGACACATATCAAGATGGGACTTAATTATTTGAAATCACCATATTTTCAGTAATTCCGATATCTTTAGTTTGTAATTTGTTTTTTGTTTTTTAAATTAAAATATCAAAATAAATATTTGTAAATTTCTTGATTTTTTTTCTCAGGGGTCATAGCATCAGCCAGGAAGTGAACCCGCTAACCCGGGACAACTGCTTGTAAAGCAGCTGTCGCTGACCTCTCGACCATCTCAATAGATGGTTATACAAAGAGATTAATTCCAGTACTTTTTCTCATTTTTTCCTACAGCTTCCTTCACTTAGATAAATAAACTGGTTAAAAGTGAATAGAAACCAGTTTCTACATTGCATAAGAATAAAGAAATATTAAGAGTATCAACACAGGTGTGCAAATTCAGATATTTAACATGGCTCATTTGATGACTGAATGTTGATCACAAAGTATGAGCATTGGTGAAAAGGATGAGTATGAGATTTAGCCCTGCTGTGTGTTTGTGTTGTGATATAGACAGAGTTGAGATGAGACATGCACTGATAAAAACAAACAAAAATTGAAACTATATAAACATAATAATAACATACTTGCATATAATATTAAATCATTTATGCTCTTTATTACAGTTTTACAATGCTTTTACTACGCCATTATGACAGTTTCGATTACCCCAGCAATCTTCTTCAAAACTTCTACTTATATTTCCAAACCTTTTATTACAACCCACTAGGACAGTTTCGATTGCCCCAGCAACCTTCTTCTGAATTTCTACTTATATTTCCAAACGTTAACTGCTAAATTCAAATTGTTATAATGGGTTGTAATAAAAGCATTGTAAAACAGTAACAAAAAGCACAGACGATTTAGTATTATATGGATTTGGCAATGCAATAAGAAAAATAAAATTATAATACTTTATAAAGAACATACATGCAATTATATATAAATACAAAATGTGTGAGATGGAGATTTGAACCCCCTCCTAGCACATTCTCTGTGAAATAAGATACAATCAATTTTCTTCATTGTAAACTTTATACTGCCACCATTTATAATTCATAAAGTAAGCATCATATATACCATCTTATATAGCTTATATATAGTTATAATATGAATTTACTAGAAGGTGCTTCAGCATAGTTAGATAACATGAATATGAATAAAAAAAGGTTTATATAAAAATAAAAAATATATAAATACATTTAAAAAAAATTTCTATATATATATGGATTCTCTTTTTAACAAGAATTAGATGTAGAAGCCATTTATTTTAACACAAAAACATGGCATGCAGCAGACAATAGGCAACAATTTTACAAATTCTGGGAATCATCAGAGATAAGTAAAAATGCTGTAAAAACAACTGAGATGATGTACTTAGCATAATTCTAAGAATCTTATGCTAAGTGCATAGTGCTAAAATAGCATTCACATATGCACACAATTTAAAAGCTATTCCATTATTGAAAATCATTATTATGCAAAAGTGCTTCAACATAAAATTTGTGAACATAAATGTGAATAAAAAAAAGTTTATTTATATAAAAATATATAAATACATTTTGGGAAAAAAATGTATTGCTTTCTTTTTTATCACAAGAACTAGATATAGAAGCCATTTATTTTAGCACAAAAACATTATTGTATGCAGTAGACAATAGGCAACAATTTTATAAATTCTGGGAATTACCAGAGATAAGTAACAATGCTGTAAAAATAACTGAAATGATGTGCTTAGCATAATTCTCAGGCTCAGATGATAAATGTATGCTGTTAAAATAGCATTCACATATGCACATGAATTAAAAGCTATTCCATTATTGAAAATCACCATTATGCAAGTAGTCTCTACTGTAAGATACAACTGCATTCATTTTAAACAGCAGTCACATGACTTCCAGCCAAGTATATAAGCAATTAAATGAAAAGGTTTTCTGGCAATGTTTTTGTTCCCATTGTTTATGACTTGGATTTAAAACGTATCTGGGTAAAACAGAGACATTTCTTTAGGTTTTCATTAGGCTTATGATTTTTTTTGGTATATATCTTCTCTTCCATAGTTTAAGCCTTTTTTCTTAATAATTCTGAAGTTTATCCAATCACAATTGTTAAATTTTGATATTAGATGAAGAATTTTCTTTTTTTTTCTCAACCAAGAAATTTTCACTTACCATCAAACAAAGGTGAATGAATTAATAAAAATAAACAGTGATTGCATGTCTGTTTACCAGACTTATGATTTGTGTTTACTCATGATTTGTGTTTGAATACAGGTCAGGTAAAACTTGAAATTGTTTCCAGTTTTCAAGCAGATATATAAGATTTTTTTCAGATAGTGGTCTACAATTAACTCAGTGAATTATCCAATATTGATCAGTAAATGGATATTTATAGTTCATTTAATTAGAAAGTAAAACAAGTTGTTCAAATATTAGCCACTCACAATTGGCAAATCTGATGAGCGATGCCTTCTCTTTCACTTTTTTTTTTTTATAAAAGGCTATTTTCCCTTTCAGCTTATTCAGGTATGAGTAAATAAAAATAAAATCTAAATTAAGTCAAGAAAATATCTTTTATTATATTATCAACATCTCACAAGGTTATGTAATGTTTGACCTTCAATGTAGCAGTCACATACAATGATTGCATCTAATCAATGATATTTTCACTTATGGATTCAACAAGAAATCTTTCATGCAGTCAATCATATGATTATTAAAAAAAAGTTTTGTGACATAGTAATTAGAACATATGAGTGGCATGCCATAACAGAATTCAAATTAGAGATGGACAAACTTAAAAAGTTTTTCATGTGGCAAGCAGACTTTGAAAGAAAAATCCTAATGGTTAGTCCATAGATGCTCTAACTAACTATTCAGATATTGATTTATAAATGAATATCTTTCAATAATATCTGCTTATTTTTTTCACCTATATATTTTGCTTTCAATCTTTTCTTATTACTCCTAGCATATATTTCTGCATACTTCATTGGGTGATATAATCTGAAGTTTTTGTATTGCTCTTTTGTTTAGCGTCCACGTCTCAGATCCATATATAAAATCTGATAAAACATCTATTAAAGTCTTTGTTTTTTTTAAACACGTGATGAGCTGAACATATTGACAGAAGAAGTGATTATAGATAAACAATTGAAGTTTTAACTGAATTGCGAGAGATTACAATAGAGACACCATATGAGAGTGTTGAATGAAATAAAGAAAGTTTGAAAATTTGTGGAGAAAAGAAACTATATATTAAACAAACTGGATTAAACATGGAAAGACCTAGTCAAGCGTTGGTGGTCGAGAGGTCAAAAAGTTTGAAAATTTGTTAAGAAAAGAAACTATATATTAAACAAACTGGATTAAACATGGAAAAACCTAGTCAAGCGTTGGTGGTCGAGAGGTCAGCACAGCTGCCTTACAAGCAGTTGTCTCTGGTTAGCGGGTTCGCTTCCCGACTGATGCTATGACACATGGGGGAAAAAAACATGGAAAGACCTACATCCTGCAGTGTATCGATAATGTTTGAAAATAATGGTGATAAAATGAGTATGTAGCGTTTATTATCTAAAGAAATAGACCCCAGGTAACTTTAATTAAACAGATATGGGATTATATGTTGATTGCATTAATAAAAGATCTGATTATAATATGATACAGTCTTGATGGCTGATGGAGGAGTCACTTTTCTGTAGTCACGAAGCGATGATTTTTGATTTTAGTTTTTACCCATCTTTAGAACCAAATTTTTCAGATATAAATAAAATTCTCAATCTGATAACATTTCTTATATATATAAAAAAAGTTATGTATGTGAATAAATTTTTAACTTTCTCTTCTTTCAAAAGCTATATTTGAATTTTTTTAAAAAAAAAAAAATACAATCATTTCAGTACATAGAAATAAAATTTCAAATTTTGCCTTTTAAATTTTATATATATAAGATTATTTTTAATCTTTTTGAAAAACCGTAGTCTAAAAACTGCATCTTCTTCGTGTTTTTTCTCTTTTTAAAAAACATACATATAAAATTTATTCACGCCTTTTTTCTTCACAACACTATACGAAGTACTGATAAGAAAATGATTTTTCAAAAAAGACTTGTGAATTTACAAAATAAAATTCAATAACCAAGATTGTTACGAAGATTAACCTTTATTTTTTTATTATTAGTTTGTATAAAATATTTTTAGTAAAGTTTTCGACAGATCCGAGTATAAATGTTTACTATGCGCATGTGCAAAGAATAACGTTTAAAAACGCATTATTTACTGCTATTTCATTATAGCACACATATGCTAAAAAAAATAATCCAACTTTTATACAGTTAGGTTCTCGTACAAGATTGAGAATCTTATGGAACAATGAAGAGCATCCACCTGACATGTCTGAAATCCTGGATTCAAATCCAGGACAAGTAAATTTGAAAGATATTTTTTATCAGGCCGGTCTAAAGATAACTATCCAAAATTTATGTGCAAATGGGTATCCAGCTTCAATAAACCCCTAGCCCATTCACGCATTTTCTTTAGTCCCACAGTCAGCGCAATTAAAATGTGTTGTAAGCCTATCATGTTTTAAATTACTTCATCATATCCATTGTTGATTAATCATGCTTCTGATATAATATTTTCCCACATGGTGGATTTTTTATTTATATTTTTGTATATTAAAACAGGCAAAACTCTCCATACAGTAATGCCACTCGGCGCAAGCCAGAGTAATCAATGGATGCCAGAAGGCTTGTGTATAAAATCCCTATCTAGTGCCTACTCATCCAATATTCCCAGACTAGTTTCTGGCTTGTGGTCTTTATCTGAGAACACTGCTCTCAGATGCAAGGATCCTCACGGATGAAGGCCACAAACCAGAAAACTAGATGAGTAGGCACTAGATAGGGATTTTATGCACAAGCCATCCGGAGGCCATTGATTACTCTGGCTTGCACAGAGTGGCATTACTGTAAGGAGAGTTTTGCCTGTTTTAATAAGTTATCGAAATGGTGATCACATGGTGTTTAGTGGTTTATTTTTATATATCAGACATATATAGTGTACAGATATTCAACATATATTATTACATTAACATCAACATTCTTGGGCAGAGGAAAAAGATGCCTATAGTTAGAATAAAAACAGGTTACAAAAATATATATATAGTTAGTGATCTGTATCGGATCTACATAATTCTACATACAGATTGGCTTGAATTCAAAACTTAGGGTATTTTGAATTTCAGGCTATTAGATGGTAATAAAAAAAGATTAAAAGTGATTCCCAGATAAATAACTACATTGATATCAACTTTGATTCTCAAGTTATCATCAATAAAGCAAAAGCTGGTGTAATGCCATTTAGAAAAACTGATTAGCCATTTAGGAATACTGATTACTCAATCCTATGGCATGTAACAGTAAAATAAAAGACAATGGTTACTCTTGTACATACTGTAATCAAGTGTTGTTGTTGGTAGTGTAATAATTAACCACTGTCTATTCAGAATGTAGTAAGTAATCGTGATATCTCAGTCTTACATCAGGTGGTGATAAAGTGAAGGAAAAACTAAGATGTTGTGTTTGTAATGTACTAAGTGACCACTGATTACTCAAACTTTCAATTGATGGCACTAAAATAGAGAAAGGAGAACTGCTCTTATTTATAATACAATAGTAAGCTAAAGAAACAAGTGATATTATGTTAGTGATGTAATTAATAACCTCTGACAGTAAATGGAGCTTGGGTAAAATGAAAGACCATTGTTTATAATGTTTGGTGAGCTAAAAAAAATCAAATTATCTTGTGGTAATAATCTAGTAAGTAAGCAATTATATTTCAATCTTACAGCAGACAGCACTGCAGTAGAGAGATGAAAACTGCATTTATTTCTAATATTGTAGTAAGGTGAAAAAAGTAAGTGATGTTGTGTTAGTCTTTCATATACAGTATTCTAATTACAATACATTAATATATATATATATATATATATATATATATATATATATATATATATATATATATATATATATATATATATATATATATATATATATATTATGTGTTTTTTTTCTGTTTTTTTTTTAAAAGTTTTTGTCAGTGCAGCCTCATCTCAACTACACCTTATTGTGACCATTCCCTGGTATAAATAGGACAACCATCTACCCATGCAGAAACAAACTATTCTCTCTCACACACTATGCATGTATTTTGTGAACAATTTTTGCTCATTGAATGGGCTAGAAATATCAAACATCTAAAACTTTGCACTTGTGCAGACAGCTTGAAACTCTTCTGTTACACCACCCTTGTGAGGCAGAGAAAGATGGGTCTCTCCACTTTCAGTCCCATGCAGAGAGATATTTCCACATCAGCTCTATCATATCAGTGCAAAAATTCAGATCACCATCTCTGAGGATACTTGCATTTTATGAACAACCTTCACTTGTCAGACTAACAAGAGGTGTAAAATACCTGAAATCTCCATGTTTATATTGGTAGCTCAATACTCCTACATTATATTATACCACTCTGAGAGAAGATAGGGAGCAGTTTTTACCGACTTTTAATGCATTGTGGAAGGGTAAATAATCAATGCATTGAGATATTTTCAGGTTTTTTTGGCTTTTTTGTTTTCATCAATGTATCCCCTCACACTAATTCCACCCCATCCCAATCATCTTACACACATTAATGTTAAAAATATAATGCAAAGTTATATGCCTGTTACCATCTAAATTTCATTGAACTAGCATATTCAGCTAATAAATATTGTAGCCCTGCTAAGAGAAAAAGTTCCCAAAGAACTTCTGCATAATCAATTAAATATTACTATAAGAAATATTACTGGAACAATTAAATCTACTTCTTTAGGCTTTTTATTCTCTCACATATTCCTCCACCGGATACTAGAAAAAAAGTTGCCTCACAGAAAATGCATAAAAAGTTTTTAACCAGATTGAATCTGTCAATAATTAATGATACATTACCAAATTCAGCACTTCTTTTATTTGGCTGTAATGTCTTATATAAATGCAATATATCCACTGTACTTTGAGTACTTTTAAAAAGTTAAAATAAAAGTATCTCTGAAGAAGACTGCAAGATGGTTGAAATCTAAGATTTTTGTATGGATATAAGTACAATAAAAGGTATTTTGCTAAAAAGTGTTAATAGAGTGGATGAATTAAACTCATGATATAGTTTTACCACCTAAAATTAATATCAAATCAAGAGCCCCTTTTTGGATCATCAACCAATTATGATGTAAAAATGGTATTCTTAAATTCCAAACATTTTCTTTTTCAAGATCAGACAATGAAGCCGGCTGGATTTGATCTTTTTAGATGCAATAGGAGTTTCATCAACAGATTAACAACAACCTTTGGTTGTTGCACTTGTGTGTTTTTATAAATATAATATCAAAGCTACTGCCCTACATGGAAGGAGACAACCATAAACCATGGCCCACATAATTAAAGTTGTTCAATCTAAGGTTGCAGGGACAAAGTTGAAAGACTTTAAAACCACTAATGAATATATATTTTTGGTTGGAATCTCTACAAGTTTTTATATTTTGTTAATAATTAAGCTATCTAAAACACTCAAATGCTGAGTAAATAAATAAATTATTATTATGCAAAAAAAATCTAACAGTACTTTAAGATTAATTTACAAATAATGTATTATAATGATTTATAAAAACAACTTTCAAAAATATTTTAAAATATAAATAAAATCATTGTAATAGGATGTATTTTCTAGTCAAAGTTTTGATTTATGCTAAACTTCAATTGTACACAAAAAAAAAATTAAAAAGACTAGATTGCAGAACATTTCTTTCTCTGTTGTCTGATTGGTGAATGTATTAATATTTCTTCATAAGGTTGTCATGTGACAAATTCACAATGAGGCTTATTTTTCAACCATATTTGTTCCACCATTTAATTTTTTTGTGAACCATTTTATGCGAAGGAAGTAATTTGTTAAAGCAACTGATAAAAAATATATATTACAAAGATGATCACCAGCTACATTTCTGGATTCTAAAAAAATATGGTAATGGAATAAATCTTTCTGAAGGATTAAAAATGCTTGGAAAAAAATAAGTACATGTGGTTTTAACTAGAACTGAATATGTATGGTATTTAAATCATTAACAGTACATAAATTTATGCTTGAAATGTGATATTTAATGGGGGAAGTATATGCTATAGCACCGTAGTTATCATTTAAGTTAGCATATGATTAAAGTCAAAACAATGGCCTTTCAGGCCAGTGTACAATTCTCACATCTGGAGATATAATATTAAAATCTTTTGTTAAAATGACCAATTTTTTTTTTAAAAAAAAAACAGGTTTTACATAGCCCATGTATGGTCTGACCCTAATAATAAAAATTAAACTGGAAATTATAATAAAGCAAAAAAAACTTTCAGTTAAATATTAGAATGATTTTTTAAAAAAATTATCAATATGAGATGTTATAATAGATTGTATTAAGATAGTAGCATTTAACGAATTATTCTCAGTAATGAGTATTGATATTATTAACTGATTATGGTGATCAGGTAGCTCTTGAGTATTTAAAAAGTAGTCCCATATCTACTGAAAAGAAAGAGAATTGCTTTATTAAAATCAGGAATTGATTCAAAAATGTTTGTTTTCCAGCAATATAATCTAGAAGGCCTTGTGGTATCATGATTTGTATATCCATTTACTATTTCCAGAAGTTAGGATTTGAATATATACTATATGAACCTTGGAAATCTTTCCCAGATAATAAAAGGAGCTGATTTTTTTTGCATACTACACCAACATCCAACTCACTAGACACTGAATATTTATTTATAAATGGTATCTTGGAATAAAGATCTTGGATTAATCAGAGCTGTTTAGATGAGGATATATAATGGTAATTAATTAAGAATCTAATATCGTCTGATTATTATAAGACAATACAAAGATTATTAATACTACACATGTATGATTTTAGTGTGGCTAACTAGTCTCTATTTGTCAGTACTAATTCATTATGTGATCAGCCAATGAATCATTCCTGTTAAAATATTTGTAATTGGTAGTTGTGACAATCTTGACAAAATATGGGCAGAGAAAAATTGGCAGTGAATACAAAATGATGCAGGGACTCCTTTTTATAGGATTATCAATATTATCATAAGCTGTTTTCAAAATTAGTGAGTGACCATTTGAAATACAATAGTATAGGAAAGGTTCCTCATATCTATGAAGGTGTCGTGTAGCATATCAATTGGTAAATACATTTTCAAAGAGTAATAAATAAGAGTAATAAATTAGATCTAGTGTCTGAACCTACCCTGACACCTCTCTGAGGAGTGCCAAAGCACGAAACCATGGTCAGGGGTTTGGGGAGGGGTTCCTGACAGAGATATTTTAAGTGCTGGCTCTGGCTAAGCATTTATCATAAAGCTTGTAGAGGAATTGGCAATCCTCACTGTTTATAACTTACAAGCTTAAGAGATAGGGTCATGTGATCTATGAATTGATCTATGACTTTTATTTTGACTATTTATAGTCTCTGCCAAAAAGTCTTATGCAATTTTATATTGCTATGACTACTACTATATGGCTTGGCTGAAGATCTATCAGCCCCATATAGCTATTTGAGTTGGATAGCTGGGTTTGAAGACATGTACATGTCTGAAAATTTCAGATTTTCCACTCAATAAATAACTTTTAGCTAAGTGCTTAGCTTTGGGTTGGTATTTTTAGATCTAGTGTCTGAACCTACCCTGACACCTCTCTGAGGAGTGCCAAAGCACGAAACCATGGTCAGGGGTTTGGGGAGGGTTCCTGACAGAGATATTTTAAGTGCTGGCTCTGGCTAAGCATTTATCATAAAGCTTGTAGAGGAATTGGCAATCCTCACTGTTTATAACTTACAAGCTTAAGAGATAGGGTCATGTGATCTATGAATTGATCTATGACTTTTATTTTGACTATTTATAGTCTCTGCCAAAAAGTCTTATGCAATTTTATATTGCTATGACTACTACTATATGGCATGGCTGAAGATCTATCAGCCCCATATAGCTATTTGAGTTGGATAGCTGGGTTTGAAGACATGTACATGTCTGAAAATTTCAGATTTTCCACTCAATAAATAACTTTTAGCTAAGTGCTTAGCTTTGGGTTGGTATTTTTAGATCTAGTGTCTGAACCTACCCTGACACCTCTCTGAGGAGTGCCAAAGCACGAAACCATGGTCAGGGGTTTGGGGAGGAGTTCCTGACAGAGATATTTTAAGTGCTGGCTCTGGCTAAGCATTTATCATAAAGCTTGTAGAGGAATTGGCAATCCTCACTGTTTATAACTTACAAGCTTAAGAGATAGGGTCATGTGATCTATGAATTGATCTATGACTTTTATTTTGACTATTTATAGTCTCTGCCAAAAAGTCTTATGCAATTTTATATTGCTATGACTACTACTATATGGCATGGCTGAAGATCTATCAGCCCCATATAGCTATTTGAGTTGGATAGCTGGGTTTGAAGACATGTACATGTCTGAAAATTTCAGATTTTCCACTCAATAAATAACTTTTAGTTAAGTGCTTAGCTTTGGGTTGGTATTTTTAGATCTAGTGTCTGAACCTACCCTGACACCTCTCTGAGGAGTGCCAAAGCATGAAACCATGGTCAGGGGTTTGGGGAGGGGTTCCTGACAGAGATATTTTAAGTGCTGGCTCTGGCTAAGCATTTATCATAAAGCTTGTAGAGGAATTGGCAATCCTCACTGTTTATAACTTACAAGCTTAAGAGATAGGGTCATGTGATCTATGAATTGATCTATGACTTTTATTTTGACTATTTATAGTCTCTGCCAAAAAGTCTTATGCAATTTTATATTGCTATGACTACTACTATATGGCATGGCTGAAGATCTATCAGCCCCATATAGCTATTTGAGTTGGATAGCTGGGTTTGAAGACATGTACATGTCTGAAAATTTCAGATTTTCCACTCAATAAATAACTTTTAGCTAAGTGCTTAGCTTTGGGTTGGTATTTTTAGATCTAGTGTCTGAACCTACCCTGACACCTCTCTGAGGAGTGCCAAAGCACGAAACCATGGTCAGGGGTTTGGGGAGGGGTTCCTGACAGAGATATTTTAAGTGCTGGCTCTGGCTAAGCATTTATCATAAAGCTTGTAGAGGAATTGGCAATCCTCACTGTTTATAACTTACAAGCTTAAGAGATAGGGTCATGTGATCTATGAATTGATCTATGACTTTTATTTTGACTATTTATAGTCTCTGCCAAAAAGTCTTATGCAATTTTATATTGCTATGACTACTACTATATGGCATGGCTGAAGATCTATCAGCCCCATATAGCTATTTGAGTTGGATAGCTGGGTTTGAAGACATGTACATGTCTGAAAATTTCAGATTTTCCACTCAATAAATAACTTTTAGCTAAGTGCTTAGCTTTGGGTTGGTATTTTTAGATCTAGTGTCTGAACCTACCCTGACACCTCTCTGAGGAGTGCCAAAGCACGAAACCATGGTCAGGGGTTTGGGGAGGGGTTCCTGACAGAGATATTTTAAGTGCTGGCTCTGGCTAAGCATTTATCATAAAGCTTGTAGAGGAATTGGCAATCCTCACTGTTTAATAAATAAGAAGTTTGACTCTAGGCAGAAAGAATATAAATCATTTTTTAAAAAAATAAAAATGAATATCTTTGAATATTTAATGGGAACAAATTTGCTATTGGTTAGATATGGCTGGTCCGATCGATTATCTACAAGGTGATCTAGTAGCGAAAATAAAATTTTATGCTATTTCTTTTTAGTTATTAAAATTTATTGCTGATAGCAAAGCTCATATATCTTTTTCACAGTGTGGATTGTTGAAGTGGCTTGAAGGTCTGAGTTCAAATTCCCTATGTTTTCAGTTAATATATGTTTATGATTATACCCATCCATAAGGTGTTAAGAGTGGGTAGAAACCTGACCCTACCTGCATGAGAGTGGTGGAGTGAAAATTACACTACAGAAATATTATTTATTAACTGAAAACATAGGGAATTTGAACTCAGACCTTTAAGCCACTTCAACAATCCACACTATCTCATACTACTGATAAATATGACCACACACCAGCACTCATCAGTTGGTCCACATTATCATCTCCCATATATATATAATCAGTGGTCAGTTTATATTAAGATAGCAAATCCTTATACTTCAATGGACAGGCTTCAATCTACTCCAACTCTTCAGCTATCCATACCATTGAAAATCTGACGATACAATTCCCAAATCCCATGCTGATGTCAATATTGTTATCATGTCCATGTTGACCTCGAGTCATTCTAACCTCTCTTCAGCATGGGATTTGAGAATTTTATCATCAGATTGTTAATGATATGGATGGCTGAAGAGTAGGAGGTTGGAATAGATTGAAGTCTGTCCATTGAAATGTAAGAATTTTCTGTTTTAATGTAAACTAAGCATTGATTGTATATATGTATGGGAGATGATAATCTGGACCAACTGATGAGTGCCGGTTCAGCAAGAAATATCTATATAGGTGATTATTTATCTTTTCTGCATGTGTGTGGGCATGTGTATCAGTAGTATGAGATAGTGTGGATAATTAAAATGGCTTGAAAGTCTGAGTTCAAATCCCTTATATTTGCAGTTGGGCTCCAGGTATTATAGCGCCTGGTATTTCAAATCTTAACTGAAAACACTAAACTTTTAAATCCTCTTTTCAAAAATTATTCAAAGATAGTTTGTTATTAGTTTTCTGGTTGATGGAAAGGACATTATTGTTGCATTATAGTTTTTTTTTCTTTTCAATTTAAAACATTGCTTGTGGTTTCCATGGATACAATATTTACAAAAAAAAACAAATCCAAAATTTTAAAAATAATGTCCTTCAGAAATTTAGAATTGTGGTATCTACATTACAAAAGCATGCAGTGCAATTATAAGATGCTTCATGGGTGAAAAAGTACTTCTTCGGGCATTGATTTATTATTATTTTTGTTTTATTTTTAATTTAGCTTATAATCTAACTAAGGACTTTAGGCAAATAAATACTTCTATTGTTATTTGCTTGAAACGACTAGTGACCTGTGAACTCTAAACCAGTTGGTTACAACAACTCCAAATCAACTGGCTAGAATGATTTTTTCCCCCTTGTACTTGAGAGTTCTATGGACTATTACTTTTGATATTTGAATATAATCTGTCCCCCTGAGCAACTAACTTCAATTTTGCCCTAACATTTTAGTATATTGGCGAAGTGGTAGATTTAAGAGTTAAACCAACTCCTGGAATGAAGTTAAACCCATAACGGCTGCTGCCCAAAAGTCACATGACCGCCAAAGCAACTGAGATTTCCTTTTTTCTGTACAGTTTAGCATCGCGATAGAGTGTTAGACTAGATTTATGAGTCAAAGCTCACTGTCATTTCTGGTATTCCTAATATTCAAAAATCATATGATTTGCCGAACGACTAAGAATTCTATTATTTATTTTAATTTTTTTCTGAGTTGGAAATAAACTAGAAATGTGCTCACCAGCAGGATATTTTTATAACACTGCTTGGGACTCATCCGAAAATATACATTTTCATTTGGTCGCAGTACTTTAGTCAGAGAGCAGAAGTGTGTGCGCGTATAAGCTTTTTATTTGAAAGAAAGGATTTCAAGATTTCTCAGTGTGTTTAATTTACGTCATCTAAAATTCACATTTGAAAATAATAACATTGTTTTAATAATTCATAAATTTCAAATTAAAAAAGGATGAATAATTCATACAACGACTTCTACTACTTTAAAAAATTAATTTTTGAAAAAGTTTTTTTTTAAAAAAAAAAAAAAAATTTATAAGTTTTATTCTTGAAAAACATTAAATTAGTAAATGGTCATTCTTTTAAAATTCATAAAAGTGACATCTCGGTTTCAATTGCGATTCGTCTAATGACAGTTCGCAAAAAAAATTCTACTTTAATAAAGACAAATGACTTTTAAATTGTTACACATCTTCAGACAAGTGCCGGGAATGAATATTTAAAAAAATAAAAGAAAGCAAAAAAAGATATCAAACCTCAAATCCATTTAAATTACTAATCAAACTTGAGCGGTTTATTAATCTTGCAGCATCGCTAAAAGAGTTTCGCTTTCACCCAACGCCGATCTTTTCTCCACAACATTTTACATCAGGCAGAGTTTATTAATACAATCATTAGTGAAAATCAACTTTACATCTTGTAAAAGAGCGTTTTATTCCAGGTAATAAGGAATTCATTCAAATAAGCTTGCTTTCAGGATATTAACATTAAATTTGTGAATATGTACTTGAAAGTTTATGTAAACCATGAAAACTTATACAGATCTCAATATCGCTCATAAATATTTAAAAATCACTTTATTAACTGTAATCTGGCAAGTATAGTGCTTCAAATATAAAAGTAAAACTGATAGTCTTGCGTTGTTAGCCGAGAGGTATCGCAACCGCCATGCAGCAAGCAAGTAGTTGGTTGCAGACGGGTGTGGGTTCGCGTCCCGGCAGATGCTATGACATATGAAAAAAAAAAAACTGGTAGCAGAAAATTAATAACATTCGATATTAATATTATCCTTTTTTTTTTTTTTGTGGCATTAAAAAACTGACAAAATTAAATAAAGCATTATCTAATATATCACACATATATACATCAAATCACTCTCCCAAACGTTAAGTAATTTCAGCTACGCCCCCTGTGAATAAATATATAAAAATCCGAATTCGAAGCCTTTTGGACTGGATACCTGAGATTCGGACTTTTATATATTTCTTTACAGGGGGCATAGCTGCAATTACTTAACATTTGGGAGATTTGATTTGATATTTAATTTCAGGTAGGGTTCGTCATTGGAATTATTTCACATATATGTATATTAAGTTTGGTACTTCTTTATCGTGTATTCTCCCACTCAATTCACCGTTCAGCTGTATTTTTCAATACAGAAACCTTTAAAACAGGCAAATCTCTCCATAAAGTAGTGCCACTCCATGCAAGCCAGAATAATCAATGGATGGGTGCCAGTAGGCTTGTGCATAAAATCCCTATCTAGTGCCTACTCATCCAATATCCCCAGACAGCTTGTGGCTTTCGTCAGTGAAGAGCCTTGGATCTGGAGCACTGCATCTGGATCTTAGGATCTAATGCAACTCTCCAGCAGCCACCCTTTATCTCTACTTAACTACAAAACTATGAGAATAAAATTGAAAACAGAAACATTTCCTTCATCAAATATCAGTTTCTCTATTTCAGCTATTCTTACAATGTAAGATTGTACACACACTGAAAGTATGGGACACTTTTTTTAAGTTCGAAACATTGTTTAAAATGTTTTTAAAACTCATCTAAATAAGGCACAAAATCAGTTATAGAACAAATACTTTAGAAACTGCTTTTATGTTTCCATTTATTTCTCGTAATTCTGTTAATGACATTCCACAAAAACACCGAGCACTGATTATACATATGTGTGAGAGTTGATGATCTGGACCAAATGATGAATGCTGGTTTAGCACAAAATACATATATAGGAGATCATTTACCTTTGTCACATGTGTGTGGTCATGTGTGTTGGTTGTATTAAATAGAATGAATAGCTGAAGGGAGCTTGAACGCCTGAGTTCAAATTCCTTCTAATAATCAACAGATTAGAGATAGTAATTCAAAATGATCTTCAAATCATTTTGACTATTTGACCTTTTGCTGTAAGGATTACAGTTTAGCTCTATGGTCACATTTTTATTAAAATACATAGCACCAATAACACATAACATGATCCTAGTTTACCAATCACAGCCAAAGGATAGAGGCACCTACAGTTATTAAAAAATTAAGGTTATCAGAATATATAAATATTGACCTGTTTTCAGATATGATTATACATATAAATTGTCTTAAATTAAAAACATTAATAAGTTTTTCAATTTGTTTGGCAGCTAGTAAAATAAAATAAAAAAGATGGCTGCTAAAGGAAGGATGCATTTGATTCAAAAGACCCAGCTGCATTGCTCCCAAGTTCAACAGCTCCTCATGGATGAAAGCTATAAATTTTGAAGATAAAAGATAGCAAAGCAGTAAATAGGGATTTATTTAAGCACTATCAAATGGCATCTACTTATTAATAAAGCATACACTAGGTGGCATAACAGTGGGAGAGAAAAAGAATTTGCTACGTTAAAATACATAATTAGAAATCTATGGCTTGTTTCATACACTTGAATTCAAAATAATAGTGTTCCAAAATTCATGGCCATTAGGTGATTTCAAAAATTTAGTCTTTCAACTATCTCAAAGTGACTGTAAAAGTTGCCACATATTTTGCCACCATACTTTTTCTGTTGCCATTTGTTTTGAAATAAAGAACTTACAACTTAAAATTACCAGCTTTTTACTTTTATACACAGTATGATCCAGAGGAAAGATCCTCCAACTGTTTCTATCAGTGTTTCTGAATCAATCCACGTGTTACCTAGCAACTTAGTTTAGCTATTAACCACAAAACTTTAAAATGCTAGCATATCTGGATCATGGGTTACAGCATGAAATGTGTGATTGTATATTTCATGTCTTCATAGACCACCTTCCATGCTTTTTATGTTATCAGGAAATTTTGAAAACCATGTCAAAACATTCCTGCAATCCATGTTTTCACTGTCATGAACAGTTTAAATTATTTGAAAAGTTTTAATTATAGTTTTGCCTAATTTAATATAATTCAATGCAAGAACATTGTTTCATTATGGGTTTAAACACACACTACCATCCTTCCTGTCATTATTTATGATCCAAATATTTATGTGGTAAATAATTTATGTAATTATATAACACACGCATTGATTCAGATATGGAATTGTGGATAATTTGGAAAAAGAACCAATCACTTCTTCACTGGGATACACAGTGTATATTGCATACTGTTGAGAATCTATATGTGTAATTCAGATAGCATGTAGTTAATGGTCTTTATGTTTTAATAATTCAGTTCTTTGCACACATATTTTGCTACATAGTGATAGCTGGATAAAGTGACAAAATGATGTCATTACCCTTTTTCTAATGCTGTTTGTTCTTAGGGGAAAAAAAATATAATTGCAGAACTTATTTGTACACCATCCATAGTTGAGAATCACCTTACAAGTATTTCCATATGACAAATCTGTTATGATATGGTGTTTTAACAGTTCAATTTTTCCCATAAAAGTGTGAGATGTAGAAATCATAATTTTTGGATGCATTTTTGGCAAGGTGCAATAGCAGATGTTGTGAGCTGGAAAATTATTTGAACCTGTGGGTTTCAAAATCATGTCATTCTATCTAAATATGATGATCTTTGACTGAGATAATTGACAATGTATTCTCAAATCAAAATCCTTGATTTAGGATGTTAATCAAAGAATTATGACATAAACATTGGATGATGTTCCAAACAAATTTCTATTACCCAGATCCAGCTGGATCTGATCTTCTAAGATGCAATTGGAGTCTCACCAACTGATCCAGGATAACCTGTGGTCGATGAACTTATTTGCTTCATCAATAAAATGTATTAGCCACATATCTATGTAAATATAGGCAAACATACTTGAGTAAGTTATTCAGGGTATGGGTAAATTTATTACATATATATTTGAACTACAGTTATACTACTTCCTGAGTAACTTTATTTTTGGATTATTCTATGAATTTAATTTTATAACTGTTTCCACAAAAACAAAATACATCATATTAATCTTTGAATTATTGTAATGTTAAGGTTCAGAACAATGACATAACTTGTTACTACTGTATGGATTCAATTTGAATTTGCTTCCATGAGACAAAGACATGACCGTGTGAGAAAATGTTATTGATAATCGCACAACATTCACTGATCAACTATAATAAATGTTTATTTTCCCATTTTTTTTATAAAAGAAATAAAATATAATAGAAATGTTATATTAAAAAAGGCATACAGCTTTATTGCTTGGGAATTCATAAGAAGTTCAAGCACCAGACCTATGAAAATCAATCCTGAAACCCCTTGATCTCAAGTCAGACACTCTACCAGAGGCACCAAACTGTACAGGGTAAAAAATTCTAATAGCTTTATTACTTGGGAGCTTGGTAAGAAGTTTGAGTTCCAGACCTGTGAAAATCAATCCTGAAACCCCCGATCTCAAGTCAGATGCTCTACCCATGGCAAAACTGTACATGGTAAAAAATGCTAATGGCTTTATTGTTTGAGAGTTCATAAGAAGTTTGAGTGCCAGACCTTTGAGCACCATAATCAATTCTGAGACCTCCCAATCCCAAGTTGTAACTGTGCTAAACCACAGGGTTAAAAAGGTTATTTGGGAGTTCATAAGAAGTTCAAGTGCCAGAATCAATTCTAGAACCAATCTCATTCCCAGGTCACATGCTCTACCAGCTACACCAAATCACACAAAATTAAAAAAATGCTAATAGTCCTTTTGCTCAGGAGTTCATAAAAAATTCAAGTACCAGAACTGTGAACACCAGAATCAATCTTGGGATCTCCTAATCCCAAGATGGATGAACACTCTACTAACTGTACCAAACCATGCAGGATTATATAAAAAAATATATAACCATAAAATAGAAGCAATTCTTCCTTTGGATAAATAGATTACATGTGACTGAAAACAAGTAACACTTTTTTATATTCTGAATTAACACTTAATTCTTGAGCAGATGTAAACTTTTCCAGTCTTTATTTTATCCAAGGACAGATCAATAACTACAAAATGGGATCATAGTAAATATGAAGTGCTTGAATTCACAAGTAGCCTACTATAACAATCAGAAGAAACCTCACAACACTCTGCCACACCAAGGCACCACTAGGTTATTTGAACCTAGAAAGAATTATAAATGTGGCAGATACATACTTTTATCTAATGGAAAGCTCCAGACACTAATTCTTGGAGAAGCTGAGCTTTATAATATATCGTAAATTTAAAATTTCTGATACCTGATTTTAAAAATATTATTAATAAAAATATAAAATAAGCCACTTCCAGAACGACTTAAACAAAACATTTTTTACACAGACATAGGACTGAATTAACTATTGAATATATTTAATTTAGGTTATATGCACAGATGTATGCCTTCAACAGATTTAACCCTATTTTAGTATTTTGCTAAGCATACTTAAACAAAACATTTTTTATTATGCACACATAGGACTGAATTAACTATTGAATGTATTTAATTTAGGTTATATGCACAGATGTATGCCTTCAACAGATTTAACCCTATTTTAGTATTTTGCTAAGCATAAACATGCTACATAAAATATGCATTCAAATAACTCAAATCTAACTCCAGGCCAAATGTTCATGACCAAATCAATGCTAGTTTACTGATATACTGATGCGATCAATGTAAAATAAGAATGTTAGCATGAAATAATCATGCTGACAGGAATTTACATCTGTAGCAGGATATCATTAGAGAAACAATGATCCTCAGCCAGTACAGGAATGTGCATCTGTCTGGTGAGGTAATCATATGAAGTATATATATGAAAAGAAATGCTCTATAATGAAGGAATAGCAGTCTTTGCCAGCTTACTATCCCAACCAGAGCATAAAGAATCAATGACATAAGAAATATGTCTACGATCATTGGCAACATAATGGCTACCATTTTTCCAGGCCATGCATGCTGTTGGGTGAAATACCTGTATGCTAACATGACACAAGCGAATGAGAATTCAATGTGCCTCCCCAGATTACATTGGCATAAAATGCCAGTACATCCTCCAACAGCACTGGTTCAATTATGAAATAATTAGCCCAAACTTAACCAACCTAAACTAATATAATCTTAAACAAATCTATGCAGCAATTTGCATCTATAGTTAAATTTATTAATTTAATTTAATTTACCGAGAACGGAAATGATAGTAGTGAACATCTTATACATAAAAATATTAATAAATAATTTAATATTTACTTCATCAGATAAGATAGTTCTGTTAGGAGTTAATTGACATTTAGAATTAATAAATCATGAAAAGCTCGTATTATTGCTTAACAGTTAAAATCTCATTTTTAGGGGGGAAAAGTTCATACTTTTCATGGCATCAGTTTACTGGAGTCCATATTTGCTGTACTTGATGTATCACACAACTTAGTTCAAAGTTCTGTCCATCATATATTAATATTGTTATCAGTGGAGATGAATCCATTGTTTCCTATTTTCCAGGAACCATCACTCTGGAGGCCACCTCGGTGCAAATATGGGAAATGAAATTTATTGTATGATTCCTACATTGTGGAGATCTAAGAGCAATCTAAAACCTCCCTTTAAAAGTTTTTTTTTCTTTTGGTATCATTTTGAATTGCTTATTATCAAATTTCATGATCAATCTTGTCTGGCTTGGCACTGTTCTTATTGGCAATGATGATTTTCTCTGTGGACTAAGTGTTTATTCACAGCGTTATTGGCCAGTTCACTTTAGAAGTGGGAAACACCAAATTTTATTACTAGTATTGTTTTAATTTATCTCTAATTTGACTTACAATTGGTTAAATGTCCCAAGGACCTGTTTGCTATTACATCATTACATTTCAATAGAAAATCATTTCAATTCTATTAAGATTAAAAATAACTTTTAACAGAAAATAAATTACAGCTTTTGTTATTTTTTTTACATTCCTCCAAATAATCTTTTGTCTTTAGATTTTTAATTTTATAAATTACTTTAAAAAAGTAATTTTTAATTAGTTTACCATCTGTGCACTTTATATATATTGATTTAAATAACATTTCATTTATTGATTTTTATATACCCTTTTATTTAAAAGTGATGTAATGACATATATGTATACCATTATACTATAGCTGTTACATTACATTGTGTTTTTATACCTAATTATTAGTCTTTTTCCTTCTCTCTCCTTTCTTCTTCTCTTCTTCCTCTCCCTCCTTCCCCCTCTCCCCCTCTGTCTCTCTCTCTTCTCCCTCTCTCATTTCTTTTCTCCTCTCACCTTCCCTCTCTCCTCCTTACCCTCTCATTCCTCCTTTCTCCTTCTCCCCCCTTTCTATCTCTAATCTGGTGTTAATATACTATGAGCTTCATAGGGGAGAATGATTTAGTCTTAATTGACAAAGACAAAATTGAACAGAGGAAGGTAATTAAATGCCATTACTATCTAGTAATCAGTGATTACTCAAGAGAGATTAGTCTTTATCTTATCAAATGACATCAAATCCACTCCGCTTATGATGACTATGTGAGTGTTGTTAGCTCTTAACAAGCTTTTCCTAATATCCCTATTCCCAAACTGTTTTCTAGCTGTTGTCTTTCATTAGTGAGGTGCTAAGACATGTCTAAATATCTTAGGGCCTACTGATGAAAGCCAAGATCTAGAAACTAGCCTGGTGATAGGATATTGTGAAAAACTTGTTAAGAGCTACTAACACTCATTTGGCTTATTAAAGTAAGTCACATTATATATGACTTGATTTCCTTGCAATAATTGTATGGGTATTGTTTTTGTTCATAAAATTTTCAACATAAATCGTAGTGGCTTTAATGAGCATAAAAATAATAGTATAGCTCATCAAATATATACCCTTAAGAATATAAACCCTTTCACATAATAAACAAGTCCTAACATGTTATTAAAATAATTTGCAAGCGAGTCTCCTAAAGAATCATTTAAATAAAGTTGCATACAACATCTACCTTTTGTTATATTATTGCCAATCTATTTTGTCATATCAACTATCACCAGACAAAACAAATGGTATTGGTAGACAAAAGATGGCACTGCTTGCAAGTTCATTTAAATGATTTCTTTAGGAATCTTCACTTGTGAATTATCTTATTAATATACTCAAATTTGTTTGTTTCATAAGGGAATTTCTTACATTCACCGTAGTACATATAGTTTAGGTATTTTTCTATTATGCAATTCACATAATATTATTGTTGCTAACCCAACTATGACTGTCTGTCACCAGTGTGTTCTATATTACTGTTTCCAATATACATGCTAGCTACTAATTTATTATTGATTGGCAAATTGGTATCTAGCTATCATAGCTAAATAATAATTGTTTATCTTAATCAATCAAATGAATGTTAATATATTGATTTTAAAATTTAAAAAAAAAAACATTACTGTAACATGGTGCAATCTTTAATATTAAGCGAGGATAGCCCATATTTTTATCAATTCTGTACCCATAGTTTGCATTTACTTTCAGTAGAAGTAAAAATTTTATTATATTTTTAAATGGGTTTAGGTTAGTGTGTTATCTATCATCTAATTGACTCAGACTACAGAGATCCTCTTTATTTTCCATCTAAAAATTGTTAGCATCATTTAACAAAAAATATTCAATGCAGTTCAGTTGGACTATGAGCATAATCCCTAAAAAGAAACATCAGCTTGTTTGAACAATCCTCATATCCATTCAGAAAATTTTAACCATAATTTATTTAATATACCATTTATATAAAAATAAATACAACACTTTGAAATACCACAGTTTAGAATAGAGACCTTTCCAACAGTGTCTCCTAGATAAACTAATGAAGAGATAACAGTATTTATCAGTGTTGCTGTTTGCCTAATTTTTTCACTTTAGCTAACAATGATTGGATACCCATTTACCGACCAATATGGAATATCTAAACAAAGATTATCTATGAGCTGGGTAATTAAAAAAACTTTGACGCATTTGAAAAATGTTCAGATTTGTCCAGTCTGAATTCAAATCCAGGTCATAAGAATAGCAGATAGATGTGCTACCATTGGACCACTAGACCTTTTATTTTATATATAATAAATGTGTAAAAAAATTAAAATTTATTTGAAGCCAACTCATAGTCTCTTAATATTTCTCAGTTTTAAATGTTGTTATATTTTTGAGCAAATATGAAGATATAATTAATATCTTAAACACTTTAATCCAGCAATTGAAAAAAATGAAATTCTTCTCAATTTAAGCTAATCCTCAAGAGAGAAAGAGAGCTTAGTTCATCCTGTCATAAAAATCCTTAGTGAACCAGAAGTCTATTTAAGAATATTAATAATAACTTTCTATTCTTCTAGTGAAAAAGTTTTTTTTTTTTCAAAATTCTTTTTCAATAATAAAAAAAAAATAATTAAAAAGTAATGAAAAATAGATATAATTTTTTATTTTGAGTAATAAAAACAATTTTCATTATGGTCTTTTTTATATATTGTTTTTTAACTACACTTTAATTTACAAATGTCAAACTTTCTGTGTTCATATATGTGATGTCACCCACTTTAAATAACTATGTTAATGATTATTACTAATCATTTATTAGCCTTGAGATTATCATATCACTAGTAGCCAGATGTAAAATTTAAACCCATTTAAACATGAAAATATTCAAATCACCCTTCCAAGATAATGATGAGATGAGATGCACTATAACTTCTCCTTTATTAGAGTCAGGAATCTCTCAGCTACTATGCCAGAGAAACCTGTTAGTCATTCTATCTTACCTTTCCATTCCCCACCCTATGTTTTTCCCATATTCTTCTCTATCCTGCTCGATCCCATTTTCACAACATAATCTTTATCATCTCCATGGCCCTTATATCTAAATCCCTCTTATCTTTTCCAAACCCAGCATAAAAACCAAGAACCCACCTTCAATATAATCCCTTTATTTATATTCCCATAACTTCATTATTTGTGACCTTTCTACTTGCAACCACTTACATTCAATTAACAGATGCCTAATATTTTCTATGCCTTCCTTACACAACTTGCAGACTAAATATCACCCACATTTTCCATTTATGTGTCTATTCCCTTGTTGCTAAAGATCCTATTCGAGCATTAAACAGTAAACTACTTTCCTTGCTATTATCATAAATTAACTCACATCCAATATTCTGTTTACTTCTATATATATTTAAACTCTTTTTACACTCTATACTAGTTTCCCATCTCTCCAATTCCCTATTCTTTATTAATGCATCTGGTCTTTTATACCATTCCTTGCAACTATTACACTCAACAATTCTCCTAATACAATCATCCTGACTTGTATAAGTATACTGACATACATTCTTTATCCAAATCTTCTACATACCCTACCACCTTTCTCACTCATCTAGTTGCCTGCTCTTTACTCATAACCCAATTAAATACTATTTTAGCTATTCTCTTATTCATAAACTGCAATCTACCAAACATTTTCATTTTGATTTTTGCATCTCTCATATAAAAACATGACCATCTCATTTCTCTTTGAATTGCCTCCTTTGCCACTCATACATCTGTATCTAATGCATGCCTTCCTACTTCTCTTTGTACTTTTTCTAAGTAATCTAACATCCCTTTACTTACACCTAACACATTGTTACCATATGTTAACCCTGCTATTGCCACTCTCTTCATTACAATTCTAGTTACATCATATTTATTATATGAAAACACTGTTAATTTCTTCATCAGTCTCTTTCTTTTCTTTGTTTCATTTATCTTTTTTTTTCTTCTATTCATCCAAGAAATTTCTCTGATTATTCAAGATGATTCCCAAATAGTTATATCTATTCACAACACTTAACTTTATATCTCATATATATATATATATATATATATATATATATATATATATATATATATATATATATATATATATATATATATATATATATATATATATATATATATATATATTGCTTATAATACTTCTTTCATATACACTTCAATGCAAACAAATTTTTTTAAAAATTTCTTTATTTTCCTTACAGATTTGGCTGTCCAGCAGTCTTCATCAGAGAAAACTTTGGAGTCCAAAAATTTGTTTGCATTGAAGTGTATATAAAAAAAGTATTATAAGCAATATATATATATATGAGTATATTAAGATATGCAAAGAAAGTGAAAGAGAAGAATAAGAGAACTTTATATCTCATGATTAAAATTATTTGTCTTCTCTTTCCCCATTATTAATCATCATTACTTTTGTCTTTTTTCACTAAATTTAGTCCTCATCTCTTTACCCACCTTTGTGCCTATCCTCAGCATAACTTTCATATCTTCTCTTCTTTCTGTGCACAAGAAGACATCATCCACAAATAATAGACCTGATAATGTATACACTCCCTTGCCACCTATTAATGGTTTCTCTACTCCTCTTCCTAGTTGTTCTCTCCATTTCTCTCAAATACAACAAAAACAAAATAGGTGACATAGGGCATCCTTGCCTTAGTCCAAACCCCATTTGTAACTTTGATTCTATACTTCCTTGATACATATAGTAATTATTTTATATAATCTCTTAATAAGATCCACTAAAGCTCCATCCATTCCCAAATTTACTAAACTTACCCATAATCTAGTTCTATTTATTCTATCATATGCCTTCTCTATATCTATAAAAACCATATATAACTGTCTACCTGTATTTCTATTCATATCTATAAGTTGTGTACAAATAATATGCCTATCCGATCGAAAACCTCCTTGCATTTCTCCTCCTACATTATTTTTTTCCATTCATTTTGAGACTTTTCCAACCACCATAGTCTTTATATAACACTGGACATTACTGCTATTGATTATAAATACTTAACTTTCTATTATACTTACCCTTTCCTTTAAATAATAGCCTTACTCTTATATTACTCCAACTATACAGAAGATTTCTCTTCCATGTCATCTTATTAAACATTTTCCCTATGCCCTAATTTCATTACCATCTCTGCTGCCCATCTATCTAAACCTCTTGCCTTTCCACTTTTTAATTTCTTCCCTGCATCATTTGGTTCATTTTCTGTAAACCAAATATTTCCATTACTATATGCTTTTATGTTTGTTATCACTCTGTCCTTCACATCTAGCATCTTTTCTATATTCATTACATACTTATTTAAGATTGTCTTTAATTTTTCTCTAGAGCTACTATCTATTCTCTCATCATCTATAATACTATTTCTCACTTCCCTATGTTCCTTCTTTTAATGTATTCCCAAAATTTTTTACTCCCATCTCTTTCATTTATATCCTCTACAAATTTACTATTTAATTTCTTTCTTTCTATACAATTATCTATTTTGGCCAACTTCTTTTTTTCTAAATACTTTTCCCATTTAACATTTATATTTTTCCCACTTTCCTTGTTCTTAATAGGACATTTATATTCTCTGCATGCTTTTTTCTCTCTTTTACACTTTTACTAACCCTCACTTTTCTATTACTTTTATTCTTATGAGTATTCTCACCTAAAACCCTATTTGCCACTTTTTCTATTTCATTGCACCAGTTCCAACTCTTCCATGGTTTCTTAATTTTTATTTTATATTCTTCTAACTTATTCTTATCGTTCACTCTCCATCCACATCTTTCACTATCCTTTCTCCTTTTATTACTATTTCCCATCACTTTACTAACCATTTGTATTATAAAGAAATTATGATCACTATTACATACTCTCTCTTTATTATCAAATACTTTAATTTTCTGTACTTATTCATTCCTTTTTTCTCTACTAATAGATATTCTATTGTGTGAAATATATTATTTCTAGACCATATGTGTTGTCCCTCATAAATATTTGACAAATTTCTAATGCACAAGTTCCCTCTCTAACAAAAAATTTTCAAAAGCTGTCCATTTTTGTTATTCTACATCATCAATTTCTTCAATATGACCATTCATACCCCCTATAATCATTATTCTCTTCTCCTTTTTTGAAACTTTGTATATCCTTGACTAGGCATTCACATATGCTACTGTTCTACTCTACTGTAGTTTGACTATCTCCAGTGGCTATATACACTATAGCCATCATCCATTCTTGTCTTCCTAACCCTATCTCAAACCACAAATGTTCTTGACATTGAACAGTATTTAAATATTTTTTTGACATAATTCCTATACCAACACCCCTTTTTTCTTTTCTATTTATATACTGCCATATCGAGTCTTCCAGTATAGGTTCTTCACTTTTACCTGCTTTATTTAATTCCAGCCATTTTTGTGGTCTTTTACCATCTTGCATATTCAAATATCCAATTTTAACAATTTCTTCTTTCCTAACTCCTCTTTTATAAATTCTTTTGACTCTTTCTTCTTCATTATATTTATAAATAACTTGCTTACCATTAATTTTACAGGACCATTCTCTCTCCATGTTTACATTTATATCCAAACCAGCTACATTTTGTTTATTTCTTATATTCCATCCATTCCTTTCTGATAACACTCCAACTTAAAACTCCATCCCCCTTTATATGTTTTCAGAACTATATTCTTTGTAAATCAAATTCCCTAAAACTTTCCTTCCTTGTTTTGCTAAGTGCAATCCATCTTTACTATATAACTCCCTCTTACTAATAAAAGAATCCCACACATCCACAAACATAACCATTTCGCTCACACAATTTTTTCAATCTCTCATTTATAGAAAATGCCAATTAATATATGCATAGCCCTGACATAATATTCTCTCTCAGACCTTTGATAGCTGTGGTTTTGGTTTTGTTAAATAATGTGAAAATATTTATACGTCAGTGATAAAATTCATCACTATTAAATATAATTTAATATTTTACATTTAGAATTATGTTATAAGCTTTAACAAATTCTACTATTTATGTTTTACTTCAAAACAAATTCTGTTCTTAATGTTTCATTCCAAAATAAAGTTTCTTAAATTTAAATCTGTAACCATTAAAAACTATCGGAGTACACACATGAATAATAAAACTGATTAATCACTACATCCTGTGATTTTGAGTTTCAAAAAAGTTATAACAAGTGAACATCTATCCAGAAAGAGCCTATGATTTTGAGGTCCATAGATGACAGGCTGGACTCAGGAAGATAATATGATTTTGAGATCCAGAGAATATACGATCTTGATTCGGCAAAATCATATGACTTTTTGAGTGTGCCAATTGACAGTTTGAACTTTGATTCAGAAAGTTCACATGATTTTGAACTCCAAAAGTGACATGATAAGCTTTGATTCAGGAAGGTCATGTGATTTTGAACTTTTGAATTGATGGAGATAAAGTTTGATTCAAAAAGACATGTGATTTTGAGTTCCAGAGATGGCAGGTTGACTTTTGATTTAGGAAGGTCATGTGATATTGAAATCTGAGAGTAACAGGTTGAACTTTGATTCAGAAAAGTCATGTTACTTTGAGTTCCAAAGATGATAGATTTAATTTTATCCTGGATCTTTAATTCTTACATCAATTTATTTACCAATGCACTAAATCATGAAGAGTTGACTTTGAATGAAGAATATTTTTATTAAATTGGATTAATCCCTAAATTGAATGAAAAATACTTTTATTAAATTGGATTAATCCCTAAAAGTCCAAAACTAAGATTCATGGTCTATTGCACTGCCAAATATTATGTCAAGAACAAACATTCTGATCTCACTGGCATTTTATATTTTAGATCATTTAAGATTATACCCTAAAAATTTTGATCTAAGAATCATAATGTGCAAATGTTGCTACTTCCTGCCCAAAATCATTTCCAATACCATGTACGATTGCTTCCAGTGGTAGATTGATGGATTCTGGAGCTCAAAGTTATGAATTAATGGGTCAATTATCTCATGTTTAGTGCTCAAATTTTTTATAAATTAAACCATTTGATTATTGTTATGACTGCCTATAATAAACATCACCTAGCTTGTATTAATTTTTATAAACTGTATTTCTATTTTGTCTATCCCAATTTTCAAAAATTTCTTTATTTTCTGTGTTTATTTTATTTCTAATTTTTCCATTATTTCTCACTCATCCTAAAAAAAAAGAACAACTTTTTTTACCGTACGCTTTCCCTTAATTATATATATTAACAACATATGTACCCAGCCTATGGAAATGCTGTCATTTTTGCAATAGTTATTTTTATTTTGTAATTGTTTGCTTTAACAAATTTCAGTCATGCATGGTATTACTACGGAGCTGCAAACTATGCAATATCAAACTACATGGCTTCAATTATGCACTAATCAAAACTAAATGTACATATGGCACTATAGCATCTATTTTTTCCCCTTGCTAGATATCACATTTCAAAGATGAATTTATATACTATAATCACATTTTCTTCACAATTTAAATACTATACCTATTCAATTCTGTACTGTAGTTTAAAAGCATATGTACTGATTTCTTTCCAAGTGTTTTTTTTTTTCAAAAATATTTATTCCAATACCATATTTTTTTAGAATCCAGAAATGTACTCGGCCTACGAAAAGGACATACTTTTTGTAATAAATTTATAATCAGTTGCTTTAACAAATTACTTCCTTTGTATAAAATGCTTTGTAAAAAGATTATGGTTTATTAATGGTGGAACAAATAATTATTTTTTTCCTTAAAAAATATGTCCTCTAACAAAGAAATGTTTGACTTGCCTATCACATGGCAGTGTTACGGACAAACATTTAGGGATTTTATATATAAAATAATGGCAGCTTTATATGTAGTGTGTTCCAATAAAAAGTTGACTGATTATTGGTTCTCTTTTCAAATTGTCGGCAGCACTACCTCTCAATATAGATATATATATATATATATTCACCACACACATTTTAGGTACTAATATGTCTTATGCATGAAAGATATAAAATATGGAAATGTATTTCGAATCTTAACCCACAATGGAACAATGAGATAACCTTAAATTTTGTTTTAAATTGGGCAAAACTCCTATTGAAATGTTTGAAATGGTTCAAACTGTACATGGGAGTGAAGCAATGAATCCCAAAAATGTTTTAAATGGTTTGCAAGATTTCATGATGGTGTGGAGAGTATTGAAAAAGACCCATATAAAACACACTGTTCCATATCATATCCTAATTCATAATTCAGACACATTGTGAATAGCTAATGTATGTCATTATGTAACACGATCAATTTAGATGTGGTGCTGTAGGCAGATTGGAAAAAGAACCAGTTATCTTTCCACTTGTTCCATTGGATATCAGCTGCTAATTATAAAGAGTAGAACATTAAAAGCATATAATTAAAAAGCATATAAGTAATGATGTATTATTGAAATGTAATTAGAAATTCAAATTTGGTTATTATGAAACAAAGTTTTGATTACAATAAAGATTTTATATTTCTTTATTTTAATAATTATGCAAAGATCATTTTGTAATCAGGTTGTGGAAACTAAAAACAAATGTTTAACAATAGTAAGAGATTATGTAATTTCAATTATTTATTTTATATTCAATTTGTTAATTAAATGAGTCATTAACCAGAGTCTGATTGAAAAACATACGTCATCAAATAGACACATCAATGTATTTTTCAATTTACAAGTAGCTTGTATTTTAATTTTAAGATAACACAAGTGGTCACATGGAAAATAGAAGCTATATAAAGAGATAAATAACTCCAGTAAATCCTTTTTTAATTCACTCCAGTTATAGCTATAATTGATCTCATTGAAGATTATTACCCACCAATGTTTGAAGACATCAAAAATATAATTTTTCCAAAGAACTAACAGAAATCTTTTAAGAAAAATAAGTTAGCATCGAATTTACCAGGGCAAGAAGAAACTAAATTAGTGTTCAAAAACTATGGTATGGTTAATACTCTCCACACAGTAGTGCCACCAAGTGCAAGCCTCAGTAATCAATAGATGTAAGAAGGATTATACATAAAATCCCTATCTAGTGCCTACTCATCCAATATCCCCAGACTATTTCTAGCTGTGGATTTTATCAGTGAGGAGCCTTGTATCTGATAGAACTAACAGCCAGGTGCAGATCTTTCAGGTCCAAGGCTCCTCACTGATGAAAGCCACAAGCTAGAAACTTATCTGAGAATATTGGATGAATAGGCACTAGATAGGGATTTTATGCAAAAACCATCCTGCATCTATTGGTTACTCTAGCTTGCACTGAGTGGCGCTACTGTACGGAGAGTTTGCTACATTATTAATAGCCTGTGTAAGCATTTGAAATGGTGATCACATGGATTTTAATATGCTGTTTTAATTGCTTTTCAATTGTTGCCATGTAAAAATTTCTTAACTTTTTTATTTCTTATAAAATGATTTGCTAATTTGGAAATTTTAGTTGAAGTATCATCAATATCTAGAAATGTAGTTTCTAGTGGAAGAATAGGTACAGAACTGTAAATGTGTCTTTCATGCAAGATAAAATGTGTTCATGATTTAATAACATGCCTACCAACAAAAAAAACTATGAAAAATTGAAAATCATTTCAAATGTGTTAATATAAAATTGATGTCTTGAAATAAAATTAAACTTAAAGAAATAAAATTCAGCAAAGCTATAGATATTGAAGAAGGAAAAAAAATTGAAAGGGCAATTCAAATGTTAGATCTGGAAAAATGATAGTTACTTTGAATACAGTACTATCAATAATGTGTTTATTAAAAGGGGGACAATAAACAGTAAAAGAAAACAAAAATACTAAAGAAAGATAGGAAGACTTAACAAATAGTGAAATTGATAAGGCCTTAATGAATAATATTTCTGTAGTGTGACTTTTACTACACCACTTTCACACAAAATAGGGGCTGGTTTCTATAGACTTTTAACACCTTTGTGGAGGAATGTAATATTTCTGTAGTGTAAATTTTCACTACACCATTCTATCTACTTTTATCAGATTTCTCTGGGCATAGTGGCTGAGAGATTCCTGACTCCATATAAGGAGAAATCATAGTGCATCATATGACAATACCAGTCTCTACCTTGCGTGAAAGTGGTATAATCCCTCCACAAAATGTTAAAAGTGGATAGAAACTAGTCTATAATTTGTTTAAGGGTGGTATAGTGAAAATTACACTACAGAAATATTATTTCTTATTGGATAATATCCAGTCTAATGATTGACTAATAAAAATTATTGATGAAGTCTTAAATTTCAATCCTATCATAGTTAACTAAAATATTTCAATATGCTAATATTTTTTTAGTAATAGTTGAATTAATTTGCAAACTTTTCATAATTAGATTTTTTTCTTTTGAAAATTTTATAAAAATTATATTTTCATAGAAATTAATATACGATAAAACTAATGAAAAAATAAAATGTAAAAAATAAAATAAAAGCACGATTTATTTTTTGAATATAAGGCATTAAAAATATATAATTAATTCTGTGAGAAGAACAGAAAAAAGGGTTATTGTATAAAAAAAATAATTTTTAAATTAGCATAAAAAAAACTTGGAGGAAAACATAAATGCATTATATATCGCTCAGGAAATTTAATTCTACAAGTAATGAAGGTTTTAAAAAAACATTTTAGAATAAATGATAGTATTTTTCTATCAAATACTTTTAATATCATAATTTTAGAATTAGTACACTAAAAAAATCTAATCGTGATATTCATATTGGGAAAATCTATAATAATCAATGTCATTCCATTTTTGGGGCCAAGAACGTAGAGTAAATGTAATTCAAGGAATAAATTAAATCAGAATGGTAGATATAAAGAATAGAATTAATATTTAATAAGATATAATTCACGGAGACAATAATTATACAAATATTTACATGTTTTCTTCTATTAAATTGGAATTCTATAGTAAGTGTTTTATCTGCCCATAAACAAGATTGTTTTGTTTTTAAACTTTCATTATATAGCTGAGTATGCTTTCGACCTAGTCGATCAAATTCATAGCGCTCAAACTCAGTGACTAAAGTTTGTGATGAGTTTATAATATTAATGCAGCTGGTGTTATGAAAATTTAGAAATTTAAATGTTCCAATTTTTGGACCAAGTAACCCAAGTCTTTTTTATTAATTGTATGGAAGTCATTAATGATAAACTATACATCCTTCATCTTTCTCTTTTGATGATCACGTTCAGCACATACCATGTTAACATTTTGCGAATCGAAGTTTTGACCAGAGTTTATCTCATGCTTAAGGAACATGAACATAACACTAAGACCCCTTTTATGTGGTTGTAGGTGCATCTATGCTGTGCCAATCTCATTTACTATTAGTCCATAATTTCTGATAATAATGAATTTCCTACATTATTAAAAATATCTTTATTAAGACTACTTTTTAAATCTAGTGATAAAATAACTGGCAACAGTATGATAAAAGGTGGCTGCTGGAGGGTTGCATTAGATCCCAAGATCTAGATGCAGTGCTCTCAGATCAAAGGCTCTTCACTGATGAAGGCCACATGCCAGAAACTAGTCTGGGAATGTTGGATGAGTAGGCAATAGATTGGGATTTTATGCACAAGCCTTCTGTCATCCAATAATTATTCTGGCTTGTAGTGAGTGGCACTACTATATGGAGAGTTTTGCCTGTTTTAATAACAGTTATGAGCAAGCATAAGAAATGGTGATCATGTGATGTTTAGTGGTTTAACAATATGATTTCATAGAAGGAAAAAATATTGTGGAAGAAATTTAATTAAACATAAACAATTAATTAATAGTTTAAAAAATTGTGGAATAAGAGGCAAATTGTTCAGTTTATTCCAAAATTAATTAAATAACAGATATATTATACAAAAATGTCAAATATATTGAGTAATAAGCCCAAAATGAAATTCCATAAGATTCTATATTTCAATGCACTTTTGTTTCTTATTTTATGAATAATTTAGTAAATATTAATATTTAAGGATCAATATTTTAGTATGTAGATGTTATTATGAATGTTACTATATCTGAATAAAAAAGTGTGCACATAATTGTAATTAAAGTTGTTGTGTGTGTGCATGCGTGTGTATATACAATTTAGTCAGAAATTAGATAAACGCACTCTAGTAAATTTAAAAATGCAGAATATTAAAGATGTGGAAAGATTTAGAAATAACCAAAAGTATGCTAATTTGCAAAGTATGCAAATAGGGATTATTATAAAAATTAGGTGATACCAACTAAAAACCGTGGAACCAGTTGAGTGTTTTTTGCTGTTATTGTGTTATTGTTGTTGTAATATAGTGTGGTAATGTAGAAGTGTCACATTTGCCATTGCAGCAGTGTAATAATGTGTAATAAACTGAAGAACTGTGCCTTTCGGAAATTAGAACAATAAAGTGTAAAATTTAGTACAGAAAACAGAGAAAGCAAATATATGTTGACTATGTTGAAAGATATATGATGATTAACAATATTAGGATAATAAATTAGTCAAAACCCTTATATGGATGGCAGGCAAAGACAGCTTATGAATACCTAATTATCTTGATCCAAAAGCACCCAAAAATACTCCATATGAAGATCTAGTACAGAAGTTAAACTTGCACTTTAAGGAAACTATATTGAAACATACCCCAGTCATCATAGGATATTAAACAAGAGTACAATGTACAATGGCAAATGTTAGTAAAGGAATGTGAATTTAAAGCTTAGAAAAGATGCTACTAGGCCAATTGCTGTGGGGTATGCATGATAATAAACTCAGAAAAGTACTATTTAATGAGTTGGCACTTACACACATGGATATTATCGAAAAAGGAATATCATACAAGGTTGTCCTTGAAAATGTGACAGAATTTTAAAATATGGTAGAAATTACTAAACCAAACACAGTGGTATACAAAGCACAGGAACAAACAACCTATTGGAATACTATGACTGATGACTACATGTGTTTTTCTGTGGCAATAAAAAACACATTAAAGAGATGTGTAGGTTTAAAAATGAAAAATGTGGTGCATGTGGACTTAAGTTTGCAAAAATAAATAGAAGATGATTAAAAAAATATACAAGCAAATAGTAAATCAAAAGGAGTTAATAGAAGTCTAATTAATATTAAAATAAAAGAATGTGATGAAACGTGCAATTTATTGGATGTACATTTTATGATCAAAAAAATTGGAATGGAAATAGACAGTGGTGCATGCATGTTTCTTCTCTCACAAAATTGATTTAATAGCCATTAAAAGAAAACATAAAAATAATATACTAATCAAAAAACAGATTATGTTACAACAGATATGAATGGAAACCATAATGGCATCAAAGAGATTGTGACAGCACCAGTAGGAATCAACAAGATAGTAAAAAATTTACCTCTGTCCATTGTCTCAGGGTATTTGAGCCTGATATAAGGATGGAATTGATTTAAACCTATGGGAATAAGAATTAATATTAAAAGAAGTCCAGTTAGAATTCAAAGCTTGAAATAAGTTTCCAAAGCTGCTGAAGTCAAGTCTATCAGAGCTGAAGATGCATCTGACAGACATCACCTTAATTAATGATGTTCATCCTGTTATCTGAGAGCCAATAAAAGTACAATTTACTCAGAAACTCAAAGCAGGTGAAGCACTTGGTGATTTAGTCAAAAGACCTAATTTCACCAATAGATTACTCCACTTGGGCAACACCCATAGTAGTAATTCTCAAACCTGATGGGATGGTGTATTTATGTCAAGACTATCATGTAGCTGCCAAAAACACAAATGTAGGAGCTTACCCAATACCAAACATCAAAGAGGTTTAGCTTCATAACAATAGACTTCAAGTTTAACAAACTGCCTTATGGCAAAGCAATTGCCCTGATCATCTTCCAACCAAAGATGGATCTCTTTTAAAGGAATATAAGTCACACCATATTTAAACAACTTTCTGATAACTGCAGAGCTGGAAAGTGAGCTCAAAATATGTGTCAATACTGATGTGATAATCTTAAAAAAAATTGGAGCACAACTTAACACCAAGAAGTGCATACAGTTTACCAGAGAAATAAAATTCCTCACATATATTACCATGGATAAGGAAAATATTCAGACCTATAAAATGTTAGAGCAATAAAAATGTCAAGGATTTTCAAGCCTTTTTAGGACTATTGAACTTTTTTCAAGTCTCCTAAAGGGAAAATCTCATATTTGATTCCATTCATGAATTATTAAAGAAGAAAGATGGATCAGTAAATTAAGCATGGCATAGCTTTTAAGAAAATTAAATACTTATATTAAATCAATTTCTGATACATTATTGTAATAACCAAATAGTAGTTATTACAATTGATGCATCAAAATATCAAGAAAAATTGTATTCTTTAACATTCTCACACCTATAAAAATAGCTTTTTGGGTTTAAATTTTTATAAGAACAAGGGACAAAAATATGAAACAAAAGAGATATTATAGGTTTAATGTAAAAACAGGTTTGGCATCAGAGATTATCAATTAGTAGTGATTGATAATTTTTGGTAACATCAAAGATTAAAGTTTATTTTCTTTTTACATGAATATTATCTCATTTCTATTCATTGTTATAATAACAATCCATGGAAATATTTAATTCAATATATTATAACGATCGGGGTGAATTAGACTTAATGTATCTACACTACAGGGCGCCACTAGGCCATTTGAACCTAGAAAATTTATAAAGTAAGCAGATACGTAAGTTTGAAAAAAAAAATTTTTTTATTTATATATTTTGATTCCGACCATTAGCCCAATGTCACCAGCTCAGTAGAACAGCAAAAGATAATAAAATAATTCTTATCTAAAAACATTTTCAAAATAAAGGAAACCACTGCCAGAAATAACACACAAACATTTATTTAAACATATATAAGATTTAAAATTATTTTAGTATCAGTTTTACATTTTAAAATTTAACTTACATTTTTAACTTTGATTTTAGATTTTAATTTACATTTTAATTTTTATAAGTTCACACAGATGGATTTATAAAAGTTTGTTTTATAATGTGGAGTATAGATCAGTTACATAGATTACACGGTTAAAAACATTTCAAAATAAACATAAACAATCAAAATATAAATTCATTGATGGAATTGCAGAGGGAAATTTATAAAAAACCCAATGGCATTCATCATAAGATGCCGCATTGACACCAATAACTTAAAAGACAACCGAAGAAATACATTTAGATACTCACCGTAAGGTATCATTATTTACTGAATGTCTATATATTTTGATCAAATATAAAAACCAAAAACATAATTAACTGATAACGAATCTATGCAAGTGTCTATACCCAACTTAAATTTAATGCATTTAGAGTGTTGAGTATAAATAGACTACATAGATTGCATTTGAAAAGAAAATATTTTATCCCTTATTTAACCTTAGACCAAAAGTTCGCAGTTAAACCAACATCAATCCATCTGATATATTGATGTATTCAATGTAATATGAATTCTCCAGCACAAATATAGGTTAAGAGAAGAAGTTGACTCTTGTTCAGATAGGAATACTACATCTATCTGATGAGAAGAGCAATAAAAAACTCCATAGAAAGGGACTGCGGTCCTTTTTGCCTGACTTACGATCCCATTTCATAGGCAAAAGGGGGTAGTGGTGTATACTAGTGATTCTGCCCATAGCGAACCTCTTATTACATTTACTAATTACACCAATATAACCAATCCATTGGACCAATTCAACTATGAAATGAATAACCTAAGATTACCTCCCCTAATAAAACTTCACAAATCTATATAGCCATTCATGCCCGATTTAAATTTAACATTTATATAATTTAGTTTAATGAAAAACAGAAATCATAATAAAAACTTAAAGAACAAAAAATAAATAAATAAATGGAAATGATCTTAAAAAAGAAATACATCAAATAAAAAGAATTAATAAATAATTTAGTTTGGTCAGATAGGAAATACTATTGCAATAATTTCTGAAAGGTTTAGAATTTAGAGTTTGTTTTGAAAATGTTCATAAAGTTTTTACGATTTTTATAATGTTCATCTTTGTCTGTGGCTTGCAATTTTGAATGTGAATTCCCATGCCATCCTGAAGAGATTTCTATCCAGTTAGCCATTTTATTTATTCATCCGGAGGTCTTACTTTAGCTGGTCCTCAATGTAGAAAACGATGTCATTTCTCTTTCTTTTTTTTATTATCAGAACTGAAGGGATTGAAGAGTGCATCTTTTCAATTCCTTCTCCTTCAACTCCACACTAATACATATCACCACTGCTATCACAATCTCTCCCAGCTCTTTCTTCACTCACTTTTTATAGTAGACTTTCAGATCCAGTGGACATTACGTCACGACAATGGTGATGGTCTTTTCACTGAGGCCCAATTCCATGAGTGATTTCTTTTATTGGCTATTCTAATCCCATTGTTTTTCTCTTCTATCTGACCTTTGCTTATACATTTTAAATGCCCAAGGGCTAGTTTACATTTAACTAATTAAAACAATCATTTCTATTTTATGATTAATTAATGTGTTTTCCAAACTTAAAGATATATTTTTATCTCTAAATCTTTTTAAGTTTTTGTTGAAAATTTAGTTTTAAAACTTTTCCTTTTTTTTTTTTTAATAAAGTTTCTTTTTTAATTTCTCATCTGTGTGCTTTTATATATATTATAAAGTTTAGATGACTTTTAAATTTCTTTTTTTTTAAAAAAAAAACAACAAATTTTTATTTGCGAACTTTATATTTTGATTTCATGTTTAATAAAAATAATGTAATAGCGTATGTGTCCGTTACAATATATATAATAAACTTTATTAATAATAAACTATATACAAATATTAACATATATGCAGGAGAAAAGAAAGAATTTGCATGACTTATGATATATAGCTTATAAAAAGACAATTATTATAACTAGTGCTTGAGGGCAGATGAAAATGGTTTCATTTTATGTAGATGAATGTATAATTTATATGCTTTATATTATTCTAAAATAATGTACAACTAATAACAATATTGTTCTACCAAAATTGTTCTCATAGTACTACCAGGTAAGTATTTTAGAAGATACTTACTTATTTTCCATCCAACTTCTTCTTGTCGGCCATTTTATTTCAAATTACAAAAATAATTGTACAGTTTCATGGAGTAAAGTTTAGGATTCACATTAAGTGTAGATATTATAATTAAAACAAATTAAAAACAAAAACAAATATTTTTTTCTTTTATTGCCAGTTGTAGGCCTGTGAAATTATAATTATTTTTATAACTTAAAACAAAATGGCTGACAAAAATAGTGTTGGATGGAAAATACGTAAGTACCTTTTACAGCATACATATATGTATCACACAACTCTTTATTATTTTTTTAAAAAACTGTACTTTTTGTCATTAAAAATTATAGAGCAGCAAGCAAGCCATGTCGTTCTAAGAGTTTATTCTTATTTTCTAGCTTTCATTTGAGATCTCTCACAATTTTTTCTAAAACTTTGGAACATTCGTTGTAAATTAGGTACATCGTTTGTATATATAAATGTATTTGTGTTATACAATGGTTTGTATAATTTTTTGCAAAACTTATTTTTAACTTTTAATTCTTTGTCTTAATGCTCTATTTTTACAGATAGAATGTCGATACTAAATTATTAATGATTATTATTAAATAAATAAATCATCAAATATTAAAGAATGCATGCTGATATTCCAATTTCTCAAGATCACAATAACCCTTTAAAAATTAATAAGATAGGAGATAAAAGATGATCATAATAATATTTGAAAAATTTATTTTTTATTCACTAATATTTATTTTTAAAATTAGAAATCATTTTCCTTAACTCAAATATACAATTAAATGAATAATACTTACGCAATGCAATTTTCACTACAACACCCTCACACAAGGTAGAAACTGTTTTTTCTCTGCTTTTAACACCTTGTGAGAGGAGGGGAATCGTAAAAATATAACCAACGATGCGTGAAAAAGGATTATGATCCCCAGGATGCACATTTCATACTGGAACAGTACTCATCAGTTGGCCCAGATCACAATCGCTTAGACATATCTTCATCATTGCTCAGTATATATAGGTAGCCAATTACTACAGTTTAATTGATACATTGTACAGGCTTAAACCTGCATTTATATATGTAATATATGCGGAATTTGAACTCAGGCTTTCACATGACCTACTACTCTCAGTGCCATCTCATATTGCTGACCCACCTGATTGTGTAATCAGGTGGGTCAGCAATATGAGATGGCACTGACAGTAGTAGGTTGTGTGAAAGTCTGAGTTCGAATCCTAAATTTTATTTGATAAATGTCAAACTTATTGCCCTTTCAACTTTGACACAAGCCACATGATGGAAGGATAATAATTCATGAATGATTAATAAAAATTATTAATCTGTTTCCATTAAGTTGTTTGGGTCAAAGTTATGAGGCAGTACATTTGACACATAAATTAAACTGTAGTAATTGACTATCTATATATACTGAACAATTATAAAGGTATGCGTAAGATATGGTGATATGGGCCAATTAATGAGTGTTGGTTCAGCATGGAATGTGCATCTTGGAGATCACCCATCTGTTTCACACCTTTGGTCATATGCTTATGATTACACCCCTCCACAAGATGTTAAAAGTGGATAGAAACCAGTCCCTGCCTTGTGTAGAGTGGTATAGTGAAAATTACACTAAAGAAATATTATTGATTGAGCATATAATCTCCAATCTAATGAATGACTAATAAAAATTATTAATATATAATTAAATGCTTTTTATTTAATTTATGATTTTTGTTTATTTGGATCAAATCTTATAACTGATTTTTAACATACTAAATGAATTTTTTTTTAATTTTTGTATGCCTTTTTAGTTACAATGACAATATAATATTTAATAATTGTCCTATCTAACAGTGTTGCCAGGTCACATTTCAAAGCATATTCAAATCAGCTTGGCACGTTATGAATCATGTGTAACAGATGGTAATTTATTTCTTCTTATTGTTCTTCTATGGATTGATATATCTATATTATATCATTTATATCTCCATTAATCACTTTACGATGCAATCTAATAAAATAAAATTTATTCCTTTATATTTTTATGTATGGTTTCAACTATCCGGCAGTCTTCCTCAGAGCTACAATATATATGACCATACAATTAGTACTTACAAGTAATTTTATAAATATATTAAACAACCTCCATACTTCCACATGTCTTTTTAAATTCATATAAATAAAGTTACAATGAAAGACAAATGACTCTCAAGGTACATTTCATGCTGAACTAGCACTCAACAGTTGGCCCAGATCATCATCTCTCATATATATCTCTATTACGGATTTTACAGAATAAAATATTTTTAATGAACTTGGTAACTATATACCATTATACGTTTTAAATAATTTTATAAATATTAATCTTTTATTTATTTTTGATTAATTTTTTTCACATATACAGTATATAAAAATCGAAAAGAATAAATCACCCTTTCCAGGTCTTGAATTAAAATCATTCTAAAATCTTAATCAAAGGATCCTTTGTTCAACATTTTAGAGTGCTTTTCATTTATAACTGGGGGGGGGGGATTTATTCCCTTTGTTTACATATACATAGAGCTATGTTTAATTAAAGTTTATACATATATATTATAACTTTGTGCTATTGCACATTATCTTAATTGACAACTTCAGCTTATAAGTTTATACTATTTTTAAAAAAAGAAAAATAATAAAGAAAGACAGAAAGAAAGAAAAGATGATAATATTTATTGTGTAAATTATGCTATCTAAATCTTATGTATTAATAAAATATACTCTAGTTAAATAATTATAAGTGTAGAATAGATAATATATAATGAATTAAATAAAGATCATTGTAAGGATATATGCTTCCAAGTTAAAAGTTACTGTTCAATTTATGTATATGTTTATAAAGAGGGAACAGTAAATAGATTTATAAGTAATATAGGGCTGGATAGAGTTAGTTTTTATATTTAAAAATGTATAAGATAATGTAAGAGCTTATTTATGTGATAATATAATTATTTAATCCATTTTAGAGTAATTAATAATTTAATTAAGTCATTTTTGTTTGATTTATATATATATGAATGAATCTAGTTAGTTTATTTAAGTAATATTAATAACTGAAACACAAGCTTATTATATACCTGTGTCTATATATGTAATATATAGGGTATATGATCACAAACTTTCACATGACCCACCACTCTCCACTCTATCTAATAACTGATGATTGCTGGTTTAGCATAAAATACATATATTGGCGATTATTTATCTTTTCAACATATATGTGTTTAAGGGTATCAGTGTTATTAGATAGAGTGGAGAGTGGTGGGTCATGTGAAAGTCTGTGCTCATATACCCTATATATTAAGTAATATTAAAGTGATTAAAAAATATTGAGAGTTAATTATTAAATTAGATTAAAATTTAGAAATATAAGTCAATTTCCTGTATCGCATGCATATGAATAAATTTCGTAACCTAGTGTTAATTGCCAATAGATTTAATTTTCTATCATTAAATATTTAAAAGTAAATATTTAATTAACTCAATAATAAAAGGGTTAAAATCCATAAATAAAAGTTTATGATAAATGTGAAGGTGATATTTTAAACAGAATAAATATTATTTATTATCTTGTTTTATTTTTTTAATTATATTAATTAATAAAAGTAAGTTAAACTTTTGTTCAACTTTAGCAAGTTTAAAGTATCACACAAACACTGAAAGTAGAGAAAAATTATGTAATTTTGCTAATTAGTTCCACATATTCGTTAAAATTTTTTTTACTAGAGGTCACATTTTTGGTAGATGGATTTAATTAAAGATGTCTATCAATAGGAGTATAAAAATGCAGATTTTCAGTTTATGGGGCTTCTACTGCTTCTGCTACTGTTGCTAATAGTTTTGGGCACTGATAGTCTTGGGTGTGCTACACTCTCATCTGTTTTGAATAACAGTAATAATTCTTTTATCTTAATGTTTTTTCTGAGTGTTAATTTGCTCAAATTTTATCATTCTTAACTTATAGGGTGAGGTTAGGCAAATTATTATAAGGTATTCTTTGCTTTCTAATATGTAACTCAATTGCAATTGTCTAAATGATTAATAATTATTAATAATTATTTTATAATCATTCATTTTTTCAATTATATTTAGAACAGAATTCTAAAAGGCTCCAGTTGGTGTTTTATAACTATTTTCAAAGATTGTATTGAACATTGTACTATGTTGTCTCAACTTACTGTATTTTACCTTTAAGAGAAAGATTTAAATTAATTTTAAAAAGACTTTTTAAAGATTTTGACTTTAAAGCTAAAGAGTTATGTTTTAACAGACATTACTAATTACTAACACCAGAATGCTCAACTTATACTGATGTAAATAAATTGTTTGAGTCGATGAAAAAAGAAAACTTTCAAATACTAACTTGCCCTAATAGATAAAGAAGAGGAACTTTATTATATGCTTTGTTTTCTTAATGTTTTACTAAAGAATATTCAGAATAAAATTAAAGTGGAAAAATTAATGGAAACTTTATGGAAGAAAATACTGTTTTGGTATATAATAATAAAATCAATTATTTAGAATAAGTTATTTTAAATTGCAGACTTTTAAATTTAATGATTAATTTTTTTTTTATCGTTAAATTGATATATCTAAGTGAACTAAAAAAAGAATGCAAATTAAGAAGAACTTTTAAAATACATTTTAAGAAGAAAAAAAATTGTTTATTTTTCAGTATAACTGCTGACAAAAATTAAGTGAAAACTTTCTTAATATTATTTGTTACTAAATGAAGATATTCAAACTAAGATAGCTTATATTTAAAAAATCAGTAAAATGGATCCAATCCTTTGCTAATTTAAAAAAAGCTTTTGTTAAGTGTTCTGGTCATTGTATGGTTTGTTTTCAGAAAGTCATCTTTGCTCTTATTTTTTCTATAATATATATATATATGTGTGTGTGTGTGTGTGACAAATACGAATGCTTCATTCTTTAGATAATTTATCAGAAAAAGGAAGTTGCTTGTTCGTGACAGATTGTTCACTACTATGGAAGGAACTCTAATGAAGAACTGTTTAAAAAAAATGTGTGCTTTCTTCATTATATTGTATTATGATACTACCATACCAATGTATTTTTCTATAATTTATAATATATTATCTCATTACTCTCATCACAGGGAAGGTAAATTTTATATATTTTTTATTTGTCGATTTAAGGTAAAATTTACAGGATATTTTGTCCAGGTAGAGATACTTATCTCTTACTTTTATTGACAGTGTTTGTTAATATTTCATTTATTTATGGGTAAATAGCCAGTGTATGTTTATCAGAAGTTCATAATAATTTTTAAAATTAATATGATATGATGATTTGGATCATTAAGTTTTTTATATAACAAAGTGTTTATTAGTTTTATACTTAGTAATATTTATTTATGCTATCATGTCCAGTTTACTTTTATAAAATTTTATGCTGTTTTACTGAGTGCTTGTGTATTCCTTATTAATTGCAGAATTTTATTATGCTACTTTAAAATATTTTACAGTTGTTTGACTGATAGTAAATTATTGGTTTCAGACACTGTTTAATGTATGTATTTATTTTTTTAGCTTGAATATTAATTTCTTTAGCTTATGAATGATAATTTTATTATCTGGCCATTACTTAGTTAAGGTGTTATACTTATTATCATTTAGTAAATCTGGGAAGTATGAAGTTTTATTAGATATTGTTTTACTTACTTTGTGCTTTGTGGGATAGAGAGTGCTCTCCCCATTCCACATTTGCTTTCCATGAGAGGATGGTATTTTATATTCTAGAATTATTTTCATGTTTAGCTAGTGTAGCTTTGTCCCTTGAGAGGAACATTTTTGTGATATGTATTCTATTTTCCCTATATGTTGAGACCTTGTCCACACATGTATTTTGCCTAAGATAAAATATTGGAATCTACTATGCTATTTTCAGTCATGTAGTATTTCTCTGAAGAGCCTTTCATTATTGATTTATCCTCATGATGATGCTAGTGTTATTTTTCCACCATGGGAGCTGAAGTTATTTATGTTTAAAGATTGATATGGCAATAATAGAATAGATTTTGAAATATTTAGTTGCTTCAAGGGCACTTTAGTATTTGTAGTGTTTTTGTTTAGTGAAACAGTATGTATGTTGTGCTGCTGTGCCTTACCAACAGTTCACAAGTAAACCAACAAGATGTTAGTAATTTTAATGCTTATTTTGTGCATAGCATAATAAGAAATACACATATGCAATATCATCTTTATTACCATCCAGAACTAGTAAGCTGATGGATTGGTAAGACATTAAGGTTAAATATTTTATGTGAACATAAATTAAAATATATAATATGTTGTGTGCATGGCTTCTGATGAATGTTCCCATATATTTTATTATTAAGAAAATAATGTTAGACAGCAATTGTCTTACTTGTATTTTATATGATAATTGTCATTTTCATATTAGTTTGCTAATTCAAACTCAGATATATGTCAGTTCAGACTAAAGTTTTTTTTAATCTCAAGTGTGTTAAAGATTGTCAATAAAAAATAATATTATGAGTAATTGCTGGACAAAAAGTATATTTTAAGGGTAATATTGCTTTAATTATGGTTTAAGCTGTTGTATTAAACATTTGTTTAATGGAATGATTTGGCTGTAAAATAGATTAAAAGAGATTAGTTTAAGTATTGGAACAGTTCATTTTAATTGAGTGCATTGCTAATAATCTATCCAAAATGTTTGTAACCATCAGATAATTTGCTAATGAATAGGCGATCATATATTATTTATTTAGGGGATCCCATCTAAAAATAGCATTGCCTATGTTTGGCAAATGACTTTCACAATAATTTTTGTAAATAAATTTTAGTATTTGTAAATTCAATAATATATGTATTTATTATTATTTAAATTTAGTCTTTGTTTTTCTATATATGATTTTCTTGTGTCCTGAATTCTTAATTATATGACAGAAATTTTGATGGATCAAATCCAAAAATCCCAATGTTAAATGAAAATAACAAGGCAAAACTCTCCATACAGTAATGCCACCCTGTGCCAACCAGAGTAATCAATGGATGCCAGAAGGCTTGTGCATAAAATTCCTATCTAGTGCCTAGTCATCCAATATCCCCAGACTAGTTTCTGGCTTGTCACTTTCATCAGTGAGGAGCCTTGGATCTGAGACCACTGCACCTAGATCTTAGGATCTTAGGCACTAGATAGGGATTTTATGCACAAGCCTTCTGGCATCCATTGATTACTCTGGTTGGCACAGAGTGCACTATTGTATGGAGAGTTTTGCCTTGTTTAATAACAATTACATGCTAGTATGAGATGGTGATCATGTTTGGAACTGTGACATAAGTGTCACAGTTCCAAAGATTGGAATTGGAGTTTAAAAAAAAAATTGAATATTTATTTAATTTTCTTTTGAATTATTTAGTTCATTTTTCAGACTGCACATTATTTTATTTAGCTTTCAAATAAAGAATATATTATTTAGAAATTGATTATTTTCGATTGGGTTGCTGATGAGTAATAGAAGGATATAAAAGGTATCCTTACTTTCTATTTATTCGACTGTCATCCTTGGTAAAAGACTTTGATTTTTTATAATTTTTTTATGCAATTGTTAATTAGATTAAGAACATATTTAAATAATTATTGTTGTTACTATACAATATATTAGGATACATTCACTTATAAGAGAAGTGTAAGTCTACTTTAGTTTACTAGGATGTCATTCATTTGTTCAACAACATAATATAATGATTTATTTTTCAAAATTAACAAAGAAGAACCCTGATATCATTACCCATTATTTCATTAATTATTAATCCATTTTATTAATGCAAAGGTTAAGGTTATGGCATAAGAATTTTATTATTGTTTATTATACTATTAAAGTACATTACATTTCACTTTACAAGAGTAGAATAGATCAGATTGTGACAATAAAACTTAATTGGTGATAAATATTTGCTCCTTAAGATATTTTAAAAAAAGACAGAAAATATTATATTAGATGATATTACATTAAATGTAAAATACCTACGCTATGTAGAGAATGCATTTTAATAGAGAGAAATATCTGTTCTAAAAGTGTTGTATAGACATGAGTGAAGTTTTTGCTCTTCCTAATTTATTCATTTACTGTGTAGTAAAATGCATTTTGTTATTTTTTTAAAATTCCCTTGTATTTTAATGCTTGTCTCTGTAGTAAACATTAATATAACTAACCACCCACTGAGCTTATCCACATTCTTATCATCATCATCATCATCATCATTAGGGTGGTAGAATAATTTTTAGTTGTGAATTTCATGTTGTTTGAGCATATCTATCTTTTTGGGTTAGAATTTGCTCTTTTTATCTCTTTTCAGGTTAGAATATATATATATATACACGTGTGTGTACCATGTTTCATTGCCTGAAAATAAGCTCTAGCATGATTTTCCAAGATAGTCATAATATAAGCCCTACCCAAAATGTAAGCCCTAATTAAGTTTGTCAACCAGATGGATGGATTTCTTTCATCCATTGAAACATATGACACATGATGGACATATTGAATTGTAAAGTAATGAATGTATAAATAAATATGATTGTAGATTTTTGGCCAGTGGTTTCATGCTTTGGCACTCCTCAGAGGTGATAGGATAGCTTCAGATACTAGATCTAATATTTACCATTATATTTATTATTTTTATTGTTTTATATATATAATAGTATGGACACAAGTCATACATCATGTGATTTAATTAACTTGTGTTTACAAATGTAATACAACGAGCATGCTAATAGCTCTAAACAAGCTTTTTCGATAAATACTGCAAGAGAAAGCATTTAAAATCTCTATCTAGAATTATCCCTATCTCCAAACTGGTTTTGAGCGAATGGCTCTCGAATAAATATAGATTTTTTTGTATTTGAATAAATATAGATTTTTGTACTTGAATGAATGTGTATTTTTGTACTTGAATAAATGTATATTTCTTTGCACATGAAAAAATAAAACATCCCCTGAAAATAAGCCTAAGGCATCTTTTGAAGCCAAAATTAATATAAAACCCGATCTTATTTTGGAGGGAACATGATATGATATTGATATAATGTGTTTTATAATTACATATAAATGAGTATAGATAAGTGCCTGTTTTAATAACAATTAAGTGCTGGCATAAGAAATGGTGATCATGTGAACATGGTATATATTTGAACATTATACCACTGATGAAGACTTTTAGGCAGTTGAACTGTATGCAAATATAAACAAAACCATTTTATTTCATAAGATGACAATGGATGGTGTGATATTTTTTAAACAAATACTTTCATTTAATTTGAGATAGAAATTTTAGGGGTATGTATATACAGTTAATCAAAACAGAAAAAAAAAAAGAAGGATGAAATGTTAATTTCTCCTTGAAAATGCTGCCTTTGTAAAACCCAAATCTTGCAACTGATTTCAAATAATTTTATTATACATACATAATTATTAAAAAATAAAAAAATGACAAAAAATATTTTTTGAAAAAATGATTTATTTGATGAATAATACACTAAAAAGCAAAAAATTATTTATTGCCACATCTTGCAGTTATAATTAGTGACTTCTATTGTTTACTAATTTTATATTTTAAATACATAATAAATTGATAGAGGATACTTAGACACTCTCATTCCTAATATGGAAATTAAATATAGTGAAGAAAAATCAAAAGTAATGATAATTAATACTGGGGAGAGAGAAGAGAAAGAATTTTTATTGGGGGATATAAAGTTAAGTGTGGTGAATAGATATAACTATTTGGGAATCGTCTTAAGTAATCAGAGAAATTCTTGGATGTATGGGAGAAAAAAATTGATAAATGAAGCAAAGAAAAGAAAAGGATTGATAAAGAAATTAACAGTATTATCATACAATAAATATGGTGTAGCTAGAATTGTATGGGAGTGGCAGTAGCACATTTAACATATGGTAGCAATGCATTATGTGTTAGTAAAGGGATATTAGATTATTTAGAAAGAACTACAAAGAGAAGTAGGAAATGTGAATTAGATGCAGAAGTGTGCAAAGGAGGCAATTTCAAGGAGAAATTGGATGGTCAAGTTTTTATATGAGAGATGCAAAAAGCAAAATAAAAATGTTTGGTAGATTGCAGTTTATGGATAATAATAGAATAGCCAAACTAGTATTTAATTGGGTTATAAATAAAGGGCAGGCAACAAGATGGATGTGAAAGGTAATGTAATATGCAGAAGATTTAGATAAAGACTTTATAACAGTATACTTATACAAAAGGTGAGATGATTGTGTTGGAGAATTGTTGAGTGTTATAGTGTTAAGGAATGGGATAGAAGAATAGATGCATTAACAAAGAATAGGGAGTTGGAGAAATGGAGAACTAGTATGGAGAGTAAAAAAGTTTAAATATATATATATCAATATATATATATGTCATATTATTATTACTATTTGCGGGATATTCCGTGTAGTGAAAAAGCTAAATGCATACATCCTCAGAGCGTCCTCGCTTCTCAAATCATAAGAATGCATGTGAGATTTAAAATCGTTTTTATCGTTTTCTTTCTCCTCATATTTAAATTCTATTGGTTGAGAAGTTTTAAAATTTATTTTCTCTTCCAATAGAGAAAATAAATTTTAAAACTTCTCAACCAATAGAATTTAAATATGAGGAGAAAGAAAACGATAAAAACGATTTTAAATCTCACATGCATTCTTATGATTTGAGAAAGAGGACGCTCTGAGGAAGGTACTTGATATTGTACTGAAACGTCAGCATTTAGCTTTTTCACTACACGGAATATCCCGCAAATAGTAATAATAATATGACATCTTTTATCCGTGAAAACATTAGAATTAATATATATATATATATATATATATATATATATATATATATATATATAAGTAAACAGAACATTGGGTGTGAGCTAATTTATGATAATAGCAAAAAAAGTAGTTTGTTGTTTAAGGCTCGAATAGGATCTTTAGCAACAAGATAATATACATGTAAATGGAAAAATATGGGTGATTTATTCTGTAAATTGTGTAAGGAAGGTATAGAAAATATTAGGCATCTGCTAATTGAATGTAAATGTCTGGAAGCAGAAAGGATACAAATAATGAAGGTGAGGAAGAATAAACATAAACAAATAAATTATACAGAAAGTGGCTTATTGGTTTTTATGCTGGGTTTGGGAAAAGACAAGAGGAATTTAGTTATAAAGGCCATGGACTTGACAAAGATTATGTTGTGGAAATTGATTGGAGCAGGATAGAGAAGAATATGGGCAAACTTAGGGTGGGGAATGGAAAGGAAAGTCAAAGTGTCTAACAGGTTTCTCTGGGCATAGTTGCTGAGAGATTCCTGACCCCATACAAGAAGAAATCACAGTGCATCACATCAATATTACAAAATATACATATGTAATGCAAATTAAATGGAAGCAGTCAACTTCCTGCAGCAAAGAATAATCATGTCCATGCTGAATATATGTTAAGAAAAAAAAGATGGGCCACCCTCGCATTTGATGTTATTTAAGCAAACGTTTGTTGATGGTTGGAAATAAAGAGTTTGTTTTATTTATAAACCATATTTTAAAATACGGAGTATATCACTCTGCAATCAGTTAAGTATCATAAGGTAAAAAAATACTCTCCCTTTTAAAGATCTTATAATATCAACTTAAAGTTTGTTTCATCAGTATAAATATATAATAATTAAATACATGTACAATATTTAAATTTTAAGCTAGATGTAATTAGAGGGGATTTGAATGCTGACTTTCAAACTACCTTTAGTCATTCATTCCATCCTATACAATTGATATACATAACCACATACGTATGAAAAAGATAAATGATCTCCAATATATATATTTCATGCTGAACTAGCACTCATCAGTTGGTCTGGATTATCATCTCTCACATATATATACATAATCAGTGCTTGGTTTCTATTAAAGATAGCAAAATTTTAAACATTAATGGACAGTCTTCAATCTTCTCCACTCTCCAACTCTCCAGCCATCCATGTCATTGAAAATCTGATGGCATGTTCATGGCCAATTTTTGTTGTGTCATCCCTATGTTGACCATAAGTCAATCTGACCCTTCATATGTAGGACCTTAAGCCTGGTTAAATACACAAAAGAGGAATAGGCAGAATACAGGATGAATCTGGAATAATTATATATACACCTGGGTCTCGTTTTGTGTGGATTTATTTAATGTGATTTTGAAGTTATGCGATTCATTCTTCTTAATATCTTTGTATGTGGTTTTCTTCTATGCGATAAAAATTATTAGATCAGAAGTCTAGCTCTGATAAAGTGCTATTACTTTAAGTATTATAAATTTCGCACACTCACATCGTATTTCAAGTAATAGCGCATTATCGGAGTTCGACTTCCATCTAATAATTTCAATATTTTCATCACTTTATAATAGTATTGTAATAGATTTTATGCAATAAAGCAGTTCATAATTCACTTAAAATCAAGATTTTCCCATTTTATATACACATATTAAATTTTACAAGATTATAATGTAAATCTGTTCAAACGTTATAGATGACTATACTATATATGTTGCTGTTTTTGTATTTTAAATCACGTTCTATTTTTTCTTTTTAAAAAAAGAGTATGTGATAATTTAGTGTCCACAAGTAATAAATTTTACAAGACTATAATGTAAATCTGTTCAAACGTCATAGGTGAAAAATACTATGTATGTTGTTATTTTTGCATTTTAAATCATGTTCTATTTTTGCTTTTTATAAAAAGAATACGTAATCAATTAATCATTTAGTGTCCGTAAGTTTATTTTTAAAAGGTAACAGTGGTGGGCACAATTAAATTTGACAATTAAAATCTGATTTTTAATTGTAATTAACAATTTAAAAATTACATAATGTGATGTGAAACAATGAAATTTGATTTTTAAACGGAATTGAAAATTAAAGACAAAAAATAAGAATTTAATTTTTAATTGTTAGTTTTAATTAAATTTTGACCAACAGTGGTGAGTCAGTGTCTTTTTAATATCATAAGTCTAAGTTCTTATTTTTATTTTAAACTTTTAGTTTACTCTAACGGAGAGGGAAAAAAACACCCAAGAAAATGAATTTCTTTGGAAACAAAAATTTCAATTTTAGATCGCTTAGTGAAATGGGAAGGATCAATAGTGATTGGAAAACATTTTAATTGTATTTCCTCTTGACTTCGTTTAAGGAGAAGCTACATTACCTCACATCACATCACATCATGATGAATCTGATGTCTCAAATAGCGATAATAATTAAAATACTGTACATGTATGAAAAAATGTAAATTACGCATAAAAATATATTGTTTTGAATAAAATTAAATACTGTAGATAATAAAAAAAGTAAAAAAAGTTTGTTTTGTATCAATTTTTTTCAAATTTGAAATTTTTTAATAGTCATATTTTTTTTTATGCAAATTTTAAAGTAATTTTACGTTGTTGCTTTGCTTCTATGCGATTTCGAAAATTACAGTAACCTATCCCCCATTTTTCAATGTAAGTTAAGTCTATTTTTGTGCGATTTCTTTTGTGCACATTTTCTGAGGAACCTATCTACCGCATAAAATGAGACCCAGTTGTATAGCATTTATATTTTAAGCTAGATGTAATTAGAAGGGATTTGAACCTACACTTTCAAGCTCCCATTAGTCATCCACTCCTTCCTATAGAACTGATACACATGGCTACATACAAGTGAAAAAGATAAATGATCACCAATATATGTACATGCTGAACCAGCACTTATCAGTTGGTCCGGATCATCACCTCTCACACATATATATAAACAGGGCTTGCTTTATATTAAAATAGCAAATTTTCAACTTTAATGGACAGGCTTCTCCACTCTCCAATTCTTTAGCCAATCATAAATGGGTATGACAAAACAAAAACTGGCAAACAAGGGCTTTGAATATGCCATCATCAGATTTTCAATGGCATGGATGTCTGAAGAGTTGGAGAGTGGTAAAGATTGAAACATGTCCATTAAAGTTTGAAAATTTGCTATCTTAATATAAACCAAGCACTGATTATATATATGTGTGTTCAAGAGATGATGGTCTGGACCAACTGATGAAAGCTAGTTCAGCATGAAATACATATATTGGAGATCATTTATCTTTTCCCCATATATGTAGTCATTGTATGGGGTGGAGTGGATGACTAAAGGGAGCTTGAAATTCTGGGTTCAAATCTCTAATTAAATATAAATATATTAAATACTAAGTCACTGTGATCAAGACACAATTTTTTAATGTCTATATAAATATATTGATTTGTAAATAAAGATGGGATTCCACTTTCATTGTTAAAGAGGTTACCTTGACAACAGGTTGAGATTGTTTATTCTTATTGATATTAGGATTGTCTAAGTGCTGACTGATTTTAATGATTACTTATAAACTCACTTAGCCTTGAGCATTATTACACTTATTATTTAAATAATACTTTGGATGAAATTTGAAAATTATTGACTATTTATTAGAGTGCATTTGGAATGGATTATATTTATTTGTTTAAGAAGGTTTACTCAAACTTCATTGTACCAATAATTTCAATTTCTGTGGTCAAATTGCAATATTTAGTGTCTATATAAATCTATGACTATAAAGGAAAGTGGGATTCCACCTTAATGTTAAAAGGAGATTGCCTTGACAACCGTTTGAGATTGTAGATTATTGTTGATATTGGAATTGTTTAAGTGTTGATTGATTTTAATGATTAAAATATACATGTACACTAAATGAAAGTTATTTAAGCAAATAATTGTATATAGTTTCATTTATATGTACGTAACTATATATTTTTTTTCAATAATACAATATAAGATTTATTATTTTTAAAATTTAGAGAATTTAAACTTTTTTTTTTACTTTGTTATAACTTGTAAAACATTTCTAGAAAGGCATTGTACTGTAAATCTATTTAAAATAAACGTTATAAATCTGATATTTACTCATCTTAGTTTCTATAAATGTGTCATTATTGATATTTTTTCTTTAAAATATCTTTTAAAAAATGTTTTCATTTTTTCACTTCTCAGTTGTTAGTAGATGAGAATTTTTTTAAAAAAATAGTAACTTAGAACATTTCAAATAATGTTTACTGCTGATTGTTTAGGATTTAAATATCTATTGAAAGTTTTAGAAACACTTCGCTAAGCTGCGAATGAAAAAGATTTCAAAATTTAACAGATTTATTTCATTCTAATCTTTAATAAAAGTTAATAAAAATAATTTAGATCAGTTTACTTCTAGTTTCTAAAAGTTTTCCATAAATATATTTAAATAAACATGCATAAGTTATCTCTTTTTTGTTAATATATAAAGAATATTAATGTGAAAACATTCGTTATAGTTTGGTATAGTTATAGGAGGGGCAAATTTAAAAAGTAAAGCTTCTATTGTCAAATTTTAGATAAGAAATGTAAAAAAAAGACTTAAATTTGATTGTTGAAACTATTGTAGTCAGTTATCATTTTGTTGTTCAAATTGCACATGACCCCCAGAGCAATAAATCATATAAACCCAAGTGAAACTTGCAATAATGACAGATTAGGGATTAAACCCTCATTGTGAAATGATATATATTCCATTATATTTTCTAGATATTATTTTGTAATGAAAATTTGATAAATAAGAAACTGTAATTTCTAATTAAAGAATTCAAAACCATTAAAAAACCTTCATTGTGAAATGATTTATGATCTCTTTTTTTTTTTCACTTATAAATGTATATGAACACAAAAAACATATATCAAATATGTTATAGTTCTAGATTTACAAAATAGTGATATATACATGAGAGGGTAACCGAAAGAAATGGGAATTATCCTCTGGAAAGTGACCATATTGTAATAATGCTTTTGCCATAAGATGTCTTTTTCAGGGATCCCCCTCAATGCATTAATTTGCTGATTGTCATCATCAAAAGAGATCATGGTGCTGGGCAGTAAATGTTTTTGTTTACATCTTGCTTATTTGTTGATTTTTGTAATGACTGAAAAGTTGGAACCAAAAAATTTCATTTTTAGTTAGGAAAAATGGTAGGGAAAACAGTTACAGTGTTTGAAACAGCTTACATGCAAGCTGCTCAGGGGAAAACAAATTTTATATGTGGTTTGATGTAAATTGTGTCAAGTTTACCACACTCTAAAAATTATGACGAGTGACGTTCAATGTCAAGATGGTGCTATTTTTTTTTGACACAAATGGCACTGTTCACTCATAATTAATTTGAAACAATTAGGCACAAGTTCTGAAATATTTTCATGATGTGGCAAATGTGGCAATGTGGGAATCCAACTTCACCCATGATAATGTGCCAACACATAGAACTTTGAGTGTGAAACAATTTTAAATTAAAAATAACATGACCCAGCTTATCCATCAGCTATTTTCATCTCATCTTACTCTGTGTTACTTTGTTATATTACCCTGAATGAAAAAATGTCCCGTCCCCCCAAAAAAAAAGTTTTGTGGATTTGGAAGTGGTGGAGGAAAAATGGTAAAATGGTAGAGGTATTAAAAAATGTCACTCTGCAAAAATTTCAGGACTACTTTGAAAAGTGGAAAATGTATTTAGACCAGTCCTTTGCATCAAATGGACAGCACCTTGAAGATGATTCAATTTGTAAGACCTAAAAATAAATACACAATTTTTCAATGGGGGGGGCATGTATATGCATAAAGATACATGCATATTGACATCAGCATCATGCATTTGCAAATATGCATGGCCATTTATATTTTAAAAAACACAATCAAAGGATCAAAAAAAGAATTCTAAACATGAATTTTACAATGACTATATAGGCCAAGCCTTGAATCTCAAAAATATTCACATACGTTTCATAAACTAAGCCTTTATTTAGTGTTTATGCAGTATTTAATGATGTTGTATTTTATGTCTTCTGCAACAAAACTTTTCCCTGAAAGATTTTCCATTGTCCCCTATTTCCAGCCATATTTTTCCAAAGAAAGCAATTGCAATTTCTCATCTTAGAATGTCTTTGTAGTCATCTTCATCACATAATCAGATCTGTCTCACCTATAAAAATTATGTCCCGAATTCATCATAAAGTATATTTTTAGGAAGTCTTGAACCATTCATTAATTTAACAGGCCCAATCCACTAAAGATGATATTTCATAAACTGAAGAAAGTATTGATGGGTTTTGTATGTATAACTTCCAATCTTGAGTAGTCGATTAAATAAGATTGACAAACATACAACACCCCACTTGAGATGATAGCTCAGCCAATCAAAAATAACCTTCATCAAATGAATATTTGCATTAGCTGGCTTAGTTATATATGGTGATAACAAATATCATCTAATAACTATTATAAAACCAAAAAATTTAAAAGATTTCCAGTTGAAAATGGTTACGCAACTAACAGAAAGTACTTCTACATTTTATAATAGTATTTATAATCAGAATTAATACTTTGTTATTTAATTATTATTACAATAATTCTTTTATAATGGATTTTATTTGTTTGTCCCTCACGCACACACACACATAATATTTAATTACAAGTATATTGTCTTTATGAAACTTAATACAATTAGAAGAGATTTGAATTCAGACTTTCAAGCTCCCTACAGCTGTTATTACTATGTAATTATTCATATAGTATACAAACATGGAAGGGCTGCTCACCAACATGCATTAACCAGCATGGTAAGTTTATTGGCTTATTACTTCTGAGTTTAAGATCAAGAAACACCATGGTCTTTATTGTCAGTGCCTGATAAGGCAGAATGAATGTTTGTGTAAATGATAAATATTTTTCCAATACATATATACAATTATGACAGACAAAAATAAAGCATGGCCCTTATTCCCAGGAGGCTGTAAAGTCACCAACCAAAACAGCGGTTGGTGGCCAAAGGCAGAGGGTGCTAAGAATCCCCTGATTGTGGACCCAGGCTGCCATTTGATGACGACTTTTTATTTAGGTACTTATAACTGCAGATCACTTTCAAGTGAAGGAAGATTGCAAGAATTAGAAGAAGAATTGTCTTATATTAAATGGGACATTATTGGACTTACTGAAGTTAGAAGAAAAGGTGAAGAAACAATTGATTTAAAAAGAGGACATATACTCTATTATAAAGAAACACATATTGGAAATACCAAGTGGAGTAGGATTCATTATAAATAAAAAGTGGAAGAACAATATTGTGGAGATTGATGGTGTATCGGACAGAGTTGCAAGATTAGTTATACAACTTAATAGCAGATACCAAATGCAGATAATTCAGGTTTATGCCCCAACAAGTTCTCATAGTGATGAAGTAGTAGAAGATTTTTATATGGATGTACAAAAGGCTTTTGATCAGAGTAAACAACATTTTAAAATTGTTATGGGAGACTTTAATGCTAGAATTGGTAGACAAATGAAAGATGAAATTGCTGTAGGTAATTTTGGTTATGGTAATAGAAATGAGAGAGGACATAGACTTGTGGAGTTTTCAGAAAAAGAAAAACTTTATATTATGAATTAATTTTTTGAGAAAAATGTTAAAAGGCAATGGACATGGAAGTATCCAAATGAAGGTACAGCAGAATTGGATTATATTTTGACTAACAGGAAATACATATTTCAAGATTGTAATGTTCTTAATAAATTTAACACAGGAAGTGATCATCGATTAGTAAGGTGTAAGATACGTGTTAATGTAAAAGGAGAGAGACAAAAATTATTAAGAAAAACAATATTTACAGTTGATATTCCTAATCTTCAGAAACATTCTAATGAATTTAAATTAGAACTTACAAATAGGTTTCAAGTGTTAGGAGATTTTGAACATGATTCAGATTTGAATGAAATTAATATGAAAATAACTGATACACTTTTAAAAACTGCAACAAAGATAGCTGGTAGAAAAAAGCAGCAATTGACTAATAAAATTTCTACTGAGACTAGAGGATTTATGAAGAAAAAAAGGAATATGAAGATATACAAAAATGATATATTAAAAAGAATTGAATATCTCGAATTTTGTAAAATGGTACAGAAAAGAGTTGAAAATGATATAAGAAAGCATAACTGTGAAATAGCAAGGAAAGCTGTAGAAGAAAATAAAAGTCTCAAGAATGTTAAACAGCATTTTGGTATTGGTAGGAAATTTATATCTGCAATAAGAAAAAAAGATGGAATTATTACTAAAAAGAGAAATGACATCATGAAATTGGTAGAAGATTTTTATCAAGAATTATATAGTAATAAAGAACAAGTACCTTCTATATCTATTACATCTTCCGAATTGCCCAGAATTTTAAATGAAGAAGTGAGACATGCAATTAAATGTATGAAGAAAGGAAAGGCTCCAGGAAATGATGGAAGTATAATTGATATATTAAAAGAAGGAGGTGAAGAAATAGAAACAATTTTAGCAAAGTTATATACCAAATGTCTAAATGATAAAGATGTACCAGAAGATTGGAAGAATGCAGTAATAATATTAATATTTAAAAAAGGTGATAAAGAAGATATTAGAAATTACAGACCTATCAGCCTTTTATCAGTTTTATATAAAATTTTTACCAAGATAATTACAACTCATCTACAGAGAACTTTGGATTTCCACCAACCAAGAGAACAAGCTGGATTTAAAAGTGGTTTTAGTATAATAGATCATATCCAAGTATTGAGAGAAGTCATAGAAAGGACAAATGAATATGAGTTGTCATTATGTTTTGGATTTGTAGATTATGAAAAGGCATTCGATTCTATACACATTTCTTCAGTGATTAAAGCATTGGATCATCAAGGTATAGATCCAGGATATTGTCATATTTTAAAGAATATTTATAAAAATGCAACAGCAACAATTAGATTACATAATGATACTGGAAAAATCAACATTGAGAAAGGTGTAAGACAAGGTGACTCCATATCTCCAAACCTTTTTACAGCAGTGCTGCAAGAAGTATTTTGTGGATTAAAATGGGAAACTAAAGGAATGAAAGTTAATGGAGAGTATTTAAGTCATGTAGATTTTGCAGATGATGTAGTTGTTTTTGCAAATAATGCTTCAGAGCTGCAGGAAACGTTGCAGGAGGTAGCGGATGAAAGTAGAAAAGTAGGACTAAAGATAAATGTTAAAAATACTAAAGTAATGTTTAATCGATTTGCTCAAAATATGAAAATAAAGATTGATTATGAAGAATTAGAAGAAGTTAACAGTTACAAATACCTTGGTCAGATTATTAATACAAATGGAAACATAATGGAGGAAATTAATCATAGAATTAAACTTGGTTGGAGTGCTTTTGGTAGAAATAACTTGATACTAAAAGGAAATATGCCTATGTGTTTGAAAAGAATGGTTTTTAACAAATGTGTTTTACCAGTTCTTACTTATGGATCTGAGTCTTGGACACTTAATAGAAGAGCAATACAGAGACTTCAGACCACTCAAAGGAGTATGGAGAGATGTATGTTGGGAGTAACAAGAAGAGATCGAAAACGCAATGTATGGGTAAGACAACAAACAGGTGTTACTGACCTTATTGAAAAAATTAAAAGATTGAAATGGAGTTGGGCTGGACATATTGCTAGAAGAAATGATAATAGATGGACAATTGAAATTTTAAACTGGATTCCAAGAGATTGTAAAAGACCCAGAAAGAGACCACATGTGAGATGGATGGATGAAATAAGAAAATGTACAGGGGTGTTGTGGAAAAGAGAAGCTAAAGATCGGAGAAGATGGATTAAACTTGGAGAGACCTTCATCCTGCAGTGGATTGATAATGGTTGATGATGATGACTCATGACCACATTTATGTAAAAGAGATAAATAATCTTCTATATACATATTTTACACTGAACCAGCACTCATCAGTTGGTCCAGATCATCATCTACCACACATATATAATCAGTGCTTAGTTTATATTAAGATAGCAAATATTCAAACATTCTCCTTCTAAATATGTTACTCAGAATTATTTTTACAGACTGAATAAATGGGCATTGATAAATGTAAAGTAAAATTCTATTTGCAAGTTTATTGACTCATTATGAGTCTGCCTGCAAAATAATTCTGAGTAATGTATTTAGAGAGAGAGATAGTTCTATTACATAAATATAATTCTATGATGAATTTAATTGGAGGGGAAATGTTGATATGCGTCCAGAATGTTTGTAATAACACTTCACCATGGGACCATACAATAAATGTATCATTGACATAGTGAAACTATTAGAACAGCTTTTCAAAGACATGTTACAATATAAGGAATCCTAATTTCTATACAATCTAAACTTGAAATGATGAAAAACAGAACTTCATTTATGAAATATAATGTAAGAAATGTGGAAAGGTATATATTGGTGAAACCAACTATTCTTTAAAAAATGATTAGAAGAACAAAGCAATAATTAGAAAAAAACACAGATATATTAAAAGTAGCAGACTGAACTAATAAACATGTTTAATTAACAAAACATATGAATATTGCATTGGGAGGGGGTAAAGAAGCTTTCTCATATAACAATGAATCCTGTAATTCAATCCAGTGTGATAATCCATAATGTTTGGCAATCACTCATTAACTGTGCCCTCAAATGGAAAAAATAAAAAACACCCTCGTATAAAAATATATAATTTTTCTATAGACTATTACTTTTGACAGAATAACCTAATTGGTTAATGCATTTCCTTAAATTCAGTATTCCTGAATCTTACTGGTTCAATTTTAATGCTAATTATCACTGGTAAGATAGCAATACTTAAAAAAGGGGAATAATATTAAATGAAACCCCGTGGTCCATATTAACCTTTATATTACTATTAATGGTTTAATATATTTAAAAATAATATAAAAAAGTTTGAAAACTTAATAAAATTCAAACTTTATAAGTATATTGCCATAGACATTGCTTCTAATAACGTATTAATTTAAATAATCATATAAGTCTAATCTTTCAGACTATATCAAGGTATAAATATCAGCCACTCCCTGCCCAATGCTATGTTTTTTCTGCAACAATACCTTGTGAATAGAGATAACCTATTGCCAATATGTATCAAAGTTGTTATATAAATTGAATTCCAGACTTATCCAAACAAGGAGCCTAAAATTAAAATTAGGAATGATCTTATCATATACAAACATGTTTAATTTACATATGCAAAGTAAGTGTAGTACATAGGTCACTTTAAACTTTGCAATCTCCTAGACATAAATATATAAGAAATAGATCCAGTGCATATCACTAGTTGAAAATTTCCAAAGTAACATTGGAAAAAACAAAGCATCTGAGGGGGGGGTAGTAATTGCCATTTTATATTTGAATTTTCAACTGGCCTATTTATTACATATTTATATTTAGGAGATTGCAAAACTTAAAATGAATAATCTATTAGTCTTAGTTTTCATTAAGAACCAATCAACACTTAGACAATCCTAATATCAATAACAATCAACAATCTCAAACTGTTGTCAAGGCAACCTCCTTTTAGTTTTTGTTTGTAAACATAAATTAAACATGTTTATTTTTGAGCAATTTAAGATCATTTCTAATTTAAATTTCCCACTCCTTGTTTGAATAAATCTGGATTTCAATTTATATAATAATTTTGCAGCATATGACAAAAGGTAACCTCATGGTGATGCCATTAAATTCAGATTTTATCTTTATTCATAAGGTAGGGTTGCTGGAAAAGCAGCATTAAGTGAGAGTGTTTGCCACCTTATATTTGAATTTTTAGCTAGCAATAAGCCATGGATTCATTTCATATATATATATAAATTATCCCATGGATTCATTTCATATATATATATAAATTATCCCAAATTCACAACCCAACCAGACAAGCCCAAAAAATAAACTCTAAAACACAACCAATGGTTTCACTGCTACAAGCAGACTTCTCAAGTGTAAAAAAGTCTTCTTATAGCAATGAAACCATTGGTTGGGTTTTAGAGTTTATTTTTTGGGCTAATCTGGTTGAGTTGCAATTTGACATAATTTGGATTATTTATTGATAGTTTAGCTTTAGGCTTTTAATGTTTATACATATATAAATATTAATGAAATAAAGTCATACATTACATGAATTATTTAGCTTGTATTTACAAATGTAATATAAAGAACATGCTAATAGCTCTAAACAAGCTTATTTTGTTTATATTTTTTAATTTCTTTTTTTATCAGATAAATGCAGCAAGAGAACACATTCAAAATCTCTATCTAGACTTATCCCCATTTCCAAACTGGTTTTGAGATAATGGCTCTCATCAGTTAGATGCTAGGACATCCAGACACCAGATCATGAAGTACAAACTCTAGCCCAGCATTTATCTAATACTTAACTATTTAGTAAAAAATCTGAAAATTTCAGACATTTATATGTCTTTAAATCCAATTCTCCAACTCAAAAAGCTGTATGGAACTGAACTAAATTCAGATCCACAATATATATATCATTTAAAACCAGTAACCCTTAGATAAACCCAATATCAATAATAATCAACAATTTCAAATTGTTTTCAATGCAACTTATAAACCCATTTAGCCTTGAACATTACTATACTTATTATTTAAGTAATATATATATATATTGTGCCCTTTTCTATAGGTCAGTAATAGTTTATAACAGTCAATTACTAAAAAATTTTAAATTTAGAATATGTTTTTTTTAATACATTAATTATATTAAGTCAATTATATCTTTAAAGTACAATTCGAAGCTAAAGAGAATATGTAGTATATAAAATCATTTAAAAATAGTTATATAAAGCTTTAAATATTGTTGCATATGGTTGTAAAAGCTGGCCATATTAAATAACACAGCTATAAATAATTAAAAGTATATTTAAAAATTCGATTTTAATAGTTTAAAACTGATAAATTAATAAATACAGTGTTTAAATTTATAATCATATTTAATAAGAAAAAATTAATATAGTATATTTTAAAATAAACTTTATGATGGTGAAGATTATATCTAGTTCTATATTTTCTAAATTATTCTTCCAAATTTTTTATAATTATTTTATATAATATAATAAGTGTATTAATTTTATTAGTCTAGGCAGAGAAATAGATTAAAAACGTCTGTCAAAGTTGTAATCACGTGGTTTTTTAATGTATACTATTACACACACGCTTGTTTGAAATAATGACAAAGTTTAAAATATTTTCAAAGTTATATTATAGAATTGGATAGAATTATTGCCTATCATAAAAGCAAATAGTATTAAACATTAAGTTAACTATCATATGTAATGTTTAAATAGTTTTAGTAAAAGAATAATTTATTTAAAAGTAATATTTTAAATAATATTTGGGTTCATTACGTCATCATTTTGTTTTTCAAATATAATTCTACTATAAATTGAAAATCTGTAAATTTGTTTTCAAGCGGGGTAAGAATTGACCAATAAGAAATAAGTATTCTTGCAGACGATAAATATCGTTGTAACTAAGTTAGAGGGGGAGAATAAAAAATGTATTGAAACCGGAGAGAGGTAAATTATAACTATCAAACGATAGTATTTTTAAAATCTTTTATTTTAGTCAATTTTTTTTAGTACTTTCTTATAACTTTATCTGCAAAAAAACTAATTGATAATTTTAAAAATATATTTTTACAAAAGAAAGTATAAACTAAAATATTTTAATATTTCGTTTAATATGATTTTCTAATTTTTTAAAAAGTTGCTTACCAGTCGTATTTTATCTAAAGTTTAACCTAAGCTACGCAATAAAAATGGATATACTACAAAATAAAATGGATAGAAATTGTAATGCTGAAAAAATATTTGAAATATTTATTGATACAGCTTTGTTAATATTTAACCGAAGAACTGTTTTGATACATAAAAACTACAGCACGGACATTATACGGAGTCTAAAAATGTATGGAAACATATTATTTATAAACTGACCCAAGATTTATTTTTAAATAGTAGTAAGACAATTATATATTGCATGAATTATTTTATATAGTATAATATCCAAAGGAGTAAAATGTTATATCCTTTTTAAAGGTAACATTTTTTTTAAAAAATATTTTCGAGTGCAAAATTTAAGAAAAAGCCCAGGAAAATATTTTACAGAAACATTTTGATATTAAAATATCCGTTCTTCGAATTATTTAAAATGTACTTGGAAAAGATGTGTTCAAAAGTATGTGAAGTTTTATTTTAAAAGAGATTTATAAAATACCAAACAAAAGTTTTAAATGTATCAGGAAAGAAACATAGATAAAAAGTGAACACATAGATGAATAAAAAAATGGATCCATGGAAATATAAATGGTACTTAAAAGTTTATCGAATATTTTTAAAAGTTAAATTAAATGGATTGATGCATCGGATACGCAGAGAATATTGGTCGAGAAGATTAAGAAGCTTCAAGGGATTAATTAATATTATCATCCTAAAAATGAAAACCAAGGATCATTTTCTAGATTTTAATAAATGGATTAATAATTATTTTTTATTTAAACTTTAACGTGCTTGGAGAACATTTTTTTAAAAAAAAAAACTATTGAGAATAATAAGTATTTTGGACTTATCAGAACTATCGTCAAGAAAATATGTAACTATAGTTTTGATTTTTTTTTTTTATTTTGTTAACCTAATTTAAATCTAAAATTTTATATAAGATTAGGAAAAACATAAAAACATTAATTTGTTAATATTAAAATCTTATAATATAACAATCTAATAATTTAGCTAAAAAAATATTTTAATATAAAGTGTATGGGTATGAATTTTTTTCTATATCTGCAATGCTCAAGTGGACAAAGGAAGCCGACTGAACACGATGACTAGTTAAAGGTTATTGGTAATAATAATAACTATTAATAATTTTATAATGTATATTTTGTTTTCTTTAGATCATCCATAAATTGGAAGAATGAAGTGGTAAAAGTTTTTTTTTTTAAATTATATGTAACATATTTTATACATTTTAAAAAACATTATGAGATAGGATTGATTTGAAAATATGCATACGACAATTTTTTTTTTTTTTATTAGTGATATAATCCAACATAATAAATAATTATGTGATTCTTTTAAAAATTTTATGATATGGGATATTCAAATATTGTCTAAGTAGATTGTATATGATTAAACATACAGAGCAATGAAGTAAGCAGACTTTTCTTATGGGATAGTAAGATTGTTTAACTATTAATGAATTTTATTTATTGTTTTGTAAATGCAGACAGTTATTTATCGATGTAAGATGTAGAAAAATCTTGAGAAATAATGTTGAGATAGTGGCTTGGAAGTACTATAGTTAGCAGGAAACCAAGATGATGTATTTTTAAAATAGGATATGATAAGGAATGGGAATAATATTTAGCCTTTATGTGGTTATCAGCATAGTTAACAAAGCCCTATGACTGATACACATTTTATTTGGACAGTGTTTATATTACTTTAAATATTTGATGTTCTAATAAAGCTGAAGAAATAGCTTTAACATTGCCCCTGTACTAGAGGATATTAGGCAGATAAATGTCCTACTTCTTCACACTGTACCATGATTTTGAGATATGTTAAGAATAATACTCTAGCTTTCTTCCTTAATCCTATGCATCTGTTTTTCGCTATCTTTATTTCATGTAACTGCATCATTTAGTAAGATATGTTTAAGAGAAATGATAAATAATTTAGAACTTATGTTATGCTATCGTTTTTTGTATAAGATTAGTTTAGTTGCTTATAAGGAGCAGAATGTTATAACTTAAGATTGAAGATCCAAAGTGTCCTAGGGAAAGAAAAGAATCATAAAATATATTTTAATTTATTTCGGAAATGAAATATAAAATTTTTAAAATAAAGTACCTAAACAAAGATATTTTCTTTAAAGTGATAATAATTTTAAATGCTTTAGTATTATTTTTTTTTAAGAGAAAAATAAGTATTGCATATATATATTTTTTTAAAATACAATAGTACAAAGTAGATTATGTAAACAATATGCATAGTATATTTTTGTTTATTAATTAACAGAAATCTATTAACGATTAAACTTATATCATACTAAAGTAAGGCTTAAAAAAGAATATATTATGATTAGTAAACATTGTGTGATAAATACTAAAATCTAGTATTGAATTTTGGATAATATTTTGTGTAACATCTTTGACTTTGCAAGATGAAATTTTTTTAATATGTTGAGAAATCCATACTCATTCTAAAATTTTGTTTTCTATAGAATGTTTTTCTAAATATGAATTTTTTAAAAATAGGATAGTTTAATAATATTAGAGATAAAATGTTGTTGCTAATAAAGTAGATAAATTTATTTGTAATAAGTTAACCATAAGGAGAAACCAAATAATAACATATTTTTTAATTTTGTCCTAAATCTAAATAAAATATAATTGAAATATAAATTATTATTTTTTTTATAACCAGGTAGATCAAACTGTAAAATAAAAAGGGTTAAGGATATCCACTGTAAATGATGTAAATAAATTGTTTAGTTATTTATTGTTAGTAATAAACTTTGTTAAATTTTGTTATTTAAAAATTTTTGTGTCAGTTGTTTATTTCTCCACATCACTGCATGAAAACACGATATATGCATAATAACTGAAACAAATATATAATTTTGCACAAAAGATAAATAAAGAATTATCTTAAGAATTTTAAATATTTTATTGGTATTCATTATAATTAAATAATCATAATCTTACATTATTTTATTGGTCATAAATCAGTTATCACAATATTATATTAAAATATAAACTATTTGTTGCCACACATATTTTGGTTGTCAGATTATTAAAATGCTACCACGTATTTATTATATCATTACATGAAGAATATTATTATTGTTATTTATTGTTATTAGTTTAAGTGTAGTAGATTATGACAAAAAATCCCTTCTCATATTTTACTACCGTATTTTAAAATTAACTTAGAATAAATTTTATGAACCTGAGATTATTTTATTGAGCTAGATTATTATTAAATAGAAGATTAAAATTTAATTATTAGTTTAGTCTTAGTGAGTAGAAGTAATTAAAGTCTTAAGAATACTATGAGTTTGTTATTTGAAATAGTAATAAGGGGGGATAGTGTTCTTATGCCATTGAGGTAGTATCCTGTAGGATATTGGCTCAATGTAATCTATCTTGTCATCTGTATTTTCACTTCAAGTCTCATGAAAATATTAAATATTTATTTAATATATATTTTATAAATTGAACCTTATTCTAATTTTAAATTTGAGCTAGTGGAATATTTTAATTTTAATACTGAATATTTAGTTATTAATTATTAACGGAGATAGAACCCGTTTTATTTTATACTATCTGGATGTGAAGATGCAGAATTACAAGGGCAGATTGTGGCCCCCAACATGGTAGGCATGATGTGTAGTGGAGATACACATAGTGTAGGTCAGAATATATATATATTCTAACCATGCCCGCCGTCGACCTCGTACCTCCACTTACAAATAAATAGATTACTATATTTAACGTCACCAGATTCTAGCTCTAATAATTAAATATTATATTAAAAAATGTTTTACTAGCTCAAATTTCTTAAGAATTAACTTAGGTTATGTTTAAAGTAAATTAACACAAAGATTTAATGTATTCATGAGACGAGAAGTGGAAATACGAGTTGGCAAGGTAGATCACATTGAGCCAATATCCCACAGGATACCACCTCAATGGCATAAGAACACTATCCCCCCTTTATACTATTATTTCAAATAATAACTACATAGTATTCTTATGACTTTCACAACGTCTACTTACTAAGACTCATTTAATAACTATAATATTAATTCTGTTATCTTTAATAATAATAATCATCATCTAGCTCAATAAATTATAATCTCAGGTTCTTAATCTTTATTTATACTTCAACAAAATGCGGTAGCACATATGGTAAGGGATTTTATGCCATGTCTACTACACTGCAATTAATAACAATAATGATTACAATCTTTCTTACTTAATCAAATTGGTATAAAGTTCTTTTATTGCAAATTTATTACCATAATAAATCAATCAATATCAATATCATCTTTTGTCTTTAAACAATAAAGTAAACTAATAAGTGGTAGTGTTTAGATAATCTGATAAATAAAGTAAGTGGCAATTAATAGCATATAATTTATCAAAATATTAGGATAGTGGATTTATGACCAATAACTTAATGCAATTTTATAATTACTTAATTATAAGAACATCAATAATAATTAAGATTAAACATATTTTTAGTTATCTTTTGTGCAAAATGTACTTCAGTGGTTGTGAAAACATTCTGTGAATTTGTACCATGATGTAGTGAAAACAATACCCAGACACAAGTTTTAATAAAACAAATTTAACAAAGTTTATTAACATCAAATAAATTTAAGTAAAATAAAACAAATCTATTTACATCTTATTTACAACGGATATCCTTTTTTCCTTACACATGACAAATGTTAATCCTACAATTTTGTACTTCTTTATAGTTAATCCAATCATTATACATTTTAAAATTTATTTTAGTTATTTTCTTTAGGTTTATCACACTATTTATTTGAACTACTTATGGGTAACAACATTTTTTTTTTACCTTTTAAATATACTAAATTTACAATATTCTAAATTATTTTTGTGGATCAATATTTTATAACGTCACACTTTATAATCAATATGGTCTTAAAAAAAAAGAAAATTTACATTTCTTGTTACTTTAAACAAATTACACAGCATATTATTAAATATTATGATTAACTTTAATGTTTGTTCTCCCATGCTCATATAAATTATAATGCGTTTTTGCATAAGCCATACTCCTGTATAATATTATAATGTGTTTAAATATCACCCTGTTACAATTTCAAATATATGATAATAATTATCGAGTGTTATAGTATTTTTAAATATGCAACACTTATCTCTTTAAAATATAATTAATAATAAAAAGAGCGTGAAAATATATTTTAATATTTTGTATATTCTCATTTGATATACTTTTACAAAAAATTATAGTTTATTTCTAAATTAAAATGATTCTATAACTTCTTCCATTATTTAGGACATCTGTATCTTTCTTTCAATGGTTATAATCTATTCTTAGTTAACTCTTAACTATTCTTATTCCAAGTAAAATCATAACATACATTCTAAAATATCTATTGTTTTCCCTTCAATAAAACCTATCATATACGATGTAGTAGCACGAAATACAGATTAAGATAGCGAAAGATGTATAGGATATTGGGAAGAAAGATGGATAACTTGTCTTCAATAATACTCTAAGAATGCATGGAACAGTGTGAACAGGTTCAACATTTATTGTCTATTAACCCTTAAGATAAGAAAATGATGTGGCAGCTATTTATTCAGCTTTACCAAACATTAATGCAACTCACACGAAATATAAAATAACACTGTCCAAGACAACATGTGTATCAGTCGTAGGGCTACATTAACTACGCTGATTATCACCTATAAAACGAAATGTGGATCAGCCATAGGGCTATGTTAACTATGCTGATTCTCTCACAAAACTACTTATTTCCATTCCCTGTATCATCCTAGATTTTCATACATCATCTTGGTTTCCAAATCACCCCTGTACTCCCAAGTCACTACCCAAATTATCTCTCTAGATTTTCACTATATAAATACAAACAACTTTTAAAAAAAACAACAAACAAGATTCGCGAATATGAAAATCATTTCTCTATTCCTTAAGAATAATTTATCTCGCTTTATAACACTGTATGTTCATTACCTACATTTTTGTTAAAACAATATTCAAACATCCCAATAGGAAAAATCAATAGAAAATGTAATATAATCATCGATTATATTAAATTATTATTTATCAACAAATAAAATGACTATCGTATGCATATTTTCAAAAATCTAATTACATCTCAAAATGTTTCAATGTGTTGTTTTAAATGCGTTTTCCAATAATAATAATAATAATAAACTTTTTCACTACATTCATTCAATTTTCCGCTGATCTAAATAAATAAAACATATATTATATCATTAATAATTAAAATGTTACCAAAATAATTGTCATCTTCGGATCAGGCTTTGTAGTAGGCTTCTTTTCCTTCGAGCATTGCAAACATACAATTACACACATATACAATTTTATTAAAAGACATTCAAACTCAAAAAAAAAATATTATTTCATATAATATTATATATCCCAAATTAATGTATTTGTTTCCCTATAACTATCTGAAACTTATTGCTTATAATAATAATATAAAAAAAAATAATTCAAACCATAATCAAATATTTTCTGACGGTAAATATTGTTTAGTCCCATAATATTTATTTTCTTCTTTTATCTGAATGTTCTTCTTTACGATTATTAAAGTTTTAAAAATTAACTTGGTTCCTTTAATAAACTTGTTTAGATGATTTTTTAATTTTAGCGTTTAGCATCAGATTATTAAAATATTTTTAGTTATTTATCCCTCAAAGTTTTAAATGCGTTCTGGCAAATATTCCCTCGGCGCGTCGATGCATCTTTCTCCTTTTTATTAGACTACGAATATTTAATACTTTAGGTACCAATTGCGTTTTATTGATTCAATATTTTTTTATATTCCTCTTCCGTATTTTCTTTATACAAATATTTCTCTTTAGCAAGCTTTATTTCATTCATTCTTAATTTTATGTACATTATTTTTTGATCTTTAACTATTTTTTTTCTAGAGTATACTTCTTTTTCGGGTCATCTTAAAGAAAGCAATTCAAATGACATTAATTTTAAAATTATATTTGTCCATTTATTCTTAGATGAATCATAATGATTTTTATATTTTATTCTCTTTCTGAACTTTGCGCACAATGTCTTTTCATCTATCTTACACGCGTAACAGCAGTTTTCCTTTGGATACACTATATAAGCGGTATCAATGAACAATATAAACAATTTTGAAATACTATAAACTTTAAAACTGGTTTTAAAGAATCTATCCATATTTTTTTTTTTTTTTTTTTACTGAAAATTCCGACTGTACTTCAATAGAATTCACTGGCAGGTTCGATTAAGTTAGTGATACATAATTTATGAAAACTTTAAAAATATTTCTTTTAAGACTCTCTCTATGATTTTAAAAATTGTCAGTTAATTTGTTCTAATGATATTATTAGAATTATATTGAAAAAATTGACTAAATTGGAGAAAAGAAATTATTAGAGAGCTCAAAATTTTTACCTCTTCACTCGAGTCTGTCAATTCTTGTTCTCCTCGATTATACAATTAATTGGCGCGATTTTTGTTGTCTGCCCAGATCTATCTTTTTATTGGTCAGCCCCTACTTTGGTTTGTCAACATTTTCTCAAGTTTTAAAATGATGACGTAATAGACTTAAATATTAACCTATTATTATTTTTAAATTAATTTAAACACTTTTAAAATAATTTTCAAAACAATATTTAATAAAATTATTCACTACTTATTTTTATTATGATGTTTAATAAATTCTATCCATTTCTACTATAATATTATTTAAATACTTTAAAATATTGGTATTAATTGAAACAAGTGCTTGTATAAAATATTCCAGACAATTACGTAATCGTTTCAGGTATTTTGTCTATTTTTGTCTGTCTTAATAATTTTACTGCACTTATATTATATAAAAAAAATTTTTTTATATATATAAAATTTTGAAGAAATAATTTAGAAAAAATATAGAAATAAATACAATTCTCAACATCATAATATTTACTATTCAAATACATTACACTAAATTTTATTATTTAATATAGTTTATAAATTTAAATACTATATAATATTAATTTATTCTAAGTTTTAAAGTTATTAAAATTGACTTATTAAATACATTTTTATTACTGATAGCTGTGTTATTTTAATATGGCCAGCTTTTACAACCATATGAGCAATTCTTTACTCTTTATTTAACTAATTTTTTAAATGATTTTACGTATCAGGTATTTGCTTTAGCTTTAAATTGCACTTTACAGACTCTATAAATTTAATATATCCAATACATCAATAAATATATTCTCAAATTTAAAATTTTTTTAGTAATTGACCATTATAACTATTTCTTGACCTATAGAAAAGGGTACAATATATATATATACTACTATTCCCATTTGATTGCCACACTATATGAAAAAACTGTGAATTTCTTTGCAGTATATAAACATTTTAGGTAATAAATCAAACTATCATCAGTTATCTTGAAATACAGCTAACCATTCTTGCAAATATCACAACTACTCTTCTTATATTAATACTGATAAATTGATCAACCTGATTTTACAGTGTGGATACCTTAGACTGTAATTTTTGTTTTATACATCAGTTAATTTTCTTGTAACTATTCATTTGTCAAGACAGAAATAGTAACCCACTTTAATAATATGGGTTGATCATGGAATCTTATCTTGAAATATGTAATTAATAGAATGACTCGTTTTGAAAGATGCTGGCTTACTGTACTGAGTTAAAAAAAATAACCAATCACTTTGCAGTAAGAATACATTTCATAAACAATATATATAATCACATGATCACCATCTCTATACTAGCACATAATTGTTGTAAACAAAGGCAAAACTCTCCCTACAGTAGTGCCACCCTGTGCCAAATAGAGTAATCAATGGATGCCAGAAGGCTTGTGCATAAAATCCCTATCTAGTGCCTACTCATCCAATATCCCCAGACTAGTTCTGGCTTGTGGCCATCATCAGTGAGGAGCCTTGGATCTGAGAGCAGTGCACCTAGATCTTAGGATCTAATGCAACCCTCTAGCAGCCACCTTTTAACTGTACTTTACTACAAAACTATGAGAATGAAATTTAAAACATTGTTAATATCTTCAATCCAAGCTCAATAGCTTATATAGTCATATGGGTCTGAACTCAATTCAGCACCCATACGTTTTGGTGTCTTTGGCTCTTAAACAACCATAGCCATCACTATCCTATTAGGCAGGATTGGTGTTAAACCACTAAACATCACATGATCACCATCTCTATACTAGCACATAATTGTTGTAAACAAAGGCAAAACTCTCCATACAGTAGTGCCACCCTGTGCCAAACAGAGTAATCAATGGATGCCAGAAGGCTTGTGCATACAATCCCTATCTAGGGTCTACTCATCCAATATCCCCAGACAAGTTTCTGGATTGTGGCCATCATCAGTGAGGAGCCTGCTAGAGGGTTGCATTAGATCCTAAGATCTAGGTGCAGTGCTCTCAGTTCCAAGGCTCCTCACTGATGATGACCACAAGCCAGAAACTAGTCTGAGGATATTGGATGAGTAGGCACTAGATAGTGATTTTATGCACAAGCCTTCTGGAATTCATTGATTACTCTGTTTGGCACAGGGTGGCACTACTGTATGGAGAGTTTTGCCTTTGTTTAATATATAGAATACAGTAAGTTATAATGTGAATAAATATACAATGTTAAATAAAATCACTTTTTAAGTAATAAATGCTGTTACAATAATAATACACACTCCCACTTCGATATTCAACAATATGATAACAAAAAAATGATTCCTCTTTCTTATTGGTTCTCAGCATATCATAAGAAGATTGTCTTGAATACTTAAGGCAGAGAATGTGAATATTAATCAATCCAATTATTTATTTAAGATATTTTTTAAACAGATTGTTTTTTTATTTAACAAAGTAAAGAAATTCCTTCTTATTTTAAACTTTGTAACAATCAATTTTATCTATTCATATATCCATTGGTTTTTAGCAATGAAGGTTCAATCTGATCAAAATAAGATGGCATCTGGACACATCCATTAGTTGAAGGTAGGTTGAATTATAAGAATATTCAGCAATATAACAAAAAAGCGGCTCTTTGTTTCTATTGGTTCTTTGTATATAAATAAGACTGTCTTGAATTCTTAAAGCAAAAAGTGTGATAACATAGACCCTACTTGCAGCATTTGCATGAATGACGATGAGACATTGGAACACCTTTTCTCACAATGTATGGGATTCAGAGTGATCCGAGAAATCATACTCTCCAACACCAAGATAGATTTCCAACTGATCTCATCTCTGAAAGATAGTATCAATACTAAAACCTATCCAATAATATGTCTCTCGGTGTTTTTGAACTATGCCATATGGGTTACACGTTGTAAACTAATCATGGAACACCCACAACCTAATATAAAACAGGTTTTTTCCAAAACAATGATTAAAATCCAGAAGAGAGACCAACTCCTGGCATCGTCAAAAACATTTGAAGACACTTGGACATTATACAATATGCCAAACTAACAACAAGGCAAAGGGGGGGGGGGGCTAACAATCAGATAACAAATATGTGAAAGATCTAATGTTCACACCATATTGGGCAACATAGACTCATCAGAACCCAAATGGAAATAACAAGATAGTTAGAACAACAATGTAAACCCCAATTGTATGATTACACATCAATGTATACATTAGAAATAATAAATTATTATTGAAACTAAAAGTGTGATTATTAATCAATCCAATTATTTGTTTAAGATATTTATTAAACAGATTGATTTTTTTATATTAACAAAGTATTGTAAAGTTTGTAATAAACATTTAAATGATCTATATGTAATACAATAAATCACAATATGATTAAATATATGATGTTAAATAAAATTGTTTATTATTTAAAAATATGTGATACAAAATGTTATGGTCTTATATCAAGCACCTTTACTTCTCCAACCATCACACAAACAATGTCTATTTTGTTTGATTGACAGATACATGACTTTCTGTGAGATTTTTAATACTATTTGTGCAGTAATTGGAGAAATCTTCATTTGTAACATTTATGTAACGTGTGTGTGTGTGAGATTGCAAATAGCATACAGTACCATAAGCTTAATATCTTTAACTTATAAATGAATCAGCATATGAAAAGTGTTTACAAGAATATTATAATTATTAATAGCTTTATATTTTCTATGTTTATGGCATAATGATAATTTCAATTACTAGAAATAGGTAGCTAATGGTATATCCACTATCTTCTGTTACAGATCTTTATCCATATATCATCATCATCAACAACTATTATCAATCCACTGCAGGATAAAGGTCTCTCCAAGCTCAATCCATCTCCTCTGATCTTTAGCTTATCTTCTCCACATCACCCCTGCACACTTTCTTATTTCATCCATTCATCTCACATGTGATCTCTTTCTGGGTCTTTTACAATCTCTTGGAATCCAGTTTAAGATTTCAATTGTCCATCTACTATCATCTCTTCTAGTAATATGTCCAGCCTCACTCCACTTCCATCTTTTAATTTTTTCAATGAGGTCAGTAACACCTGTTTGTTCTCTTACCCATACATTGCGTTTTCGATCTCTTCTTGTTACTCCCAACATGCATCTCTCCATACTTCTCTGAGTGGTCTGAAGTCTCTGCATTGCTCTTCTATTAAGTGTCCAAGTCTCACATCCCTAAGTAAGAACTGGTAAAACACATTCCTTTTCAAACACATATATATCGTTCCTGAAATGTATATATATATTGTAGGCTGATTTATTAATTTTTTCACATAATAAGGCAATCAAAGAATGAGTTTCACACATGGTGATTGAAAACGACATCTTTTCAAACATTTTTAAGATTAATTTATACTTAGATTTTAAAAAGTATTTTTGCTATTAAGAATAATGCTGTAATATATTTTTATGTTAAAACTTTCTTTAATTTAAACTTTTTCCCCAGTCTTTGATTACTTAAAAGTTTTTTTTGTATTAAGGAAATTAAAATGCGTTTTAAAAATAAAATGATTATTTTATAGATTTTAAATAAAATAAAAAAATTTCACGTAATAAAAAACAACAACTATAATTTGTTAAAATCCATGACAGAATATTAATAATTAAGAAAATGTAAACAAAATGCATTAAAAATGTATATTATTATTGCAAATTAAATTAGTTATTTAACATTGTTTAGATATTACCGAAAAGCTTTTTTTTTTAAATAAAAAATAAAAAATTGTATTTTAAATAAGAAAAAAGATTCCATAGGGGAAAACAATCAATATTGTTTCATATATGTCTTTTCTTCCTTAATTAATGTGTGGTTTATCGTTATGATAGAGTGATGCAAGATTTCTGGCTCGAATTCGAATTTCAACCTATCACTTCTGGTATTCGAGCGTCACGTGACCTCCCGGGAAATTAACCATTTCACTATTTATTTATGTATTCCATAAGTATACTAAATCTTAAGAATTGTTACAATCATTTTTAATCTTTAGTAATAGCTTTTTAACTAAATAAACCTTTTCTTTTCCAACACATATTTTAATTACATAAATAAACACTCACGGAAAGTGTAAATGACCTCCGAGGTAAAGTTCTGATTAAAGCAGCACTTCAATTGAATTATATCACAACTTTTCTCACACGTTTTTCTTCAAAATGTGTGGTGAATTGATATTATAAATATATTTCATGGATGCCTTGATCTTAAATTAAAATTTATAGCTGAGCTAAAAATAATCTAACACCTAGTTTAATAAATAATTAATAATAATCATCATTATGATATTTATCTAGTGTATATTGTTATACATGTGAGTACAGGAAATTTGACACACCTAGATAAAATTGTAATAATGTAACATTTATACATGCTGAACAAGGATAATAGAAATGGGAGGGATTGCGACTGAAGAATACTGGTTCAACCACAAATATATCTAGGAGATGATTTACCTTTTTCAGATATCTTTATTCATATGATTTATGTGTGTGAGGTAAAATATATATTATAAGTATATTTGAGATATTTCACATTGAAAAAAAAAACATGAAACAGAATTTATTATGTCATGTGATACTGTTTTAAAATAATTACTATATTGATCTTTAATTACAGTTTAAGATCCAAATAGAGGCTAAAATGATGTGATAATATCTAGTCTAATAAATGATTAATAATAACCATTGAAGTACTTATCCAAGGAGTATGGCATCATAGAAGAGAGCGTAGAAAATTTGGCACTTGTAGGTTAAATTATAATAATCAAATAAACCTAACGCACTGTTCTTTTCCAGTTGTACTTGCTAACAGAAAAAGATAATTGTTCAGTTAACAACTAAAATCATCCAATTAGCTGCAATACTTCATGAACGGAAGTCACACCGATGCAGTATACATGCAGAGCAGAAATAACTTCTTTTGGTAAACACCCTAGAACATAATCAACAGACAATGCAAATACAATAACCAGCAGTCTTATATTACAACTGTAACAGTAATTAGCTTGGTATCAATGTGTGGATATTTACCTCTATGATTGCTTATCGTAAATTATCCCAGAGCAATATTGCCACATGGTAATAAAGACTGAATCAGAGATTTATATTGATGATTTAATATATTCATGCTCTGATTTCAAGAGATTCAAGATTGGCCTATATAAATGCATTTAGATTTGAAAATAAGATGGTCCTTCTTATTTTCTCAAAGTCTTTATCTTGTGGCTGGAATGAGAATATCCCTGCATTTAACATCACTGATTTAATATGTATGGCTCTAGGAATGAGAGTTTATTACCTTCTAAATAGAATTAATAAAAATCTTAATTAGGAAATCCAACATCAACAGATGTCACAAATAGATTAACACATTTGAGTTCAATGTAAATAAGTTTGAAGAGATGTCAACCTCAATAATTTTATGCTATTCAATTAGAGCATGACCTTGAACCCAATAATCTAAAGGTCAAGATTCAATTCCCATGCTAATATCATCACTGATCAGACCAGTGCTATGTTTTATATTGTGCTATTACTAACAGTAAAATGTATTTGAAAAGGTTCAACACTCATTATTAGATGACAGAAATAGTATAACTTATAAACAATGATGATTGCCAATTCCTCTACAAGCTTTATGATAAATGCTTAGACCAGAGCCAAATATCTCTATCAGAAACCCCTCCCCAAACCCCTGACCATGGTTTCATGCTTTGGCACTCCTCAGAGAGGTGTCAGGCTAGGTTCAGACACTAGATCTAAAAATGCCAATCCAAAGCCAAGCACTTATTTAAAAGTTATCTATTGAGTGGAAAATCTGAAATTTTCAGACATCTACATGTCTTCAAACCCAGCTATCCAACTCAAATAGCCATATGGAGCTGATAGATCTTCAGCCATACCGTATAGTAGTAGTCTTAGCAATATAAAATTGCATAAGACTTATGGCAGAGACTATAAATAGTCAAAATATGATTGCATACAGCCAACATAAATAAGCCACTAAACATCACATGATCACTATCTTATACTAGCACACAATTGTTATCAAACAAAGCAAAACTCTCCATACAGTAGTGCCACCCTGTGCCAACAAGATTAATCAATGGATGCCAGAAGGCTTGTGCATAAAATCCCTATCTAATGCCTACTCATCCAATATCCCGAGCCAGAAACTAGTCTGGGGATATTGGATGAGGAGGCATTAGATAGGGATTTTATGCACAAGCCTTCTGGCATTCATTGATTAATCTGGTTGGCAAAGGATGGCACTACTGTATGGAGAGTTTTGCCTTGTTTATCAACATAAATAAGTAAATATTGTATTTATTTTTTCTGTTAAGTTAATCCAAAAAAGAAAATAAACTGTCAGTATTATAATCAATTTTTCCACAATGATTTCTTTTTTTTTGTAAACATTTTTCAGGGCTCCTGAAACTGTAGATTTCTCAAAAATATAGGTGGCCTTCTTGGTTCACTGGAAAACTCAACAAGAAAGAATTGATAATATACACTTTAAATGCTAACTCAATCAAAGAAAATTGATTTTATTTTCAAGATTTATTCTTCAACAAAAATGTTAATACAGTTTTAAAATCCAGTACTAACAGCTACCAAAAATAAAACCCTCTTACAGTTAGTGAACCGTTTTATTATGAATGCTTGATAGGACTGCAGACTCTGGAACTCAAAGTGCATGGATTGCAATTCTAATATGCCATTTCTAGTGCTTAAACTTCGTAGGAACTTCTGAGCATTCATTAAACTAATCGATTAATGCAATTAAGGCAAAACTCTCTTCAACAGCTCTCCAGAGAGAGACAATCAGAGAGAAAACTTACACCAAACTTTTCAACTGTCAGATGACATGACTATAGGAGTAATTTTCAATTCTTGTTTTAGCCTCAAGCTAAAAATAATTGGATACCCATTTACTGACCAATAATGAATGGTTCTTCAGCTAGGATTTAAATTAAGTTTGCAGGCATGGAAGATAAGCGCCACCACTTCATGCTACACACACGTTAAAATCCAAAATGTAAAATATATAACTACTTAAAATAATAAATATAACAATCTTAAAATTCAAAATTCAAATAAACTAATACAGCTTTGTAACTTAAAAGTGATCACTTGGAAATTGAAAAAAGAAAATCAAAGTTAAATTAACTTTTATTCAAGTTAAATATTAACAAAGGATCCGCGAAATATCTAAGGGATCAGTTTAAAAATTTAAAACATTTTATTCTCATTTAAAATCACATTAGTTCACAAAAGGATAATTAGTTTTTGCACTTTAAATAGAAAAAGATAATAGAAGAAGGCCTTCCTTTAATAATTGAAAATTAGACATTCTAAGTGGTGTACAATATATATATTAATATAATCTATCTTTTCCATATCGTTTAACATTAGATTGCAAATCAAGGCGCCAGATGGCAGAGCTTACTGATTTTCATGGCTTGGTTAGGCAAAAAATTACCGTAGTTGTGGAAAATGAATATATATAAATAGTTTAGTTGTATAAAAACGCAAAACATATAAAATATGGAAATATTTATATAATAATAATATTTGGGCATCAAGGAAAGAAAGCAAAAATAGGATACGAATTTGGACTGAATATGTGTTATATAAGGAGAGGAAATGGAAAGTAGGAGAAACATAAATGTGAAAGAAGCAAAGGAAGTGAAGATTTTTCGTTTGTTTATGCGTTGATGTGAAAAATGAAAAATATGAGAATAATATATTAAAAGCAAAAAAATAGCTTTTATTGAAATAAAATCATTAGAAGGGATTTGAACCCAAACTTTCAAGCTCCTTTTAGTTATCTACTCCATCTTATACAACTGACACACACAACCACATACATGCGAAAAAGATAAAGGATCTCCAATATCCATATTTCACGCTAAACCAGCACTCATCAGTTGACCCAGATCATCTCCCACATATATATAAGCAATGCTCAGTTTTATATTAAGATAGCAAATCTTCAAACTTTAATAGACAGGGTTCAATCTTCTCCACTCTCCAACTCTTCAGCCAACCATATCATTAAAAATCTGCTGATGGCATATTCAAAGCCCTTGTTTGCCAATTTTGTTGTCAGACCCACGTTGATCATAATTCATTCTGACCCCTCATATGCAGGTTTGTAAGCATTTTAAACAGACAGAATATGGATGTGTAGAATACAGACTGAATATGTAATATTTAAATACAAGTATACATATTTTTAAGCTAGATGTAATTAGAAGGGATTTGAACCCAGACATTCAAGCTCCCTTTAGTCATCTACTCAGTCTTATACAACCAACACACGCACCCACATACATATCATTTCCAACACACACACACATATATATATATATATATTCAGTGCTCAGTTTATACTAAGACAGTAAATCTTCAAACTTGAATGGACAAGCTTCAATCTTCTCCACTCTCTAACTCTTCAGCCACCCTTATCATTGAAAATGTGATGAGGGTGCGTTCAAAGCCCTTGTTTACCAATTTTGTTGTCATACCCTTGTTAACCATAAATAATTCTGACCTCTCATATGCAAGATCTTAAGCCCATTTAAATAGAATAGGGATGGGTAGAATACAGGCAGAATATGTAATATTTAAATATAAGTATGGGCAATTGAAGAGTTGGAGAGCGAAGAATATTAAAGCATGTCCATTAAAGTTTGAAGATTTGCTATCTTAATATAAATTGAGCACTAATTATGTATGTGTGCGGGAGATGATTATCTGGACCAAATGATGAGTGCTGGTTCAGCATGAAATGCATGTATTGGAGATCATTTATTTTTTCATATGTATGTGGTTGTGTGCGTCAATTGTATAAAATAGAGTGAATGATTAAAAGGAGCTTGAAAAACTAGGTTCAAATCCCCTCTAATTACATCTAGCTTAGAAGTATTTATAATACTATTTAAATATTAAATATTGACCCTATATTCTATACATCCCTCTTCTGTGTATTTAAATGGGCTTAAGGTCCTGCACATGAGGGGTCAGAATAAATATGGTCAAATCGGGTATGACACAAAATTGAAAAACAAGGGATTGGAACAGGCCATCATCAGATTTTCAATGATATGGATGGCTGAAGACTTCGAGAGTATAGAAGATTGAAACCTGTCCATTAAAGTTTGAGGATTTGTTATCTTAATATAAACTGAACACTGATTATATATATGTATGGGAGATGATGATCTGGACCAACTGATGAGTGTTCAGCATGAAATATGTATATTGGGGATTTTCTACATGTATGTGGTTGGGTGTGTAGGTTGTATAAGATGGAGTGGATAACTAACAGGAGAGTGAAAGTTTGGGTTCAAATTCCCTCTAATTACATCTAGCTTAAAAGTATATATAATGCACTTGTCTTTAAATATGAAATGAAGTTAATAAAGAAAAATAAATATGCTGGAACTGGAAGAATTACTTGATATTGTAGATTGCAGTGGTAATTGGAAGGAAGGAAGGAACTAAGGATTGCAATTTAATATTTAAAAATATCCATAAAAGTCAGTCTCGAATTCGGAGTCGGGACATAAAAAATAAATTCTGACAGCTGATTTCATAGCATTAGTAGTAACAGACGACATAATGTAAGAAGAGTGGGAAAATTTTATTTAAGAATATTCTGCAATACTCAAACAATTTTTAAAAAGAGTATAAAAATATATTTAAATCCAACATTTTCTTGTAAACATATGATATATGCCTTGAAGAAATTTATCAATTAAAATAAGGTTTTCAATGGTCATTGCTTTAAATTAATGTTTATTTTTGCCTAATTTTCTTAAATTAAAATTATGTTAAAACCTAACTTATGTTTATTTGCCCTATTTATCATTATTTTCAGCCATTATCAAATCACAGCAGAATGATGATCTCCAAGTTTAATCCAGGGTCTCCAATCCATAGATTTATTTTCTCTATATTCTTCCACTGACTTCTTTGCTTCAACTACTCATCTCACATGCTTTTCTAGGTTCACTTATTATCACCTCTTCTAGCTATATGTCCAGACTAGCATCAATTCAATCTTTTAATTTTTCGGTGATGTTAATGATACCTCTTTGTTATCTTACCCAAGTATTTTGCTATCGGTCCTTTCTTTTTATTCCCAATGTACATTCCTCAAGACTTCATTGAGTCATCTGAAATCTCTTAATAGCTCTTCTGTTAAGGGTCCATGTATCAGATTCATAAATAAAATCTGTTAAAATACATTTATTAAAAATCTTCCTTTTCAAACACATAGGCATATTTTCTTTTAATATTAAATTATTTCTACCAAAAGCACTCCATCCAAGTTTAATCCTTTGATTAATTTAATTCCTTGTTGCCTCAATATATATATATAATAAAATGTTCATTATGGAACCAATATTGTAATAAAAAAATATTAACAGTGATAATATATTTATCAAAACTATAACAAACTTTGGAAGTACTTTCAGCTAATCTCTTAACCTTCTTCAACTATCATTTAAATTCAAATATAGCAGAAGCAAACATCATCAAGTCATATCCCATGATTCCCAAAGTTTAACATTAGAAAATTGACAACTGATTATAGATGTTCTATTTCTATTTATGAAAACTGCCTCTGTAATCTTTCTTTTATAATGGTTTTTCCTCTTCATCAAGAATCTTCGCAATTTTTTTATGATCACAAGTTAAATCTTGATAAAACTAGTACCCATAATCTATTTTTAGATCATTGATTTGTCTTTTGATTAGCAGACCATTTAATCTTGATAGACTTCATTCTATCAAAGTATAGAATTCCAAAACAGTAAGAAAAAGGCTATCTTGAAGTTTTCCTGAATTACGAAGTTGAATTATGAATTGATAATTAAGTCATCAAAATCTTCCAGAAACCATTTTGATGTTATTTGAACTATATTATAGTCTATCATATGCTATTTTACAACAATTCTGTATCAAAAAATTGTCATGTTTATGCATCTTAATGATCACAAACATGATTTGGGGGTACTCTCTATGATGAGTACATCTTCAAGTATTTTCTTTTTGTGCAGATTTTTAATCTGCATAAAACAAATCTGTTCTTGGACTTTACCACATCATATTCAGCCATTTTCACAAAAAATTAAGGCTGTTTTATGATTATTTATATTTGATCTGATATATCTTGTTTAATTAGTAAATCTACTCTTAGTTTCATTAAAAAGAATAATCACTAAACATCACATGATCACTAGCGCTTATACTAGCACATAATTGTTATTAAACAAGGCACAGGGTGGCACTACTGTATGGAGAGTTTTGCCTTGTTTAAAAAGAATAATCATGATGCATTTTTGACAATAATCTTATTATTAGTGATTTGATTAAAAGGAAACATGTGTAACAGTCAAGTTTGTACATTCGCGTAACAGAATTCAGAATCCAAGCAAAAGAGACTGAAGCTGACCAGACTAGGACTGTGACATCCCGAGTCTGACCACACTTCAACTTGTAAGCCAGGATTCCAAGACTCAAGACCCTACGAATGACCACCTTGAAATTACACGTAGTATACCTCTTTCCACACGGCCGACATAGGTCACGGAGAAGCAATAAGACTCTGATGAATAAAAGAAAGGTTCTTAATTGACTAAAATATCACTAATTTAATTTAACTTAATGCATAGTTTTCACATATATAGGCTATAAATGATAATTAGAATTGGATTGAATTAGATCAATAACGAAACAGAGAACGAAATACATTAAATTAATTATATATTTATTTACAATTGGCATGAAATTGATAAGTTTTACACATTCTAGTGTCGAATGTACAAACATTGGGTGGATAAGAGAACACATTCTCTTTTTATATACAATTCAAAATCACTTTACATAAGTAATCATTAAATTTCATAGAGGGGTTTAACATATGCCCATCTTATGAATTGTTTACAATTGATACATAATTAATCACTACGTTATGTCTATAAATCTCGATAAGCCAAATCCTATTACATTTGTGGCTGGTATATAAATAATTATATTAAACTTTGATCATGAATTCATTTACTAAAATATACACTATAATTTAATAACGAGCGCATAAACCAGCTCAAGTAATGATCGATCGAGCATGGCTTTCGAGAGAAAATTTTCAGAATGCTGAAAGCGTTATGTTAAGGTGGGAGAGTTGGCTGAAATAAGATTTTACCAATGCGCTATGGCACAGGTAAACAATAATAGGAAAAGTCGCTCTGTGGATGGATGAAATAACTTCAGGGTTCTTGCGACAAATGCCGGTACCCTGTATCCGATCGCAATGCTGCGTGAAAAGGAACATTGTGTTCAGGAATGGCGGGGGTCTTACGTGCTAACCTGGCCTTGGCTCAGGCTTCGCTACTGCTCTACCCTATAAGAGAAGATGTGCTGGCAACGCCGTGGCTCCATCTTAAGATACGTATATTACGTATAGCAGCAAAACGATAATAATTTTATAAAATACTATCACATCCGCCAAGCAAAGAATAGTCTATTTCATACTATGAAATACGAGTTAATAGCATATTAGCTCTATCAAATTGGGACCAACTCTTGTGTAGCCTGGTAATAAACGTCTATGCTACAAAAGGGGATATTACTACATCTGTACTTTGACATGTTCGATCTATTAAGTTACTTATAGATAATAAATATTTAAGGAGGGAAAGTATATTTCTATGGACTTAAGAATTTAAATGTCAAATATACTTATAAATATGATCAAGGCTAAATTTAATTCTAAATAAAACTATAAGGTTAAGTTTTTAACTGGTTGATCAAGAGCCACATTTCGCATATTAAATCATTTAAATAATAAAAAATAGGATTTCGAAACAGCGCAGAAAGTTGATGCTATAAATAAATTACACGAAGATTTTCAAATAATATCTTCTTAAAATATACATGAAATTAAGTGCTCACTGTTTCGAAATATTGGCATATGAAATATAATAAGCATTTAAAATAAAATAAGCAAAGAAATATAGACACAACCGCAGTGATATAACTTTAAATTAGACACTTATAATGTACTTTAAATGAAAGGAAAATATAAATAAGTCAGATTATTTAAACTTTAACACATTAAATTTTGATAGCAAGTGACATATTTAAAATATTAAATGGATTTTAAGTTTTGATTACATTTTAGCTTTATCATTATTTTAAAAAGAAAGTTAGCTAACTTATATAGATATATTTACATAAAGAATTACACAGAGCTCTGCGGTTTGAAAAATAAAATGGTACCGGTATTTTATCTGGACTGCAAGTTCTTGGCTGTAGTTTTGATGAGTTTTACCGGGTGGCTGATGGCATCATCTTTCCCATTATGTTAGGCTCGTCTCTTCTATCGGCATGATGGTGGTTTAGGCATTTCGACGAGAGAAACCCCGTTCTCCCGCGGAGTAACAACAACAAGATGCCCACTTTTAGCCGGACATGTTAAACTTTAACAATTGTGAAGACTGGCTGCAATTCTCACTAACAATATGGCTGTCTATCCCTTGTTAAAAAATACAGAGTATTTATATGTTTTCCTTATCGGAATCTCTCGCCTCAAGACCCACTAAACTCAGGAATTTAATTAAATAACTTTCAATTTATAATCCAGATCTTAGATAACTTGTTAGAAACATTCCATAAGCTATTATTATAATTAAGATTTTTCGTTGCAAACAATTGTCCAATTTAGATTTTAAAATAACTTAAATCTTATCTAAAGAGATTTTAATTAATAAATTTTGAACTAGTTTTACTTTTTACGAATTCCAGGTGTGGTCGTTAATGACACTTGTTTACAATCAAAAATCTTTTTAATTACTTGACCAGCTTTTAATCTTACATGTAATAGAAACTCTTTCTATTTAAAAACAACCTTTTAACATTTTTTTAAAACGAAAACATGTTTAACATATTTATTAAAAATAATTTACAAACATATTTTGATATAGCTTTTAAATATATTTTCGAGAAACTTTTCCCTGAAATATATTTAAAACAAGAAATCTTTTAACAATTTTTAAAGAAACATTTAATAGTATTTTTAGATAACGGCTTTTACATATTTTAAATCATGTCTTTCTTCTGTATAGCACAGATTATATATCCACATACGAAATTACAATATTAAACAACAAAATTAATAATTTACTCTTAACTTAAATAATATAATAAACATTTTTAGAAATATTAAATAACTTTAGTACGCTATAATTTTACTAATCCTATCTAATTTTAGCGTTGGTTCGCACGTAAATATATAATACTGTTTATCCAGACATGAACGAATTTTATATTTATTAACATTTAAATAGGTTCGAACTTAGCACAGATGAGAGTGTCACTAGGTTTGATGGTGAAACGATAGGGGCTTGGAAAGTTATCGTTTCACATGGTATTTTCAGTTTGGCAGAGTAATAAATTAAACATAGACCTTCAGAATAGATATGGACATTTAAAGGTAGGAGTTCAATAATTAACAAGAAAGCTTGAATGTAATTGGTGGAATAAAACTGCAAAAGATATACAGATATCTGATCATAACAGTCATTTTGGATCTTGTTTGATACACTGAAAGCAAGATATGGATCTGGGAAACAATACCATAAATCCTATTAGATCCAAATATGGCACTTATATGATGGTGATGATTCTTTGAATAAGTAGAAGGAGCATTTTCACCATCTTTTGAAAAATGATATAAGAATTGAAATAATGTTAGTTCAAAATATCCAGTTTAGTGAATTCAAAACAGCTCTTTATAATCTTAAAAATGGAGCTGCAAACTGTGATGAAATAAATACCTGCAGAAATTTTAAAATACGGTGATAATATGTTAACCTTGAATTTTTGAGAACATGTGGACCCATGAAATTATGCTGCCTGATATTAAGAATGCTTTTATCATTTCCTTTTTTTTAAAAAAAAATAGAATAGACAAGAACATAATAATTATTTTTTGCAATATATTTTTATAATCCATTATTAAAACCAGTCAACACTTAGACAATCTCAATATTGTTAAAAAGAAGTTGCCTTGACAACAGTTTGAGATTGTTGATTATTATAGATAATGGGATTGTCTAAGTGTAGACTGATTTTAATGCTTATGTATAAACCCATTTAGTCTTGAGTATTATTACACTCATTATTATCCAGTACAGCAAATATACTTTTAAGGATTCTATTGAATAGGTTGCTTCCATTCACACATGAAGGTTCACCAGAGACTCAATAAGTTTTTGGAGAATTAGGAAGCACTAAAGATATGGTTTTGCTGCCAGACATATGCAAGAAAATTGTTGAGAAAAAAATACTGATTTTACATATTGCTTTTATTGATTTGATTAGGGCATTTGATTCCGTTAATAGTACTGATCTATGACACTTTTGAAATTAGTTGGTTGTACATCAAAATTTGTCCATATTATAGCTTCTACATGTTGGAATGAGAGGATGTGTTATTACAGGTGTAAAATCTGAGACATTTGAAATAAAAAAAATGGTGTTAAACAAGGATGTATACTTCCTCCAACATTGTTTTCAATTTTCATGATGGTAATATTTGTAATTGTTTACAAGTAGCTTAACCAGGGATCAAGATACAATACAGGTTTGGTGGTAGAATTTTAAATTTGAATTGAGTAAAAGTGAGAATAAGAACTTCTTCTTGGATTCTGGATTCACAGGATATTGATGATGGAAGATGATTTACAGAATTTTATTTATATATTGAACTATTTCCATCATCTAGTATTGAGTATTGGATGTCTTTAAAAAATTTAACTTTATTTACATTTTCAAAGTACATTCAACTGTTAATAATAGCACACAGGCTAATATATGTGCAATGCTTCAAGAGGTATTGTTCTCTCTTCTTCAGATATCACTGGCCTGACCAGTGATGGTACTAGCATGGAAAATGAACCTGGACCCTTTGATTCCTACACTAGTATTGTCACTGGTCAGGCCAGCAACACCTGAAGAAGAGGGGAGAATAATATCTTTCAAAACATTGTGCATATACTAACCTGTGAAGGTATTTGAAATATTTAAATAAAGGTAAGTTTTTCTAAAGACATTCAATACTCAATACTAGATGATGGAAATAGTCCAATGTATTGCTAGAAGAGATGATAATAGATGGACAATTGAAATCTTAAACTGGATTCCAAGAAATTGTAAAAGACCCAGAAAGCAACCACATGTGAGATGGATGGATGAAATAAGAAAGTGTGCAGGGGTGATGTGGAGAAGAGAAGCTAAAGATCAGAGCAGATGAATTAAACTTGGAGAGACCGTCATCCTGCAGTGGATTGATAATGGTTGATGGTAATGATGATGATGATGATAAATACAATTAAAATACCATCATCACAAACCTTTAAAAAAACTTGATTTACATAATGTTCTTACAGATGTTTGTAGTGTTTTGAATGCAGCATATAGAGACTTCCATTTAACAATTCTTGAAAAACGCAAGTTGTTTGTCAGCCAATTATAGAAGAAAAATCCTCAGCATTTTTAGATTGGATGATTATCAACTTGAGAATGTAAATCAGTTTAAATACCTCAATAATTTTAGAAGAGAAAGATGAGCTTGATATTGAGGAGCAACATGGACTCCAAAGTGCTGCTTCTACTTTTAACGAATTAAAAAATAGAATGTTTAATCGCAGCGAAATAATTATCACAACTAAATTAGCTACATATAGTGATTATTTTATCTAATTTATTTTATGGTTGTGAAACTTGGGCATCTAATAAGCACACATAAAAACATAAGTTTTATTTAAGGATGCCCCATAAAATTTTAAATATATGATAACTAGGTCTTAAGATTAATGAATATGTTCTTCAACTTGCTGTATTTTTAAATCTAATACCTAAATATCCTAGCACCTCACTGATGACAGTCAGAGCTAGAAACCAGTCTGAGGATAATGATACTCAGAAAAGCTTGTTAAGAGCTATTAGCACACTCATTATATAACAATTATATAACATTTGTACCCAAGCTTACTAAATTAAATCGTGATATACGACTTGATTTTCTTGCAATTATTGTTTTGCTTTTGAGGCTTTGGTGATTTTATATTGCTAAAACTATTAATGTAAGGTTATCTGAACTTAATTCAGTCCCATATGGCTATTTAAGTTAGATAGCTGGATTTGAAGACATATGGATGTTGAAATTTTTAGATTTTCTACTTACAATATATTAGATAAATGCTGAGGCTTGACCTGGTATTTTTAAATCTAATACCTCAACTGATGACTGCCAGAGCTGGAAACTGGTCTGATAGGGATATTCAGAAAAGCTTGTTCAGAGCTATTAGCACAGTCATTATATAACATTTGTAGTACGTGCTTATTAAATTAAGTCACATGATATATGATTTGATTTACTTGCAAACTGGCTGGATATGTTATAAAATCCACTATTGCAATATAACTCCTTTGTTAAATTGGATATGTGAAATGCATCAAAATATAAGATTTTCACAAAGGATGTTTTATGGAGAACTTGAGCATGTTTCTCATAGGTGAACTAAATCTCACTTATAAAGACATGATTCTTTTCATTGGGAAGATGCAGCAGAAAATAGAATACTTTGGAAAGCTACAAAAAGACATGCTGAAGTATTAAAAAGAAAAACATTTTCTACAGAAATGTCCAAAATATCATATCATTAGAAAAAAGGACCAGTGTGTTCTGTATATGGATGTATTTACGTTATACAGATTGATTTGTATAGTTGTCATAAAACTCATTTCTATAGTTTTTTTTCCCTTTTTGGAGTAGGAATGGTCATCATTCTCATATGCAAATTGCTAATGATGGTGATGATTGTTTGCTAATGAAATGCTTTCATTCGTAAAGCTAAATAAATAAGGTAAAAATATGTTAGTTATTCTAATCCCATAAATACATTGCAACACCTAAGTTACCCATTTCTCATGAACAGTCAATCTCAAGAGAATATGCTATAAAAAAAATTTAATCAAGGTTGTAAAATTACCCATAATGCAGATAGAAATTACCCACAATGCACTCTGGAAGCAGGGCAGATCGCAAATACCCATAATGCACTCTGAGTAATGCAGATAGCTTGTTACTCTTTTTTTATTTAATAATAAACGCAATGTCTTTGCTCTTAAAATTCTTATGAACAGCATGCATAAAATATGCATTTGACAATGTTTACTAACTGTATTGTATAAACAATAAATAAAACAAAGATAAGGTATTTGTGATTTAATGATTTTTACCAATATATCATTTGATTTTTCAAATTACTATATAAGTAGATAGATATGGGTTCAAACCTTAGAATTTTTAATTTCAAGTTATTAGCTTTGTAATTTAAAAATAAATAAATGCATAGCTCAATCGGTTTCAGATTTGAATCTCAAAGCCAGCTATCCCAACCCGCTTTAAATAAAAAATACCAATTTTTATTTTTAAAAACGAATATTTTATAAGAAAATTTAAATAACCCGAAATGGACTATCTTTCATAAAAACATTAAATTGTATCAAAATGGGTTTCGTAAAGTTTTGAAGCTCCCTGTTGACTAACTGGCATAATGTTAACGCCACTCATATATATATATGTATGAGTATGAGTTGAACTATAATGTTAACGCCGGTCATATATATATATATGTGTGTGTTATACTATGTATATGCCTTTGCAAGACCCGCGCGCTCAACCACAGACAAGTATATATTTTAAAATATTCTTTTCAGAAGCATTTTTCGTAGGAAAAAATCTAAATACAAATTTTTAATAGAATATCCAATAAAAAGTTTTATATAAATTATTATAAAAGCAATTAAAAACAAAGTTTTATATAGTGGCTGTCCTAAATTTTATCCTTTTATTGTCCAAATTTTTAAAATGATTCCCTTTAATGGCATGATTGGCTGCTGTAACTACAAACAGACTAGCAATTATATCCTCATTACCAGAATGGACAATTAAGCTAAGTGAAGGAACAAAATGAATGAGTTTTTGAAGAAGTCTAATCTTATGATGTAATAAAATCTGATTACTGAGTAGTGAATCTGCCTGTTAATAAACTAATACCAATAATAGGGCTAATAATAAATTTCTGAAGCTCTGCTTAGAATAATTGAAATAATGTTTGACGTCTCTATCTGCTTTAATAGGATTTCAAGTTTAAAACTTACATGCTACGAAGCATTTATTATTTCTTAATTCAATATAAAAATGTTTCAGTATTTGGAAATTGGTTATATAGATACTGTTCTTACGATAATATATATAAGTTTTTAGATTTATAGAAAGACATCTCGAGGGGGAAAGAATTGTTAAGTACAGTGTATTATTAAAAATATAAGCACACATCAACCTAGACATCTAGAGACATTTTCCACTAAACATCACATGATCACCATTTTCTATATTAACACAAGCTGTTAAAACAGTGACAACCTCATATAGTAGTGCCACCTAGTGCATGCCATAGTAATCAATGGATGCAGATTTGTGCATAATATCCCTGTCTAGTGCCTACTCATCCAATATCCTCAAACTAGTTTCTAGCTTGTGGCTTTCATTAGTGAGGAGCTGTGGATCTGAAAGCTCTTAAGATTTAATAAATAACTTAAAAAGTAAAAGGTAGCTGCTGGAAAGTTGCATTAAGTCCTAAGATCTAGATGCAGGGCTTTCAGATCCAAAACTCCTCACTGATGAAAGCCACAAGTTAGAAACTGTTTTGGGAATATTGAATGAGTAGCCATGAGATAGGGATTTTATGCACAAACTTTCATATATCTCTTGATTACTATGGCTTGCATTGGATGGCACGACTGTGTGGAGAGTTTATCACTGCTAGAGATGTTTTCATCTAGAATATGTATACAATTCAATCCTATATATAGGGTATATGAGCACAGACTTTCACATGACTTACCACTCTCCACTCTATCTCATAACACTGATACACTTGAACACATATATGTTGAAAAGATAAATAATCACCTATATATATATATTTAATGCTAAACCAGCAATCATTAGTTGGTCCAGATTATCATCTCTACACATATATGCAATAAGTGCTCAGATATATATTAAGGTATCCAATCTTCATACTTTAATGGGCAGGCTTCAATAACTTCACTAACAGCAAATCAAAAATCACTACAAAGACTGGATTGAAACAACACTGTTTTAAACTCTTAACAATTTCTTGATTCTCCCAATGGCATTCTTAATTGCACCTAAGATAAAAAAAATTACAGCATTTAATTGTTAAAACATTATTTAATATTTAGTAAGTCACAATTATTTTTATTTATTTATAAACAAATCCTAATGATAATTATAATGGATGTAACAATTAATATACAGTGTGATTATGAATTTGAATTCAAATCAATAAAACTTCATCAGCTTCCAACCAAAATAATGATATTTGATTTCAAGTACTTAGCCTAGTGGATAAGCCAACTAACCAACCATTTGTACAATGGAAAATGGATAATTAATTATACTGACAAAAAATAAAACAAGAATATCAAACTAATTTTAACCCTCTCTGTTTAGCAATGGATTAGGCTAGCAAATACTGTTCTATTCTTTACTGTTCTTATCTGGGGCATAATTAAAATTGTTATTGCTTTGCAAGAGGTGACATAGACTGTTTTTACCTACTAGAGCTAGCAAAAAAATTCACTTATATTCTTTTACAATACTACAAAAAAAGACAGACTAAAATTATGTAATGTAAACCAATGGAGACAATACAAAACTACAGCTAAATAACAAAAAAGTACAATTACTAAGTAAAACCAATCTCAGTAAAATAATATATATATATATAAAAATAACAAAAAGGGTACTTGTGAGTTTTCTGGTAAATCAAAATGACAGCCTGTATTTTTGATAAATATACAGTTTTGAGGGCCTATAATCGCCCAAAGATGTATTAGATGGTAATTTTTTTTAAAAATTAATAAATTGATTGTAAATTTTAAAAAAGATAATAAATTCTGATAAATTTCATTAAGAATCTTAATTTCATTTTTTTTTACTTATATTACAATGTACAAGTGATGAGATGCTCTTAACATTCTTGCACTTTGGTTGTCAATGCAGCATGTTTTTTTTGTCAGCAGTTTTTTTTTATAAATTGTCATCATGATCAAAATTTGGGACCTTCCTGTCACAGAACATGATACAATAAAGTATTTCCAAAGGTATGAGTTCTGCCCTCTGAAAAGTGTGTTAATGATCATAATATAAAACTTTACATTCAAACACTCCCACATGAAAAAAGTGTAAGTAATGTATTTTTCTTGTTTATTTTTATTTTTCTGCTAATAAGTTATACAAACAAACAAAAATAAAGCTTAATATGGTAATTAATTTTACCCACAATGATTTCTTTTTTTAAAATATCAGTAATAATAAAAAAGTAAAATATAAATATTAAATATGATGTTTCCTAACAGCCATTATTTTGTAAACATTTTCTATGGGTCCCTGAAACTGTATATTTAGCAAAAATATGGACTGCCATCTTGGTTTACTGAAAAACTTACAAGTACCCAAAAAAGACCAAATAATAAGTAAAACTAATCTCAGTGAAATAATATATATTGTGTCTTTTAACTTTGTCTGAAACTAAATGCCAGGGCATGTCTTATGCCAAAATATCTAAAAAAAATTATCTAATTTAAATTTTATGGCAAATAGATTTTGTTTGTGTCTTACAATGCTATGATTTTTCATATAAAAGTTACTACGTCAGTATTCTTGCAAATTTTATGGCTGTAAAATAATTTTGATAGCTTAACTTACAATATTTTGGTCTTTTGAGTAAGTGATATTCATACCCAAAGTATTTAAAATTTTAATAGCTGATAAATTAAAATGATAGGTAATGTATTATAACATTTAACAGTGTTGATTTAATCATAATTTAATTGCTAAAATATTTTAGAAAGCTTATAATAATCTTAAGCTTAAAAACTAAGTTCAAACCTATCTTTCAGTGTGCTAATAATTAAATTGAATTTATAATGTATTAGTCTAATCTTAATTTTAACACAAAATATTATCATTAAGTATTTTAAATTTATTTGCTTATGGATAGTTTAATAAAGGTAACAATAATTAAAGATAGGATTTTTTTAAAAATAGACAAATGAATGCCTGGATGCATGAATAAATGTAGTGTTTAATTTAAACATTTATTTAGTTTAAAGTACTTATTAAATGTCCAATTTTAAAAGACAATTTAAAATATATTCTGAGAAACTTGTCTAGAATAAAATTAATAAAAAATGAATGTGTTAAATATTATGAGTAATATCTTTATTTTTAAAACAATGAAAATTTCATCTATGTAATATTTTATTTTGTCCTAGTGTTTAAGTTTTAAATAATTATTGTGATAAGAAATAATTTTAATTTTATTTGTCTAGACAGGATAATTGATTTATTTTAAAAATTAAATATTAATTAATTAAATTTTTGATTGGCAATCTTCCTTAATTTCAATAGAACATGTATTTGAACCAATAAAGGAACCAGGGTGTAGATTTAAATGCCAGAAACCAGTGTGTTAAATTGGTCATCTGATCCAGGTTATAAATAGGTGAAATTAACACCTGCAGGCACTATCCACTCTTTACACTAAACATTTCTTTGACACCTTACCTTTGTACTCATTTTTTATTGCATTTAGTTTTTAAAAACATCAGTTTAATTAACCAATGTAATTTTATTTAAACTTATTTCTTTGGCTTAAAGTATCTTAGAGTATTTTTAAATTATCTGGGCACAACATCTGAATATAAACTTCAAGAACAAGAATCTTTATTCCAGCCAGCTTTATTGGTAAAATTAGTTAATAATTATTATAATGATTAAACTTGGAATATTTAAACTTCACACATCCGAAGTCTATGAAGGGCATTATTATTGTTACTATGACAACATATAAACTATTATTAATTTCAACATCTATTTCATATTTAAGTTTTCTGTCAGATATTTGAAACTTTTATCAGCAAAAACAATAAGGTTATTAAAATGTTAAATAACTTTATCATATATTTTCTAAAATACTCATTTTCTATAGAACATTATTTGAAATTAATTTACTTCAGGTAAAGAACTTTGAATTTCATTTAGTAAAAAAAACTATTAGGATATATAACCAGTTTGTATTACGTCTGCAAGAAAGAAAGAAAAATATTTGGCATTATTATATTATCTTACTGAAATAGACAATTATTTGTATCATTATTTAATGAAACATTATTTATTACTTTATAACAGCATAAAAGAACTCATTGATTAGGACTACTTCCACTTCAAAAAAATAATTTATTTCTTGGATCAGGGAAATAAAACAATGGACTTATTTTTTAAAACAACAAATGTTTTGAAATATTTAAATAAGTACTTACCTTATAAATGGAAACATTAATTTTTTTTACAAGTGATATATTTAGATTATTTCAATGAATTTTTCCTGATGTAATTATTTTGTGAAAGTCTGCATATTTTATCTCTTCCTTGGTGTTGCTATGGAAACCATCATTGTAGTTTAAAAAGTTTAACATTTAAAAAATATATCTCCTGCTGAATATTCTTATAATTTTAAAATGTGGTATATGAAAGAAGTGTTTTTCCTGTTGAATACTATTTTCATTGTTAATGAATAAAATATTTTGAAGGATTAAAATTGAAATGCATAAAGTTATTACTTTGTCTCACTAACATATATATTTTGGAGATTGTCATTTGGATCTTTCTAGTTTAATGCAGTGCTTTTTAGTATTATTGCCCCTGATGTGCATCCTCATTATTCCTTAATTAGAAACATTGTCTTAGTCATTTTATTATTACCTCAAAAGTAGGTGCACTTATTTCAAGTTATGTCATCGTATGTTTACTTTGCCTTTTCTGAGTAATCTAATGTCCTATTGAAATGTATTTAAAAAAGAATTTGTAATATTTTGATATGTTTTTCTCTGGCAATTATAGTTGTTTTTATCAAGGTATTGACAAATGTCACCCTTACCTCTTTTAGCATTCTTGGTTTAATGAGATGTGAATTACATATTGTTGATGTAAAGATATTATATTTAAGCTTTGTTGAGTTAGGATATAAATATGATAAATAATTCAAAATGTTAAATTGTATTTTAGGCATAAATAGACAATATATATCTCTCTTATCACTCCTTCACTGCTGAATTGGTACACTTGTATTTTAAGTAATATTAAATATTCATAAAGGGCACACTACTCATGGAAAGAATATTATCATTGTATGAATGATTTAATATATTAGAACGAATTAGAATCTATATTAAAAAAGTTTCTTTTGACCAATCACATTATTTTTGCTTAACCAAATTTATTATTTTTCACAAAACCAGTTGTAACAATCTTTTGACACAGTTTTTAAAAGAAATCAATGTTTGTAGAACCCCTTGGCTTTGTGGACCTAAAAGATATGCTATTTGTGACTTATTATTGTATTTGTTTACTGTAAGATAAATATTTATTTTTCTTATTAAGAAATTTCTTATAGTCATTTATCCACATTATCGACTCATTAACCAGAAATCTAAACAATTATAAAAGTATAAATTATTTTTAAATGTTTTGATCATAAGAGTACATAAATATTGAAACTGATGAGTCACTTTATAGAATTATATTTAAGTATGAAAATTACTTCTAAGAAAGATATATTTTGTTTAATAAAATATTATGATCGCATATTATGAGTTGAGATCACGTTAGCCAATTTGGTTTATTCATGAGAAGATTATTGTGCTTATCTATTTTAAAACTGTTTTCATAAATATGAAAACCATATTTATTATTCCATAATAAACTTAAATTAATAGACGATTTATATCAGATCTGGCAATATTTAGGTAGATTTGTTCAATGGTGTTTAGAATGGCTATAAAATCCCTTACCCATTCTTGATATCTGAATGTCATCCTAGGAGATCTTATTCCAAATTAAAAGACCATATATATATATATATATATTATTCACATAATCAATGTGCGTTTAAGTAAATTTATAATTACAACTATTATTATTAAGGCAATAAACCTAAAGCATGTGCGGTTGAAAATGCAAAGATAGTGACCTCTACAGGTCTTAACTACAAGCTTATGCATTGGAAGAGGGGAACCCTTCTTCAACCTACTTTCTATACAAATAGGTTAAGATCTGTAGAGATCCCTACCTTCGCATTTTCAATCACACATGCTTTAAGTTTATTGCCTTAGTAATCAATGTGCGGTAAATAAATTTATAATTACAATTATTATTATTGTAATTGTGCTAACACATTAGATTATGGGTGAGTGTGTGTCTTATTTAGTTACTAGGATATCATTCTATGTGGATTAGAACTGAAAAGGCAAAGAGAATGATTAAAATGATCGTATTTCCCTGAGATATCCTAATTTGTTTTAAGAATCAGATTTACTAAAATTATTTTGCTGATGAATAAACTTGTTTCAAAAGATGAACCATTGTGGCAAAGATTTATGAGAACACTTCCAAATTTTATAAAATTAAACACAATATTTATCTAATCATATAAATGAGATACTTATGAGATACTTATGGTGCTGCTAAGAAAGATTGTAATAATAGTAGTAGATGTTTAAGAAAAGAATTTTTAAATGTAACCTCAATAGCATATGCTTATAATATCAAAAGTCTTGTATTTGTGTTAATCAATGGAGAGTTCTCCTCTTCTTAAGTTATTGATAATATTGCTTAATATTTTAATGATATTTTTTGTAATTGCTTACTGCACTATCTCTTCATATTGTGATGTATGGCATTTTTCCTGAATCTGCTGAGTTTTGCTTATGTTATATTTTTTTATGGTTATTAATGACAAGTTACAAATTTGGCAATTAACTTGTTCTTTGATTTGTTTATTTCTCTTGGTTAGAAATTTGACTTGCTAAACATGTTGGACTTCAATTGGCTGGAAGTAAGATTAAGTGTTTGAGGCTATATATTATATTTTATATATTTGCTTCATTTTACTTTTTCCTTTTTTGAGGTTACAATATTTCCAGATAATTCATATATTTAAAAATGTAACAAACTTTTCTTATTCCACTGTATTTTATAAATATCTGATGTGCTTAAGTGTTATCCTAAGAAAAGCTATTAACAAATGTGTATTTATTTTATTGAAGCTAGCACTTTCAAAGGCAAAGTATGTCCTCATATTCACAGCATTGAGATATGCATAATTGGATTCATATATATATATATATATATAGGCAGTATATTTATTTAATATATGTAGATCATATTGCCCATTTCTCTGATGGGGGAAGCAAGATTCATCCCTATTTATGGCATTAGGGTTGTTGGCTATATGCCATGCCTCTTTAATTCTCTGTTTGGAGTCATTTTATTCAATGCATGTTATGTTGGCAGTGATGGACTTAAATGTATGACCCATTAAATTTTGGTGGTTGAGGAAGATAGACATGTGTTCATGATTATTTGTGGCTTATGTGAAGAGGTACTATCATTGTAAAGAGGCATGCTCACATGTATATCATATGTAGCCAAATATCTAAATAAAGTTTGCTTACAAACACTTTAAGCTATCATACTCCCCCATGACAAACAGACTGATAAATAATTCTAAGGACAGCTTCCATAATAAACAAACTCCACACACTGTATATAAAATTGCATGCCCGCAAACAGGATACAGTGCTACCTACTACAGTGAATTATGTACATGCCTTTCTAAAAGAATTTATCAACACAAGTACCTCCACAAATGAGCCACAAACCAACTTGAACATAAGTCTACCTTACTCAATCACCAAAATGCAATGGGCCATGAATTTGAGTTCATAGCCCCAACATCGTATGCATGGAGCAAAATGATTCAAAATGGAAAATTAAAGAGGTGTGGCATATAATCAACAATCCTAAAGCCATAAATAGGAAGAAATACTGCTTCCCCATGTCAAAGAAATGGGCAATATGATTTACATATATTTAAATAAATTTATTGCCTATATATATGAATCAATTACACATATCTCAATGCTATGAGTATGACAGCATATGTCACCCTCTAAGTGCTAAGCTTCTATAAATTTGAAGACACATTCTTTAATAGCTTTTCTTAGGATAGCACTTAATCACAGTAATTCATATATGAAAATATTAAAATTATAACAGGAATTTCTGTGTATTTATCTAGACATATTTCAGTTATAATGTAACCAGGCAACAAATCAATTTTAAAATGACTGCGCATGCTGATACACGTTATCTAATAATACTATTTCTATTTGACCCACCTTTTGTATGTTTTGTAGCTAAAATATATCTAACCATTTAACATCACATGATCATCATTTCTTATCCTTGCTCAAGTTGTTAAAACAGGCAAAACTCTCCATACAGTAGTGCCACTCAGTGCAAGACTCCTCACTGATGAAAGCTACAAGCTAGAAACTGGTCTGGGGATATTGAATGAGTAGGCATTAGATAGGGCTTTTACGTACAAGCCTTCTAGCATCCATTGATTACTCTGGCTTGCATTGAGTGGACTACTTTATGGAGAGTTGAATACACAATAAATTCAATCATAATTTCAACATTTACATATATACATTCATTTACAAAGTATTATTTACTTTAAAAAATTTACAATTACTAATGTACTGCCTTCTGCCCAATTAATAAGTACCTTACTCTATCACAACATATGAGAGGGATAATATTAAGCATTATTATCGAGTATTTATTAGTTACTAAATCTTATACTAGATGGCGTAAAAGTGGTGAAAGAAAAATATGTAAATTCACAAATATATTCTACTAAGATAGAACCATTAATTCCATCTTAAATAAATCTGATCACTTAAAGTAAATATGAATAACATAACCAGTTATATAATTAATATGTTCTAGAACAATATTACATAACTGATTATGCAATAATATGTTACCATTATAATTGTTAATGACAACATTTAATATATTTATGAAATTCCTGGGAATGTAAATAAATGATATAAACTTTTCTTTGTTAAAAAATGATTTGGGTGCTAATGCTGAAAGATTTTACTGTATCATTTATAATAAAGGTAAAATATCATGGCTCTTAACAAATTATATAACTATATATTAATTACCACTAAACATCACATGATCACCATTTCCTATGCTTATCCATAACTGTCATCAAAACAGGCAAAACTCTCCAAGGCTCCTCATTGATGCAAACCACAAGCTAGAAAGTAGTCTGGGGATATTGGATAAATAGGCACTAGATGGGGATTTTATGCACAAGCCTTCTGGCATCCAGTGATTACTCTGGTTAGCACAAGGTGGCACCACTATATGGACAGTTTTTGCCTGCTTACTAACTAAATCTTCCAATAAGAAATGATGTTCAAGAACTCTAGAGCTAGAAAGGCAAAATGAATAAATCAGAGTTACTATATGGTAATGCATATTTATCATCAATGATTGTGGACAATCCATAAATAGTTGGGCAATGAGAATTGTTCTCTTTGTGCTCTATCTAATATAGTTGTCTCCAGGGAGTGATACTAGTTTTAATCATAGGTGTTTCAAGTTAGGATGACCAAAATTAGAATCGTCATCTCAGATTCTTTTTGAAACTACTTTGTTAAAAGAATTTGAACTCCTCAATTAATGACTTTTCTTATCAATTTATTGTAGCTAGTAATAACAAGTGTTGCTTGTATGATTTGGTAGAGTGGTAAAGTGGCAAAATTTGGGCTCAAAGAGTATGGTTCATGAACACTGTCACTTCTTGTTCTCAAACTTATGAATTCCTTAGCAATAAAGATTTTTATATTTTTTTTGTAGCCAAATTATTTATACTTTTTAAAAAATTATTGCACTAAAAAAGTTCTTAAGAGTACCAAACTTTCCATACAGTAGTGCCACCAATTGCAAGCCTTCAGCAGGAAGCTTTGTCCATAAAATCCTTATTTAGTGCCTACTCATCCAACATCTCCAGACTAGTTTCTAGCTTATGGCTTTTATCCATGAGGAGTCTTTCATTGAGAGCACTGAACATAGATTTTAGGGCCAATGCAATCCTCCAGCAGCCATATTTACTAATTTGGGGATGTTGGATGAATAGACACTAGATAGGGATTTTATGCACAAATCTTTCTGTATCCATTGATTACGAAGGTTTGCACTTGGTGGCATTACTGTATGGAGAGTTTGGTAGTCTTATTAACAGCATGTGTATGCATATGAAAAGGTGATCATACGATGTTTTGATGGTTTTATAGAAAAGTTCTTATTTATTTCCATTTTATAGAAATTAATATCTTTAATACTTCCACATCTATGAGTTGTGTATTTAGTACATTAACATTATTTTCATTTACAAATATTATCAATCCTTTTAGGATAAGGGTCTCTTTGAGTTTAAAGTCATTTATTTACCATATTTTCTTTACACAGCTTAAGTATTAGCAAAATGTCATAAAAGAACCAGTGGCACCTCCTATCAGAAGATAGACTCACTAATAATGCTCAAAAATGGAAAGTTTAATCCATTATGCTGTTTTTTATATACTTAAATAAAGCATATGATATAATATAAATATCTTCATATGACATCAATAAATGTATATCTATAATAACAATAAATATAAAAGCTGTGTTTGGCAAATTGTGTTGGAACTGTTTTACAATTACAATCTATGTTGCATATATAGTAACATCTAGTAATTTTATTAAGTCCTTCTATTCTGCCATTGGAGCCATAAGTTCAACAGACATTAAGTATGAGCTTCATGGCTAGTGTTTGTCCACATTTACATAGATTTATACAATTCATAGCTTCTCTTTTTTTTGTCTATTATTGCAGCAAACTTCTATGTCTAATCTTTTCATCTTCTATGTGATGTTTATTTTTTATAATTTTTTATTGGTCCACTTTATAACTACTGTCATATTTTCTAAAAACATGTCTAATGCCCAATTCCCATATTACTTATGTATTTAGTGTCCAGATTTTCAATTCATAATTATGCATTATACATAAATAACATCTATTTATTAAAAATCTTTAAGAAAAAAAATTGGTCAAGCGTTGTTAGCCGAGAGGTCAGCACAGTCGCCTTGCAAGCAAGCAGTTGGTTGCAGACAGTTGTTGTGGATTTGCCTCCCAGATGATGCTATGACATATGAATAAAAATGGTTTATTGCTCAGGAGTTCACAGGAAGTTCAAATGGTTGCAAAACATGGATGTTAAGCTCCAAAATCTGCCATTTTACTACTGTACCAAGGACATAGGATCTTCATTTTCATAAATGTATTCCCTTTTAAAATCAAGTTAATTCAGTCAAAAACATAACATTCAAGTTCTATTTTGTGATTGATTTTACCCATGATGTTTTCATGGTTTCTACATGTTCTACATAAATTTAAGAAACCATTAGTTTGAGTATAGTACATAATTTATCGTTGGTTCATTCATTCTACAGAAACTTAATCTAAAGACTTGAGAATGTATGTTAACTATTTTCTGTCAGTATGTATTGCCACAAATACTCCTTGTAATTACGCACGAAGCTACACTTCCAAACTGAGGATCTAAAGAGTCCATAATCAATTTGCAGTTGTAATTAGCATTCAGAATTATATTCATTTTCCTTGTTCTACTGTAATTAGGTTATTTCAACATCTCAAATGTTGGATGGTTTATTCAGTTTAGTCTGTTAACTATCACTGAGTATGCTTTTGGCAGGCGAAACCAGAATCATAGGACTATAGGGTTTTGGAAATATAACAGTACTTAAATGCAAATGCTAATTTATTTAACTTAATACTTTTCATATTCCATTTTTTGGAGATCTTACCACTGTTTTCCTTGAAGGCTTGGGACCTTTTCCTACCAAATGTTCAAAATGTTGAAATAAATTTGTTGTAATTAACCATAAATTTGAGTGCTTGGGTGGCATTTGACCTGTTTATTTTCCATTCCTATGATTATTTTCTAGTATGATTAGATGATCATATGGATGAGTAACTAGGGTCTGGAATGCAAGATTCATAGTTTGTGCCCCCCTCCCTCCATCACTTCTGATGTTTAAACTTCTTATAAATCCCGGAACAATAAGTTATTCAATTATTAATTTTTAGCAGTGTTTTATAATAAAATGGTTTCCATTTTGCTATCAAGCATATAACAAAAAGCAAAGAGTAAAAGATAAGGTGAAGTAGCTTTCTACTGGAGTAATGACTTTGGCTTCTTATAGAGGTACATTGAAAGAGATGGCAATAAATAACAGGCTTATCAATGTTTGGCAATAATATCAATGTTTAGTGTTGATGATTTTGAACATCTTTCAAATCTTGTTTTACTCTTTAGCTAAAAATAGCTAAATATCCATTTACTGACCAAATAATGCTTCAAAGCTGCAGGATATGTTGCAGGAATTATCAGATGAAAGTAGGAAAGTAGGACTAAAGATAAATGTTAAAAAGACTAAAGTAATGTTTAATCGATTTGCTCAAAATATGACAATAAAGATTGATTATGATGAATTAGAAAAAGTTAACAGTTACAAATACTTTGGTCAGATTATTAATATAGATGGAAACATAATGGAGGAAATTAATCATAGAATTAAACTTGGTTGGAGTGCTTTTGGTAGAAATAACTTGATACTAAAAGGAAATATGCCTATGTGTTTGAAAAGGAAGGTTTTTAACAAATGTGTTTTACCAGTTCTTACTTATGGATCTGAGACTTGGACACTTTATAGAAGAGCAATACAGAGACTTCAGACCACTCAAAGAAGTATGGAGAGATGCATGTTGGGAGTAACAAGAAGAGATCGAAAACACAATGTATGGGTAAGAGAACAAACAGGTGTTACTGACCTCATTGAAAAAATTAAAAGATTGAAGTGGAGTTGGGCTGGACATATTTCTAGAAGAGATGATAATAGATGGACAATTACAATTTTAAACTGGATTCCAAGAGATTGTAAAAGACCCAGAAAGAGACCACATGTGAGATGGATGGATGAAATAAGAAAGTGTGCAGGGGTGATGTGGAGAAGAGAAGCTAAAGATCGGAAAAGATGGATTAAACTTGGAGAGACCTTCATCCTGCAGTGGATTGATAACGGTTGATGATGATGATGATTAGCTAAGAGTAACTAGATATCCACATTGAACGTTTGTTTGGTTGGTTACTGGTCAGCTTTTTAAAAGAAAATTATCAATCTGTTGAAAATGGATTCAAGTTTAATCAACCCGGATTCGAATCCAGATCGCACGTATGGCAAGCGGATGCACTGCAGTTGCACCCTGAGTCTCTTCAAAAAAGAAAAGTCAATTCATATTTTAATAAATCCGCGGAAAAAAAAAAGTTAAATTATATAAATTAATTTTCTACTCGGTTGTAATTATCAATTTCCTTTTATTTAACGCCATTGCCGCAACATTTAATTCTAAAGAATATTTGTGATTCTTTAATTTATTTTATTATGAGCCACTCGACTAATCAAAAAATCTTTCAGTTTACTAAAAAGAAATAAATAATAATAAAATAAAGACTATTAATAAAAAGAACGATACGCACCTTCTGTTTCAAAATCGATATTTCTTTTGCTTCTAGAAGTAAATTTCCTGTGACAGTTTTATTTTAAAAAAAAAAAATTCTGAATAAATATTTACCACAACACTGAAGTATATTTTGAATAGAGAAAATTCTGAATTGTATTAATAACTCATTGTCCTTTCCTAGATGGAAATCAAAGATGCTTTCAGTTAGTAAAGAGAAAGGGGGAGACCCCTTTATTTCCTCTTTAGAAAAATCTTTTTTTAAAAAAATAATGAACTCTAATAGAAAAGTTTGCCATAGCAATCTATCAATCATGTTACACAGAGCTAACTTTTCATTGATATATTACTGTTGATTGAGTCCAAAGATCTAATTCTGGTTACAGCTATTAAAAAAGAGAGAACACAATCTTTAGATTAACTTTTAACAAAAACTTTTTTTTAATGATAAATAATTTGACCAATAAAAGCCAGTAAAAAAACAACCTACAATTCTAATAATTATTTTATATGCACAGCATTTTATCATCATCATCATCATCAAACATTATCAATCCACTGCAGGATGAAGGTCTCTCAAGTTCAATCCATCTTCTCCGATATTTAGCATCTCTTCTCCACATCACCCCTGCACACTTTCTTATTTCATCCATCCATCTCACGTGTGGTCTCTTTCTGGGTCTTTTACAATCTCTTGGAATCCAGTTTAAGATTTCAATTGTACATCTATTACTATCTCTTCTCGCAGTATGTCCAGACCAACTCCAGACTTTTAATTTTTTAATTATATAAAACACGTATATACATATTCCTATAACCCTCATATAGCTCATCTACACTTCTCTTTAGCACTTATGACGATTCTATCGTTTGACAACCAAATGAGTTGCTCTCCCTCCCCCCTCCAAATTCTAATGGCCTTTACTGTTATGGAGTTCATAAGAAGTTCGAGCGCCAGAATCGATTCTGGGACCTCCGAAAACCAAGTCGGATGCTCTATCCAATGTGCCAAACTGCACAGGATGTTTTCCATTCTTATATATAATAAATCATATTAAACTGCGTCTACTTATTATACAATGCATGCGCACTTAGCAAATTGGCTTAATATAAGGCACTTGTTAAAAACAATAGAATCTGATCTTTCAGTCAAATCTACCACTGCCAATCATCAGCGCCATCACATTCAACCATTATAAAATCCATTGAAGGATGAAAGTCTCTCCAAGTTCAATCCATCTTCTCTGATCTCTAGCCTCTCTTCTCCACATCACCCATGTTCACTTCCCTATTTCTTTTAGATTTTTTTTTATAATCTCTTGAAATCCAGTTTAAAATTTCAACTGTCCATCTGTTATCATCTCTTCTAGTAGTATGTCCAAACCAACTCCATTTCATTTTCTTATTTATTTCAATGATGCCAGTAACACCTGTTTATTATCTCACCTATGCACTTCGCTTTTTGATCTCTCCTTGTTACTCCTAAAATGCATTTCTCCTTATTTCTTTGTGTGATCTGCCAAAGATAACTATATATATATTCCTATTAAACTCCTCATCTTGCTAATCTATACTTCTCTTTATCTCTTATAAAAATTCTATTGTTTGATAAATAAATGGGTTGCTTTCCAATATCTCATATATAATTAAACATATTAAATTATGTCCATTAATTAGCTTAATATAACAGCTTGTCAGAAACAATTGAATCTGATCTTTGAATGAAATCTACCACTGCCAATCATTTTCAACCATTATCAATCCACTGCAAGATGAAGTTCAATCCACCTTCTCCAATCTCTAGCCTCTCTTCTCCACATCACCCCCACACACTTCTTAACAATCCAATTTACATGTGATCTCTTTCTGGGTCTTTTTACAATCTCTTGGAATCCAGTTTTAAAATTTCAACTATCCATTTATTACCATCTCTTCTGACAATATGTCCAGCCCAACTCCACTGCAGTCCCTTAATTCTTTCATTGGTGTCAGTAATACTTTTGTTCTCTCACCCATGTATTTCATTTTTGATCTCTTCTTGTTATTTCTAACATACATCTATCCATACTTCTTTGAGTGATCTACCAATAATATATATATATGATCAATAGATGGCATTTTACCAAAAACACCGACCAAGTGTACGTTTGTTTACATAAACTCTTTGATCGTTTATGTAAACAAACGCTTGGTCAGTGTTTTTGGTAAAACGCCATCTATTGATCATAAATACAAGCGACAACAAGTTTAGCGTGATTAAAACTTGTTTTTGTTTTTCATAAATGTACCTTTAAAGGTTTCTGCAATGATATAGATTGCAGAGGCTTTGACTATGTAGAGAAACTGAACTGAGATCAGACCCATATAACTATCTAGCTTGTTTGGCTGAGTTTGAAGACTTTATCAGTCTGAAAAATTTCATGCTTGCAAACTGATAGAAACTTTGTGCATAAACACTTGGAGTCAGTGTTTAGATCTAGTTTCTTGGCTCTGTCCTTCACTGATGATAGCAAATCAGCTTGAAATCAGCTGATCTGAGAGTGGGCAAAATGAAAGAGATATTTAATTCTGACTCTTTGATCGTTTATGTAAACAAACGTACGCTTGGTCGGTGTTTTTGGGAAAACGCCATCTATTGATCATAAATACAAGTGACAGCAAGTTTAGCGTGATTAAAACTTGTTTTTGTTTTTCATATATATATATATATATTCCTATTAGAATCCTCATTTGCTAATCTGTATTTTCTTTACTACTTATGATGATACTATTATTTGGCATAAGGGGTGCTTTCCAATATCTCATATATAATTAAAAATATTAAAATGTGTCTACTGATTATACAATATGTTCCTTATTACTTTTTACAATGCTTTTTTACAGCCCATTATTGACAGTTTCGATTGCCTCAGCAATCTTCTTCAGAACATTTACTGATTTGAAAGTTCTAAAGAAAATTGCTGGGGCAATCGAAACTGTCAATAGTGCGTAGTAAAAAAGCATTGTAAAAAGTAATAAAGAACATAGATGATATTAATATTACATGGATTTGGCAATGGAATAAGAAAGATAAAGTTATAAGTATACATTACATGTGCATTTAGGCAAATTGGTTTAATACAAGGACTTCTTAGAAATACTAGAATCTGATCTTCGAATAAAATTTACCACTGCCAATAATGAACTAAATTTCATGTACAACAAAAAAGAACCTCGTAATGAAACCTTGCATTGATAGCAAACAAACGTCATTCATCCAGATGTAAAAAAAAATAATAATAATAATTTTCTGATTAAGATGACAAAAATAAATAAAAATTTTGTAAATAATTACTGTGAATAAAATTTCAGTTTTATTTAATTTGCACGTTATCCTTCTCAACTACCTCTTTGCAACTACTTTTCAAACTGTGATTAACAATGGAACAGTGATCTTATTATTGACTTATTCTTTTTATTACAAACAGATAAACACACAGGTCATTTAGATTATGCAAATCTGTTATAGTCATTTACATATTTGAATCACTGATTATGAAAATGCTATAACCAAATGACCCTTGACTGTACAAATGTAGAACACATGGAAAACTGTAATAAATTAAAAAAAGAAAATCCAAATTGCTTGCATTTGAGTTCTGAAGACATTTGAATAGAAGTGTCAGAACTGGACTCCACCCGAGGATCCACCATAATAAATAAAATAATAATCAAATGGCTTAATAATTTTTTTAGGCATTTATTAGACTAGCGATTATCCAATAATGAATAATATTTCTGTAGTCTAATTTTCACTACCACACAAGGTAGGGACTGGTTATATTTTTATATTAGACTATTTCCATCATCTAATATGTATATTGAATGCCTTTAGAAAAATTTAACCTTTTTTAAATATTTCAAATACATTCAACTATTAGCAGCACAACAAACTCCATTGGTTCGAGCATTACCTTAAAATTCAATACTCAAGAATCTAAGGGTCCAGGTTCGAAGCCCATGCTAGTACTGTCACTGGACAGGCCAGCAACATCGGAAGACAAGGGGAGAATAATACCTCTCAAAACATTGTGCATATATTAACCTGTTTGCTGTACTATTACTAACAGTAGAATGTATTTGAAATATTTAAATACAATTAAATTTTTCTAGACATTCAATACGCATATTAGATGATAGACACAGACCAATATAAAAATACAACTAGAACACCATCATCACAAACCTTCAGGGTCTTGTTAGTATCCACTTTTAACACTTTGTAGAGGGAAGGGGTAATCATAAACATATGACCAAAGACATGTGAAGAAGATCTATGATGCCCAAGATGCACATTTTGTGCTGAACTATCACTCATCAGTTGGTCCAGACAACAATCTCTTACACAAATCTTTATCATTGTAGATAGATAGATAGGTAGGTAGGTCCAGTTGGTCCAGACAACAATCTCTTACACAAATCTTTATCAATGTAGATAGATAGATAGATAGATAGATAGATAGATAGAGAGATAGAGAGATAGATAGATAGATAGATAGATAGATAGATAGATAGATAGATAGATAGATAGATAGATAGATAGATAGATAGATAGATAGATAGATAGATAGATAGATAGATAGATAGATAGATATGTAGGTAGGTAGGTAGGTAGGTAGGTAGGTAGGTAGGTAGGTAGGTAGATAGATAGGTAGGTAGATAGATAGATAGATAGATAGATAGATAGATAGATAGATAGATAGATAGATAGATAGATAGATAGATAGATAAAAAATTATTACAGTTTAATTGTTGTGTCACATGTTCTACCCTCACAACTTTGACACAATTTACTAAATGAAAGTATATTAATAATTTTTATTTGTCATACATTAGACTAGAGATTATCCAATAATGAATAATATTTCTGTAATCTAATTTTCACTACATCACTTTCAAACAAGGTAGGGACTGGTTTCTATCCACTTTTAACTCCTTGTGGAGGGATATGCACTACACTCGTGTAAGATAGAGACGGTTTTCTATTTGCTTTTAACACAATGTGAAGGGAAAGCAGTCGATATATTGCATGAGAGTCGTGTATATTCTTCCATGAAGTATTAAAAGCAGAAAGAAACAAGTCCTTACCTTGCATGAGATTGATGTATATCCCTCCACAGGTAATAAAAGTGGATAGAAACCATCCCTCCACAAGGTGTTAAAAATGGATAGAATTCACTCTCTACCTTGTGTGAGAGTGGTGTATATCTCTCCACAAAGTATTAAAAGCGGACAGAAACCAGTCCCTACTTTGCGTGAGAGTGGTTTAGTGAAAATTAGATTACAGAAATGTTAATCGAGTGGTTTGTAAGTGAGCAGATGCTCTACCCACTATAACAAACCATGCAGGGTATATTTTGAATTACTCAGGTTCCCAATTTGTTAGCTAATTCCTCCCCCCCCCCCATTCCCGTTTTCTATTACATTACACTTTGCCAAAAAATGTAGACATTCTATACAATATCAGATCATTCTACTAAAATTCTAAATAAAGTATTTAATGTCAAAATAAAATTGCCAAAATAATGCTAAGCGTTCTAATCATTACCCTAGTTTCACACAACATCGGTAATATATATCTATTAAAGATGTGACGTCACAAAAATAATATCAATATTTTATTAAAAAAAAAAAGTTAAGCGGATAATTATGTTCATCTTGAAGATCTTTTTTATTAAGAAGTTAAAAATATTTAAATTGTTAATGATTAGACTTTTCTTGAATATTAGTCACGGGACTACATTTGAGTGATGGAAAGTTTTTCTCCGCATCTTTATTTAAAAGGCAAAAAGTGATAAAATTGCTCTTTTAATTCACTCGGAAATATTAAATAGAAAAATCTTTTTGATGAAATCTCGCATAAACGAAAATGATTTTTAATTTAGATATTACAAAAATCAGTTGAATAATTAATAGAAATAATATTTTTCTTCCACAGAAAAATTATTTTCTATTTTTAAACTTTATTATTATTTCGTTCGGTAGTTAGTAGGGAAGTGGGTATAAACCACTTTATAATAATTATCACATAATCCTATAGTCTAAAACTTTCAACATCTTAACATCTGCTGTTTATTCCCCCCCCCTCTTTTTGCAATGACTGGAAGCTGTTTTTACATTTTAATTTAGAAGCTGAAATATTGATAGAATAAAAAAGAAAATATTTTTATTTCATTACTGTCAATGTAATCAAATCACGGGAGATTCCATTTCCTGTCAATCTCAGGAGGTTTATTTATCCGTATTGGCATCACCGGAGGAAATGTTTATTGTACATATATAAAATCCCTATTTAAAATTATATGTACATACAGATATCTGCATGTAACGAACAGCATACATGCATGTGACGAAAGCCAGCACGCTTACTAATAATAGTCATATGGTTGATTACTTAGGAGATCGTGTGACGTTCAAGCATCCAAACAAGATTGGTCATATTAGTTTTGATTGATGAAACTTTACGCAACATGAATCTTTTGTTCTTCTGCCTACTTTCTATTATACTAGTGTGCTAAACCACAGAGGAGAAGAAAGGAAAGTTGTTTGACAGGTTATAAGTAGTTGGACCACCAAAACTAGTTTTGAGCCAATAATCTTTAACTCTTTTCATATGTCATAGCATCGGCCGGGACGCGAACTCACAACCGTCTGCAACCAACTACTTGCTTGCATGGAGTGCAACTTTCTTATCACTGTGTTAATACAGGGAAACACTGAATAATTAGATGCTAGGGTGGACATGTGAAGAACAAGCATTAAAAGCACCCGTTTGAGCTTCTGTCCAGAAATCTTTAACATAAATAATAATAATAATAATAATAATAATATTAACACATTTTTCTATTCTCAGTACTTTCATGCCACCTAGTGTAAACTTTAGTAATCAATAGATTTCAGATAGTAGTGCATAATAAATCCTTGTCCAGCATGTACCTTATTCAAAAATATCTTCAGACTAGTTTCTAGCTTATGGCTTTCATCAGTGAGAATCTTTTAAAAAATATTTTAACAGTGCACTTGTTTTTTTTTTTGGATCTAATATACCTTTTATTCAGTGGCCATTTTTTGCTTTTTGTTATACTATCAAGCTACCAGTTGAAATTGATAATTTTTCCAATTTAAACATCTTTGCTTACATAGTTATATATAGTAATTTGCGCTTTACGCAAAAAAGTGAAGCTAAACTTCAATTAAAAATAGGCTATGATTATGGAGACTCAAGTTCTCTGAAAGCGCTTAGCGATATAACTCTTTAATAAGATTTTAGACAAGCTTCACTTTTTTGCGTAAAGCGCAATATAAATTACTTACTACTCAAAGGTGAAGTAGAAAACTAGTATTTTATAGTTATATATATTAGAAACCAATTCATTTTCTATATATTATGGTGACCGTAGTTTTTTAATAATCTTAGACACCTTTATTCTTTAGCCAGAATTGATACAAAACCAATAAGATATCATGTGATCTTAACTTATACATTACTATTCATTAGCAATTTTTTTTTATTTTCACTACTTTTATGCCATCTAGTGTAAAATGTAGTAATCAATAAGTGTCAGAGTATAGTGATCCTGTCTGATGAAAGGCAGAAGCTAAAATTACTCATCTGGAGATATTTGAATAAGACAGCATAGAATAAGGATCTGGCCTCTATTGATTACTAAATCTTTTACCAGTTGGTATGAAATTAATGAAAACAGATTTTAGTAAGGAAAAGAAATATATAAACTAAGGTCATGTGATGTCTTAAAGTTCAAATAAAAATTATGATTTAAAAGAATGCTAAAACTTCACAAAGAAAACATTATAAACCAATATGAATATATACATCAGTGCCAACATAAAGTAACATAGTAGTGAATTATGGGATAAACCCTATAGTATTTAAAATACCGATATACTAAAATATAAATACAGGTAGATTAATTATTAATGGAAAGGATGTTTATGGTGGAATCAACAAATGCAATATTATATATAAAGTCATGAGCCAATGTGAGTCCAGTTACATTGGTAAGTTGAAACATGCATCTAAAAATAAAATTCACGAACATGCTAAATCTAATATATAGGGTATATGAGCACAGACTTTCACACCACCCACCACTCTCCACTCTATCTCATAACACTGATACACTTGAATACATATATGTTGAAAAGAGAAATAATCACCAATATATGTATTTCATGCTAAACCAGCAATCATCAGTTGGTCCAGATTATCATCTCTACACATATATACTATAAGTGCTCAGATATATATTAAGATAACCAATCTTCATACTTTAATGGACAGGCTTCAATCTACTCCACACTCCAACTTTTCAACCGTCCATCCAATTGAAAATCTGATGATGGAATGCTCAAAGACCACCCTGAGGCCGAGATTCTTGTCACACCCATGTTGACTTACGGTCAATCTGACCCCTCATGTACAGGACATAATCCATTTAATACATATACAAGGGATGGGCAGACATCTCTACTATGTAATAACTGAAACACAGGCTTATGATATACCTATGTCTATATATGTAATATATAGGGTATATGAGCACAGACTTTCACACGACCCACCACTCTCCACTCTATCTCATAACACTGATACATTTGAACACATATATGTTGAAAAGATAAATAATCACCAATACACTTATTTCATGCTAAACCAGCAATCATCAGAACACTTAGTTATTGGTAATGGAAGTTTTTATTTTGACAGTGATTTATTTTACAAGTGCTAAACGATTTAACGAAAAGAAAAATCAAAGAGGTCTATTTTATAAATATGATGGATAATTTATTAGATAAACAATATGTTTTAATATTTATAAATTATGAAAATGTTAATGTTGTGTGACATTAATGAGATTATTTTTAAAATTGTAAATGCTACTAAGGATGGCATACATGCCGTAAGCTAGTTATAGCTATTTTTTATTTTTATATATTGGCATTTTGAATATTATAGTTTATCCCAGAAATTTTTATTATATTTATTTTATCTGATTTTATGTAAGATTTTTATGTGTTATAGATATAAATGATCAACTTTGTGGGTTCATTTATGTATAATTTTGATTATGAATATACCAACATTTTGGCTTGATCACAAAAGCCATCAACTGCATGATGAATAGAATAATATAAACCAGTGTTTACAACACTCCTACAACCATCTTTATAATATTCAATTCATTACCCAGTTGATGATTTGGGTGATCAAGCTGAACCATCAGTATGTTCATAATCAAAATCATATATGGATGACCTTGCAAAATAAATCATTTTTATGTATATAAGAATGTGTGTGTGGCTACCTTATTCTATTTTTTTTTTAAAAAAAATTAATATAATTATTTTAATTTATGTTCTATAATTGTTAATTGAGTTTTATAATAAGTAAGAATATATAAATGACAAAATTATCTGTATTTTATATATATAGTAATATATAAAGGCAGATATATTTTATATATATAGTAATATATAAAGTCAGATGTCACATGACTTATATATATATATAGCTTATATTCACAAATATGTAAAATTAAGAGCATGCTAATAAACTCTAAACAAGATTTTTTACATTTTTATGATAAATGCTACTACAAGAGAAGGCATTCAAATCATCTTTATCTATGATTGTCCCCATCTCCAAAATGGTTTTGAGCTATGGCTCTCTTCAGTGATGAGCTAGGACACGATATTCAAATAACCAACCCAAGCTAAGCATTTATCTAATAGTTAACTGTCAAGAAGATCTGAAACTTTTAGATATCTACATGTCTTTAAAGTCAGCTCTCCAACTGAAAAAATCATATGAACCTGAACTTAATTCAGATACTCCATATATTAAAAGGCTTAGCCATTTAATTTGCCAAAGCTACATATATAAGTCAAGTGACATCTGACTTTATATATTACTATTATTATTTTGCTGTTGGGAAATTGGCTATATTAAATCTATCACTTTGATATTTTTTAATTTGATTTATAGCACCTTCACACCCTCATGCAAAACTGAATAATGTAAAAGTTGAATTGTTTTCAGTTCGAATAGATTTTACATTTCTCTTTCATATATATGGCCAATGGATGAATTTGGGGATAGTTAGAAGATAAAATAAGAATGAAACAATCAACATTAATCATTAGGCAAACCTGATTCCTTTTTCTTCATTACAGCACCTCTCTCCCAACAGTAGAGCCACCTAGCACAAGCTATAGTAACCAAAGAATGCTAGAAGATTTGGGCATCAAAATTTCTATCTAGTGCTTACTTACAAAAATCCCCAGATTAGTTTCTAGTTTCTGACTTTAATCAGTGAGAAGCCTTGGATTTAACGCAATCCTCTAGCAGCTATCTTTTACCCTTTTATTAACTAAAAAGCTATGCGCCCAAAATGAAAACCCAATAATGTTTTCAGTACAAGCTTATTTGCATGTGCAGTCACATAAATCTGAATCCAGTCCGTATCTATACATTTTGGTGTCTTTGGTTTTTTAATAACCATAGTCACCATCATCCTTTGGCCAAGATTGGTATTAAACTATTAAAAATGGTGGTCATGTAATGTCTTAGTGTAACCAGCTAAGCCATCAATCGCAATTACATGATTGACGCTGTCTATTTTGTGACAGGCTATTATTGTCTGAACGTATGTAATGATAGATATTAATGTTGTTGATTTTTTTGACAGATCGGTTTATAAATAGATTTATCGATTCCAAAAAATCGTTTAGTCTTTTGATCAAGCTTTAAAAAATTACCCGATCATCAAAGCTAATGATTAGTTTATCGTTGGTTTCCACTTAACTCTTGATAGAATTTATTTCTCCCTAGAATATATCGTGTTAGCTAATGAAGTAGTTGGTTGCTTTAATTGATTTGAAGCATTAATTAATGCAGAAAAAATCTTATCACTCTTTTTATTGATTTTTTAAAAGCTTTAGAGTTTTCAGATAAAATTGATAAAAGCTCACAGATACGACACCTAGATATATGCGATTAATTCATTTTACTATTACGAATTATTATTTTTTCTTCTCTTTGTTTGATTAGCTGCTTTTAAATATATATATATATGTGTTTGTAAGCAGTATACATGTATGACAGGGTCTGAGCATGGATGGCGGTTGTATGTTTATGCGGGTGGGTATGCGAATATGCAAGTAAGGGTGGCCAGATGTAAACCTACATTGTCAGGTGTTTGGGTGAACAGGTGCTGACAGGCGATAGTCGATGTGAACAGGCTAGCAAATGAATGGGAGCGTATGTTGGTAGATGAGTGCCTATGTGGATAGGTGTTTATTCCAATACTTTTAAGGATATTTCGAAGCAACTTTTGAATAGAAAACTCTGCGTACATGACTAAAGGCTAATAACTTTCTGCCAACGGTACACTAAATTTCCTTTCAAAAATTGCATACATATATATATAGTCATAATTATTTTCATGCATAAAAGATATTTAATGTTTCTTCCGTGTTTTCATGTATAATGTCAGGCAAAAGTTAGACATTCCTATAACATCACAGTGTTTTTATTTTCATAATAATAATAATAATCAGATGTGTAGATATCTATGTACTCTATAACTGTTTGTAGAGTAATGATACTGCACTACAATGAATTATAATTTTATAATTAAGGAGTGCTATAAGAATATAATGGAATCAAGCTAACTTTTCCAAATTTATAAGCACTTCTATCTCATAATCCATTTTGTCAAAGTTATCACCAAGGTATAAAAGTCCCAGACCTCCTATCTCACTATACATATATTTGTGATCAAACTTTGATCATCAGGTTAGCTAGAGATTCTCGACACTCATATACATATTGTACCGGTCACTATGTCCTACCTCCAACATGACCTTAGATCATGGAAGAACTTAGAGTCATTCTGATCTTGATTTGATTCGAGTCCAGTTTGGATTCGAACCTCATCCCAAGATCCAAGATCAAACATTCAAAGTATGACCTATAATGACCGTACAATGATAATATGCACCACAAACTAGCTCAACGGATATGATGACTAAAGAGACTACTTAACTGATTCTAAAATAAGGCAGAATAGAATTATTATGGATCTCTGAATAAATCAATACATATATATTTGGGTTGTCAAAACAACAGTAGACACTAATACTTAATCTAATTAATAAATAATGATGGGTCAGACACCAAGTAATCGTACTTTGCCAAGTGCTTAATTGAAATCATACTTTTGTATTTCTCATGCTTTCCATAAACTGATTTATAGAGTATTGGAAGACAAATTTCACTTTCTTTTTAATAAATTAGAAACGTATTTTCGTTCTATATAAATATCAAATTAATAGTCAACATACATAACTCATTTGACATATATGCTATACATATTTTATCACAATATGTAATACTTATATATATATAATACAAATAAAATGTCCATTATTAAAAAAAAACTATTGTAATAACAAAATAATAAATATAAAGGTAATAAACTATTATAAACAGTCTTTCAATCGGCAGAAGTCATCATCAACCATTATCAATCCACTGCAGGATGAAGGTCTCTCCAAGTTCAATCTATCTTCTCTAATCTTTAGCTTCTCTTCTCCACATCACCCCTGCACACTTTCTTATTTCATCCATCCATCTCACATGTGGTCTCTTTCTGGGTCTTCTACAATCTCTTGGAATTCAGTTTGAGATTTCAATTGTCCATCTATTATCATCTCTTCTAGCACTATGTCCAGCCCAACTCAACTTCAGCCTTTTTAATTTTTTCAATAAGATCATTAACATATGTTTGTTCTCTTATCCATATATTGCATTTTCAATCTCTTCTTGTTACTCCCAACATGCATGTCTCCATATTTCTTTGAGTGGTCTGAAGTTTCTGTATTGCTCTTCTATTAAATGTCCAAGTCTCGGATCCATAAGTAAGAACTGGTAAAACACATTAAAAACCTTCCTTCAAAATATGAAAATTAATCATTATGATGAGTTAGAAGAAGTTAACAGTTATAAATACCTTGGTCAGATTATTAATACAGATGGAAACATAATGGATGAAAGTAATCGTAGAATTACACTTGGTTGGAGTTCTTTTGGTAGAAATAACTTAATACTAACTAAAAGGAAATATGCCTATGTGTTTGAAAAGGAAGGTTTTTAATAAATGTGTTTTATCTGCAGAAGTACTTTCAGTTAATTCCTTAACCTGCAGGTTAGGAGATTCACTGAAAGTACTTATGCAGATTGAAAGGCAGGTTAAGGAATTGAGTAACTAAAACTACTTCTGTGAATTAAAACACTGTTAATAATAGTTTATTACCTTTATATATATATATATTATTTTTATTGTTATATAAAATGTGACTTAATAAAAATGGCCACTTGAAATTATTTGTAATCAAGTGTAAATATATCATAAATGTAACTTATTTGATTTTTAAGTTTTAAATTATTTGTGATCAAATATCTATCTATATTATTTTAAGCTATAATGGTCTGACAAAACCTCATAAAACTATCTGCCATGCCAGGGCGTCACTTGGTTATTGAAACCTAGAACTTCTTTAAAAGTTGGCAGATACATATGAGTGAGGTTACTCTTTTACCAAACTGAAAGCCAGCGATCATTAATTCTCAGAGGAGCTGAGCTTATAATATCATGCTGTCTATTTAAAAATTTCTAATTCCTGATTTCAAAAATATTATTAATAAAAATATAAGTATAGGGGATTTGAACTCAGATTTTCAAGCACTCTCCATCTATCCACACTTTCTCATACAACTGATACACATGACCACCCACATATAGAAAAGATAAATAATCACCAATATATGTATTTCGTGCTAAACCAGCCCTCATCAGTTGGTCCAGATTATTATCTCCCACATATATATAATCAGTGCTCATTTTATATTAAGATAGCAAATCTTCATACTTTAATGGACAGGCTTCAAACTACTCCAACTTTTCAGCCATCCACATCATAGTGTGGATAGATGAAGGGTGCTTAAAAATCTGAGTTCAAATCCCCTATACTTACAATTAAGCTCCAGATTTGTGAAGAGTGCCTGGTTTTCAAATATTTTAATAAAAATATATACAAACAAGTTACTGCCAAAAATTAATTAAACAAAACATTTTTTTATTATGCACACACACATTACACAAAAATTCGAGGACTGAATTAACTATTGAATAAATTTAATTTAAGTTATACGCAATGGATGCATTCAACAGATTTTACACAATTTTAATATTTTGGAAAGCATAAATATACTATATAGAATACACATTTAAATAACTCAATTCTTAACTCCAGGCTAAAAGTTCTTATCCAAACCAACACTAGTTTAATGATATACCAATGTGATCAATGCAAGATGAGAATGTTAGCATAAAACAATCATGCTGACAGGAATTTACATCTGCAGTAGGATGTCATTTGAGAAATAATGATCCTCATCTAGTACAGGAATGTGCACCTGTCTGGCAAGGTAATTATTTGAAATATATATAAAAGAAATGCTCTATAAATGGGGAGTAGCGGTCTTTGCTGGTGTACCATCCCAACTAGAGTGTAAAAAAAATCAATGGCATAGGAAATATGTCTATGACCATTGGAAATACGATGGCTACCATTTTTGGACCATGCATTCAGATGGGTAATATACCCTGTATGCTAACATGGCACAAGGGAATCAGAATCCACTGTGCTTTCCTGGATTACATTGACAGAGAACACCTATACATCTCTCCACCAACACTGATTCAACCACAAAACAATTAGCCCAAAATTTACCCACTTAAACTAACATAATCTTACGAATCTATGTGGCCATTTACGCCTATTTTTGAATTTATTAATTTAATTTAAATTAACAAGAATGGAAATGATCCTAGCAAACATATTCTACACAAAGAAAAAAATAAAAAATAATTACTTTCTTTAGGAATTAGGTAATGTTTAGCTTTAGTATTTGAAAAGTTCTTATTTTAGACAATTAAAATTCATATCTCATTCAAAACACAAGTTTATACTTTCCATGCCATCAGAATATTGGAATCCATCTTTACAGTCCTTGATGCATCGCACAGCTCAATTCAAAGTTCCTTCCATCCCATATTAATATTGTTCTCACTGGAGATGAATCCATTGTTTACCATTTACTGGCAACCATCACACTGGAGACCACCTCAACAGGTCCAAATATGGGGGACAAAATTTATTGCATGGTCCCTACATTGTGGAAACCTGTAATACATGTATAAATATATTTACATAATCAGCAAAAGCAATCCAAAAAGTAGCAAAAGTTTTCTTTTCTTCTTTTTATATAATTTTGAATTGCTTATCATCAAATTCCAGGATCGATCTTGCCTGGCTTGGCATTGTTTTTATTGGTGATAGTGATTTTCTCTGTGAACCATGTCTTCATTCGCATTGTTATTGGCCAGTTCGCTTTAGAGCGGAAACACCAAATTTTTAATTAATCTCTTGTCTGATTTATAATCAGTTAAATACCCAAGGGCCTGTTTGCTTTGTCATTATATTTAAATAGAAAATCATTTCCATTCTATTAAAATTTAAAAATAATTCATAACAGAAAATAATTAATAGCTCTTATTATTTTCTTTAACATTCCTTCAAAATAATCTTTTATCTCTAGATTTTTTTTAACTTTAACTTAATTTTGAGAAATTATTTAATTAGTTTACCATCTGTGCACATTATATATGTATTTTAATTTAAATAAAAATTTTATTAATTTTTTATATTTCTATTTGAGGACTATTTTATTTATCGATCTTTCCCCCATTTTATTTGAAAACAATGTAACAGCATATTTGTATACCATTGCAAGCCCTCCATAAAGTCAGGAAAATTCTTCCCACCATAAGGAACCCTAATTTTCCAGCTGTGAGAATTACAAATCAATACTTAGCCAAACATATTTTAAATTTATCAGAGAATCTTTTTACTTCATAGTCCTTTATTTTACCCATTTTCATTCAAGACAATACAGTCTTTGATTAGTGCAAAGTAGTTCATACTTAAGATAAAAACTTTAGTTATTCACCCTATTTAATAATTAACAGAAGAATTGTAAAATAAATGAACCAAACTGGTTGGCAAGATTATCTTTCTGCAGAATACATATATAATAAAATATGTTTATTTGAATTTTTGTACACAAGATGGCAGTTGTAATGATGTACTATGAAATAAAAGAAGTGCTTATACGTTTAAAAATAATACTTTATTTTGCAATATCTAAATACAAGTATAATTATAATATTAAACCACTAAACATCACATGATTGCCATTTTTTATGTTTATAGAAGATGTTTACACAGAGGCAAAACTCTCCATACAGTAGCTCCATTCAGTGCAAGCCAGAGTAACCAATGGATGCAGAAAGATTTGTGCATAAAATCCTTACCTAGTGTCTACTCATTCAATATCCCCAGACTAATTTTTAGATTGTGGCTTTCATCTTTGAGGAGCCTTGGATCTGACAGCACTGCATCTAGATCTTAGGAACCAATAGGATTATGGTGACTGTGGTTATTAAAGAACCAAAGAGACCAAAAGTATGAATGCTGATATGAGTTCCGATCTATATGACTATATAAGATAATGAGCTTGAATTGAAAACATTATTGTGTTTTCATTTTGGACTCAAAGCTTTATAGTTAGCTAATAAGGCAAAAGGTGGCTGTTGGGATTGCATTGGATACTAAGATCTAGGTGCAGTGCTCTCAGATCCAAGGCTTCTCACTGATGAAAGCCACAAGCTAAAAACTAGTCTGGAAATATTGGATGAGTAGGCACTAAATAGGGATTTTATACACAAACCTTCTTTCATCCATTGATTACTCTGGTTTGCATTGAGTAGCACAACTGTATGGAGTGTTTTATTTCTATAATTAATATACTTGGAGCTTAGATGTAATATAGGGGATTTGAACACAGACTTTCAAGCTTCATTCAGCTATCAATCTATGATTTTATTTAATTTGATGAGTAATGGATGATGTACTAAAAACCAAAAAAAAAATTATTTTTTTTCGATAACAATTTTGATTATGAGAAAATTGAAATAAAATCATGGAACATTCATATATTAATTAATTTAATCATATTTTTCATTGGTATATGCAATTTGAAATAAAAACAGGGACCATCTAGAAATTAATTAATTCAATCACTAGTTTTAAAAATAGTAATTGAATTAATTAATTCATGGATATCCCATGCTTTTATTTTAAGTTATAACAACCTAAAATTATGGCTGAAGAAAAAAAAATATATTTTTTTTTTTTTGGTTTTTAATACATTACTCATCAAATTAAATAAAAGCATCTTTTATAAAATATTTTATATATTATTTTTTAACTTTTTAATATTTATATATTTTACAACTGACTTTTTATAAGTATTCATATTTGAATTTGAAAACTGAGAGTGAAATATAATGTCACCCAATTTCTAGTATGTGAAAAATTAAATTGTGCTTTAATAATTGTTTGTAAGTTATCTGTGTTTATGAAGGCAACATTTAAAAAAAAAACAAGTTTTGGTTAAACAAACAAGAGAAATTATGGTATCATCCTTAATTTCTTTTTTCTATTTTAATTACCTGTTACACTTTTTAATGAATTAGTCTTGAAATTTCAATAAGCTGTATTTTTAAAAAACTACACTGCCATCTAGTGTGTGCGTCATAGAAGTCTTATTAAATCAATATCAACATACATTTTATCTACTCTACTGAACACTTTTGAGCAAAAAAACCCTTTTATTGTACATATATATGTAAACAATCTTATGAAGTCTTCTTCAGAACCACTTTTACTACTAATACTATTGGCTGGATACATTTTGAAATATTGTGTCGTCATCAATACCTAACACATATGAAATATGAAGACAATCCATTCTATAAAACTGTTAAAAATCAGTTAGAAGATCCAAATAAATAAACAAACAAAATTTCCGAGTTAAATAAAGGTGTTTAGTTAAAATTAGCTTGACCACATACATCCTATAGGGCTCCAATAATTATTAAAAACATATAATGCATTGTAATGCATTAAAAAGTCATATGGTTTTATTACTCGGTGTTCATAAGAAGTTCAAGCACCAGAAATGATCCTGGGACCTCCTGAGCCCAAGTCAGATGTTCTACTAACTGTTCTAAACAGCGCAAAGTAAAAAAAGTGCTAATGGTTTTATTGCTCAGGAATTTGTAAGAGATTCAAGCGCCAGAACTTCTGAGCATCAGAAATGATCATGGGACCTCCCGATCTGAAAATTGGATGCTTTACTAACTGCTCCAAACCATGCAGGGGGCAATACATTATTATTGTTTCATATGATGTTATAGAGTATATAGATGTATTTTTTCTATCTCATGTATGACCAGAATAAAAAAAATGGGTAAAAATCATTGTGGTCTAATTATCACCATAAAATATATATATATATTGTACTGGACATTCAATCTATTCTGACACAGAGGGCGCCACCAGACCACTACGTATCTGGAATATTTATTTACTGTGATCAGAATAGATGATGATGATGGTTTGTGCCGACTAAACTCAGGGAGAAACAAGAGATCTTAAAATTGTTTAGACAATTGAGAAACCAAAGCACAAAGACAAACATCAGCCAAATTAAATTTAAACATATGTAAAATATTTTATTTAAGAGAAAATAAATTTGGAGTATAAGTTTATGACACAGTAAATAGGGTTAGTTCAGGCGTATACCAGAAAAACTAAACACAAAGCTCGGTCAGACCGACTGATCTTCCAATAATGAATTATAAAGGGAGGAAGCAAATTTCATTCAGCAGAGGATTCACCCAAACATTGGCTTTCCCATTCAGATATTTAAACAATACGTTCTTGAAATAAATGACGAAAACAAGCGCCAGCGAGCTTTCTGAGGTCCGAAAAATGTGTTAGACCCCGAATGTCAGTAGAAGCTGCACCTATTATTACATTTAAAATAAAGGTGATTGATTTACCTGAAGAACAACCAAAAAATATGATTGAAAATGAAAGGAAAACAATTAATTCTGGCGAATCCCAACCAAACCATTGGCGAAAATTACTCTAAGAAGCATAATTAAAGGTCTCAATAAGAGACAAGTAAATCATTGGAAAACCAGTTACATCTGCCCCAGCAAATAAAAAAATGAATTACAATTAATTATAATTAAGAAATAAATTTATAACATAAGTTCTGAGTACATGCGCTGATAAATTAAGCTACACGTAAATACAAAATAAATCTATTGGAGAGTGCACATGAGTACAAAAATATAAAAGCTTAAAATACTTTAGCAGAACGAAAGTCTTGCCCACCTGTAATTTACAAAGGGATAAATATTATCTTCCTGCTTGTGACTTATAAAATTACAAAGAAAAACAATTCTAGTTTCTGCTTTAGGAACACAAGAAACGAAGAAACAAAATCCCTACTTGCAGAAGACTAGTAAAAAAAAAATAAAGTCGCCAACCAAAAGATTTTGGTGGTTTGCAAAAGCGCAAACACAGTATTTAAAAGTCATTATTAGCTACTAAAATAATTACAGGTAAGCATTTAAAATATACCTGACTGCTAAAGCATTTATAAAAAGGTTTTAAGCATAAAAATATAAAAACTCACATGTCACTCTCCAATAAAGAAAAATTGAAAGCAAACTTGGAATCTTAAAACTAAGATTCCAAGACACACTACAAAATACAGGAAAATACAATAAATATTAAGTATGAGGCTAAATATTACTTAGGAATACAGATTTATAATTAGATTGAGCGGAGATTTAATGAAAAGAAATTTACCCTGGGAAGAATAAAAGAAAATTTTATCTTACGGTTTAGAACAGTTCGCGTAGAGTGCGCACATTTATTTTAGTCCATTTTCATGTCCTTTGACAGTGGCAAGGTAGAGGCAGTGGGGTCTTGTTTATTTTAGGTGTTCATTGCAGGACAGGAGAGCTGGCAGGCCTGGGTTCGTCTTTTAAGTTAAATTAGCACGACATATTGCTGGTTATAAAATGTATAGCAGTATATTTTGACATCACCGAGAAAGCAAAATTGTTTTAGTAACTGCAAATTTTGCTTTTAAAAGATTAAATGTCCAAACTGCTAATGGTATAAACGTTGAAGAGGACAATCCGACTCAATATTGGAACTAAGAAGCTGAATGAATCACTTTAACTGAGTGCTGACTTAATCTCTCTAGGATAGAATAGAATAGACTAGATTAACCCATGAAATTTTTGGTGTTATTTATACCTCCACTCAATTTCCCATGAAAACTAGCCTTGCTGTTGAATTCTATGCCTAAGGCAGGGAAAATATTAATCTCCAGCTCAATCTAATCTAAGAATTCTACCCAGGGTTTATTGAAACAAAAACAACAACACAAATCAAATCTCCGCTTTTTAGAATAAGTTTACAATGGTTAAAATAAAATCAACAGGAATGTAATTAGGTAGCCAGCTTGTTTTTAAATCAAATTGATTTAAAAAAGGGTAAAAACAAGCCGTATAAGAAAACTATTTTAAAAACAATTTTAAAAACATTAAAACATCTATTTTACATATAAACGTGTATGAATTTTGATACACGTACTCTTTTTAAATAATAATAATCTTATTTAAACATTAAATAAGATTTAACAAAAATTAAGTTTTTAATTTTGGCAGTAAAATCCTTGAATCAGATATTGATCCGGTTCAATATATATCACCAGCCAAACTGTTATCTGACAAATAGATTGATATTAATATTTTAAAAAATGAGTATTAATGTTTTCTTTGGAGGTTTGGCTTATGAAGTATTTAATGCCTTTGGATTTGACTGTTTTATCAATAAGTCATATTATCGAAGTTTCATATTTGAGGAGCTAGAAAATTTATTTGGGAGCTTATCAAAAATCATTAGAATATATATATACCCTGAAATATGTAGTGGTAGAATGACCATGGCAACTCAGTGTTTGAACTTATGAATTCCCAAGAAAGTCATATTATTATTTACGTGCATATATATATATAATCAAAATTACCCCAAATTCACAACTCAAACAGACTAGCCAAGAAAATAAACACTAAAACACTACCAATGATTTCACTGCTACAAACAGACTTCTCAAGTGTAAAGAACTACAAAATAACAATATATTTAAACAAAACATTATCCACAATTCCACTTACTTCCCATACACCCTTAATATTAAAAGAACTTTTAATAAGTCAATTGCTTCACAATCATAAATTTTTCATAATAAAGATTCTTTAATTCTTTTTATTTCATTTCTCTCCAAAAAGACAACCTTAGATTCATATTTATACATGCATATAACAGTATGGCTGTTCCTTATAAAACATCTAGAAGTGGGTATGGCCTACAATATTGACTAATATCGAAGAACTAACACACAAGTTTACACTAGTAGTCAAGCGTTTGTAGCCTAGCGGTTAACATAGCTGCCTTTCAAGTAACTGGCCCGGATTCGCTTCCCGGTCAACGCATTTGACATATGAAAAAAAAAAAGGTTTACATTAGTAATGTGTATGTCTTACAAATAAAAATTAAAATACACCCAAGTATTCTTCCAAAATGGCTCTTAATTTATCTCTCCCCCCCCCCATGATTAAATCACCTAATTTCTTTATTAAAGTAATTAAACATTAATGTATAACATACAATTTTATCTTCTTTTAAAATCAATTAAAAGAACGCATTTACAATATTTTTGTTCATTCTTTCTTTTTTCACAAAGTAAAAAGAAAAAATCAATACTTTGTCAAACCGTGTTTAAGTAATGAGATCGACTATCGAACTAACAACAGACGTGAGTTTAAATTTTCCACTATCTTTAGTTAAAAACTTTAAAAGTAGAATGGAGAATTAAAATCAAATATTTAATAAGTTTTATTAAACTTTCATTTTTCATTTTAAAAATAAAAATCATTTCAGACTCATGAAATGCTTTCTTTCTTCTCTCTTTCTGTCAAGTTAAAATGACAAAAGGCTTACTTTTTCTTTACATGCCCTTCTATTAAAATTCCACTCAAGTAAACGTAATATAGAGTTGACCATCTATGAAACGCCAGCTGACTTTAACCCTTCCAATACATCTGGTTTCTAAAGATTTAAAGTTCAATTTAAAACTATAACTTGACACAGCGATTGCTTTTTTTAGTGTTCGTGATTAAGATGTCTCAAACTAACTAACAACGAACAAAATCTTTTACACAATTGAAAATTTTCTTTTTTATATAAATCTTACTTAAAACGTCGAAGGAAAGAAGAAAATCTTTGCTTTTTATTTGAGTCGAATCCCCCCCCCCCCACTCCAATCGGATCTAAAAAGTTTTAAATTATATAAAAGTCGTTGTTAAGAGTTTTTTTAATTATTATTAATTTTTCTTTTATACTTTTTCTATCCACTGTCAAATCCTACCTATAAACCGGGAGGAGGGGGGGGGGAGCTTCTTTTACGTCAAAACCAGCTTCGCCACATTCATTTTAGAATTGAAATAGAAGCTATAGAAATGGGAAGTTTATTATATAATATACAAACGTTAATAATATATAACAGTGGGAAAAGCATTGAAATGTTATTACATGACTTAATTCTTTTATATAAATAAATATTTTTTTAAAAAAATGACATTTTAGTATATATAATAAAAATTAATAAATAATTTAATGGTTTGTCGATGCGGAAGTCACGTGGCGTTCGACCACAAAAAATCATAAATTTAACTGCGGTTCATATGTTTTTGAGTCTATCATTTCATCACTGTTCCAAACCATTTAGAACTATACAACACATAATTAGAACTTTTTTTAAAGCTATAAAATCCTTATTGTCTCATTCTCTTGCTTGTGCATTTTACAAGTATGTGCAGTGGCAGCTTGCGCATAGGCACTAAGGAACTGCAGCACCCCCTATAACATTCGTAATGACTTTTTTTCGTTAATTCTTTCTTTATACTTGAACATTACATTATCCTTAAGCTTAATATCAGTAGCCATCCTCTATTTTGTGAAAAAAGTATAAAAATTCTTATATCTGTTTGACTGTTGTGTGTTTGCTCGAGATAAAAGCTGCACGTTAGTATTAGGTAGATAGTGCACTGTCGTACAAACAGTGCGTACTTCCTATTTTTGATAACATTTAATATAATGACTTATTGATGTCTTTTTTTTCTTTAATTCTTCCTTTGGACTTAAGAAGCTTAAGGTCAATAGTCATCCCTTACTTCATGAAAAAAATACAAAAATTCTTATATAAAACTATGCACTTTGCAAGTCCAGCGATGCTGTGTTTGATTGTTATGCACATGTGAAGCTGCACATTAGTAGTAGGTAGAGAAAGCGCTTAAACAGTGTGGAAACTTGTTTTGTAAAAAATATGTACATTGAAATTCAATTATAAGTTTTAGACTGAGAGGAAAATATATTAGAGAATATATTTTTAGATCGCTAACTGATAATGTTTAATGAATGATTAAAATTGTGTAGAATGTAACAATATAAAATATTTATGTAATTTGTAATAAGAAAACTGTGTTTGGTAAATAATCAAAAACACCAAGAGGAAAACAGGACCGATAACAATCAAAGATGAACCCTGAATTACTGAAGACCAAACTGTATGTATAAATAGTTTGCGCAGCAAAGTTCATAGTTTTAATTCCAGTGGATTTACCAAGTGAACTATTGGTGGGAGATTTTACAGACAGTAGCTTAAAGAAGCACACGTGATGATACAGTGCTCTAGTGCAAAGCCAATGTAATCGCGAGCAGTAGCTGAATGGAGCCAAAGGGTTTTGGAAACTGAGGCCAGAGGAAACCATGCATAAAGCAGCCAGTTGTTAAGTGCATTATGGGAAGTGAATCTTAACTGAACTATATATACTCTATTTGTGTGTATCAATAACTTTTCACTATTAATTATATTTTATCATTTAATGAATTATTTGTTATATTATTCATTAATATTTGTTGGTATTCTAAGTGCCTGCCTTAGAATACACAACAAGTAGGTGCAGTTGACAGGGGCATTCAATATAATGATTTAATGAGACTTTTTCCTTTAATTGTTTTTTATACTTATGTATTATCTAATCCTTAAGCAGCAAAGTAAAGCAAGAAGATTGGATTTCATTTTTAAATGAATGGATTAATTTTGAACTGCACAAATTTAAAAATTGTAAATATTACAGCTGTATGCATCTGGTGATAATTATTCTAACTTTGTGATCTCGTAAAATAACTCCTACAAGAAATCTTCGGACAATTGGCAACTTAAAATTTTATTTAAAGAAAAAAAAAACACATATTAACCTTATAAATATGATTACATTTATTCTAAACAAAATAATGAGCAATCACTGGGACAGACAGACCTTTTTGATGTCCTACAAAATAGATATATAAGCATCCATTTCTTTGAGCCAGCATTTTTGCCTGATATCACAACATAGTTTAAAATCTTAAATTATGGTAGCACACAACAGCTAAAGTAAGATTTTCAGTAACAAGTTTATCCCAATCAGAAGGATATGTAATATTGAGGTAAAAAATAATTTTATTTTATTTTTTAGAAGATATTTACAGATTGATTGTAAATGTGTTTAATTCAGTGTTTATTTACCAATATTTTTTTCTAAGGTAGACTTTCAATCACATCAAGTTTAAGTATAATTTTTTTTATGTGTTTGTATTGTTTATACAATATTAAACAATGGCTAAAAAATTTCTGAACTAGCACCCCCACAAATTTTAGTTACGTGCTGCCACTGGTTATGCATAAAATATAATATATCTGATGATTATGGGCACATCATTTATACCTTCATATGTTCAAACACCAGGGTGCATTATTGGCATGTTGACACTCTCTGTAATTTTCTTATTACAATCCACATATTTTCATTTTACCAAGAATAAATGCATATTCTGGCTTTTCTTCATGTTATTACAGGAGATAAAAGAGGCATGGTTCTGACCAAATTCAGAAAAAATAATGATGTAAGCTCATACAGTTTATCCAAACCATTTTAAACATTTTACAGCAAAATCCTTTATTGTACATATATATATGCACCTTATGTTTCGACTGTCCTGCAATCTTCTTCAGAGCTATGATATAATGAACAAAATAAAATACGTAACTATATAATCAATAAAATACAATATAAATCTTATTATATTATAATATAATTACAACTTGTAAATATATCAACATAATAATTATATATATATATATAAAAGCCTTTTTTGGTAAATTATATAAAGGAAATAAATAGAAGGAAAATATATGAAAAAAATTATATAAAATATAATATAAATACATGTATGAACATTTACAACAAGTCAATTTCGGAAAGTAATATAAGGGGAAATATATAAATAAAATGATAGAAATAACAAATTATAGGAAAAGATAAAGGGGATTTAGATATAAAGGTTATAGAGTTGACAAAGATTATGTTGTGGAAATGGGATGGAGCAGAATATGGGAAAATTTAGAGTGGGGAATGAAAAATAAAGTGGCTAACAGGTTTATCTGGGCATAATTGCTGAGATATTCTTGACTTCGTTTAAGGAGAAGCCACAATACATCACATCACATCACATCATCATCACATTAGTATTAGTAGGAGGTATTATAGTGAAAAGAGTAAAAAATTTGGAATTACCAAAAAAGGCTTATATATATATAATTATTATGTTGATGTATTTACAAGTTGTTATTATATTATAATATAGTAAAATTTATATTGTATTTTATTGATTATTAAGATAAACAACATAAAGGAGTATTATTCCTTAGAATTAAATAACTATATAAATAATACCATAAAAAATGTAAGCAATAAAAAACTAAAAACAACATAAAATATATAACAATACATAATTGAACAGAAATTTTCAATTTAGTATTTATATTGTATATTTTATTTTATATTAACTGGATTATTTATTTGGGTTTGATTATATTTATTTCTGTTTAATTGTGTATTGTTATATATTTTATGTTGTTTTTAGTTTTTTATTGTTTACATTTTTTATGGTATTATTTATATAGTTATGTATTTTATTTTATTTTGTTCATTAATCATAGCTCTGAAGAAGACTGCAGGACAGTCGAAATGTAAGGTGTATGTATATATGTACAATAAAGGATTTTGCCATAAAGTGTTCAAAGTAGGTTGGACAAATTGTATTTATATTACAGCAAAATAAAGGAAGGTGATTTTGGTAAAATTTTTGATGTAAGCATGTGCTGGAATTTTAATTTATCAAAAAATTATAAATAATGCATCTATATCTTTAAGATTGTGTCTTATGTCAGGGATAATGCCATGCCAGTTTGCTGAAAAGATAGCATAAAAATTAGCCCATAAAGATTCCATAGAAATTTTTTTTAGTGTAAGCTTGAGTGATCAATATATGCCAGATCATAAAGCTTAATAAATCCTTATCCAGTATTGCCTTAACCAAATATTCTCAGAACAGTTTCTAGCTTACAGCTTTCATCAGTGAGAGCTTTTTGAATTTCTTGAACAGTATATATGGACCATTTAGAATTTAAAGCATTGTACCTCTACCAACCTTTTTTATGTCTTTTATACTGTTATGCTATCAACCCAAATTGAAAATTTTAGTTTTTTCAATCCAAGCTTATTTCCTTGTACATAAATATAGAATCAGTTCAGTTTTTTCATTATTTGGTGATCTTAGTTCTTTTAAAAACCTTAAGAATCTTTGTTCTTGGTCATGTAAAAGACTCCATAGTTGAGTAAAAGATCTAATTATATATGTGTGTGTTACACTCTCTACCAAAGAAAAAACAAATCGAGACTCTTTAAAAAACCAGATTGTATCATAAACATGATGCAACAAATTATCACAGAGACAAAACTCCATACTGTAACACTACTCAGTGCAAGCCAGAGTAATCATTAGATGCAAATAAGGTTTGTGCATAAAATCCCTATCTAGTGTCTATTCATCTAATATTCTCAGATTAGTTTCTAGCTAGTGACTTTCATCAGTGAGGAGCCTTGGATCTGAGAACACTGCACTGAGATCTAATGGACACTAGATAGAGATTTTATATACAAATCTTGCATTCACTGATTACTATGGCTTACACTGGGTGGTGCCTGTGTTAACAGCTTGTGTAAGCCTAAAGAATGGTGATCATGTGATGTTTAGTGGGTTTTAATTTAAAGTAACATTTGAAATACTTTTTGCATCCCATTCATATCATTAAGTGTCAATTTTTATATTGATTTTTCATCCTCATTTTTATATTTTACATTTTTCTGTTTTTATTTTCTATTGGTTGAATTTTTAATCTTGTTTTATATCAATGCTTGCAATATATCTATAATGTTCTTTTTTATATATAATTACATTCATTACACAGTTGACATCAGATGCAATCCAGCTGAAACACTGGTAAGATAAACACAGTGGAGAGCTATTATTTCTGGTAAAGAGTGGTGTTTGAATCATTAGCTCACCTGATGATTAGACATTTTCTCTGAGAAATACATGTACATGTTACTCCGGATTTAGAGACAGTTCTTCTCAGAATCATATTTTTCTGTGTTTGAGTTTTAAGTTTTGCTGTGTCCTGTGAGCAACAAGTAAATAAATGACAAAGGCAGAATTGAGATGGTAAGCTAATAGTTTAATTTAAATAATGGGTGATCATATTTACAACTGTATTTAGCCTATTTAAGGTGTATTAAAATAATGACCTCCACATAAAAAACCCTAGTTCCAATTTTGGACTTACAGAAGGAGGATTCTCTGATTCACATTAATACCAGAACATATAGACCAGGTTCTGAGGATTTATATACCTCTCAAGACTTGTGGAGTTTTTACAAACTTTACCAAGTATGGCATTGTTATATACCTTACCATATATAGCATTTTTTACATATACATGGTATTTTTACAGACCTCACCATATGTGGTGTTTTTTACAATTCTCTGATCTTTTGTGGCCAGCTATGCAACTCTATGATCTAACAATATTACTACACATTTATAGTTACATTTCTACACATTTATTGTTACACAGTTATTTATATAATTATTTCACACAATCATTATACATAATTATTGTACAAGTTATTATTTTTATTCTACACAATTATTATACATTTATTGTTGCACACACATATATATATATATTCCTTGCTTGATGTTGAAACTGCAAGTTTATAGATAGTTTATTTTCACGATGACTTTTAATTTGCACTCTGAACATAAGAGGTTTATTCATTGTGTTATTTACTTTTAACACAACATTCAGATCAAATGCATAGTATATGGGTCTGATTTTATAATGGTATGTGCAGTGTGAACATTTAAAGTTATTTAATCTGTTTTAGTGTTGCCTGTTTTTTTAAGTTAATATGAAAATAAATGTGTACATCTTAAATTTAGTTAACACACATCTAACAGAGTTAGATAAACAATGAAGATATTTAATGATAATCATCAAAAAATGATTCTGAATAAAAGGTTGTGTTAATATTCAAAAGCTGTCTGATGTCAAATGCCATAAATGCCAACATAAAAGAGATAATTTCAATTTTGTATTTGAGCTTTATTATATTGAACTGTTAATAAAGTTTCAAAAATACTAATCCAAATAATTTAATTTGCTTTTAATTAACAATAAATCATGATGAACATAGTCAAATGCTTTTTATAAATCCAAATATACACTTACAGTCTTATGACCTTTTTCTAAAGATTCAGTGATAGCTGAAACACGTTTATATAATGATGAAATAAGAAGAAGAAGGAAAGGAAGAAGAAAAAGGAGACAGAGGAAGAAGGAGGAGGAGCAGGAAAAGGAGGAAGAAGAATAAAGAAGGAGGAGGAGAAAGAAGGAGGACATTAATGCTTGTTTTATTTTTCAATTATTTTTATGGGTAAAATTTACAAGTTATTATTTCATCTTTACAGCAAGTTTATTTTAAATAATCAACATAACAAATTCTCTAAAGCTTTTGGACTAAAAGAAAAAAAAATATTATTGGATACATCAATTAGCCTTTTTAATTAATTAACATTTGAAAAAAAAATGTATTTTTATCTTTAGGTTTAATATAAATATTTGGCAAATTCGTTATATAGTAGTCCGATCCAGTGTAAGTCATAAAGACCCTATCTAGTGCCTACTCATCCAATATCTTCAGACTAGTTTCTAGATTGTGGCTTTCATCAGTGATGAGCATTGGCTCTGACAGCATTGCACCTAGACCTTAGCATCTAATGCAACCTTCCAGAAACCATCTTTATCTTTTTACATTTTGGTATCTTTGGTTCTTTAATAACCATGGTCACTATTCCATGAGCAGGAATACTATTAAGTCACTAAATATCGCATGATCACCATTTTCTCTGCTTTCTTAAGCTTTAAAGTGCTGACAAAATCTCCATACACTAGTTCTATCCAGTGGAAGCCATGGTAGTCAAGAGGCTGCCAGAGGGTTGCATTAGATCCTAAGATCTAGGTGCAGTGCTCTCAGATCTAAGGCTTCTCACTAAAGGAAGACCCAAGCTAGAAACTAGTTAGAGAATATTAGATGAATAGGTACTTAGAGAAAGATTTTATGCACAACCCTTCTTGCATCTACTGATTACTATGGCTTGCACTGGGTGGCACTACTGTATAGAAAGTCTGTCACTGCATTAGATGCAGATGTGTCGACAGCAAAGGAGACAATTCAAGGAGAAATGGGATGGTCAAGTTTTTATATGAGAGATGCAAAAAAGCAAAATGAAAATGTTCAGTAGATTGCAGTTTATGGATAATAAAAGAATAGTCAAAATAGTATTTAATTGGGTTATGAGTAAAGGGCAGGCAGCAAGATGTGGGAGAAAGGTAATGTGGTATGCAGAAGATTTGGATAAAGAATTTATGTCAGTATATTTGTACAAAAGGTGGGATATTTGTGTTAGGAGGATTGTTGAGTCTTACAATGGTAAGGAATGGGATAGAAAAATAGATGCATTAATAAAGAATAGTGAGTTGGTGAGATGGAGAACTAGTATGGTGAGTAAAAAGAGTTTAAATATATATAGAAGTAAACTGAACATTGCGTGCAAGTTATTTTACGATAATATTAATGAAAGTAGTTTCTTGTTTAAGGCTCAAACGGGATCTTTAGCAACAAGGGAATATACACATAAATGAAAAAATATGGATGATTTAGTCTGCAAGTTGTGTAAAGAAGGCATAGAAAATATTAGGCATCTGTTAATGCAATGTAAATGCTTGGAAGCAGAAAGTGTACAAATAATGAAATTATGAGGTCAGCGCGACTGCCTTGCACTTGCAGGCAGTTGCCCGGGTTGCGGGTTCGCGTCCCGGCCGATTCTATGACACTTTAAAAAAAAAAAAAAAGTTATTATACAGAAAATGCGTTATTGGTTTTTATGCTGGGTTTGGGAAAAGATATGACAAATATTATGTTGTGGAAATGGGATGGAGAAGATTATGGGAAAACTTAGGATGGGGAATGGAAAGAGAAAGTAAAGTGGCTAACAGGTTTCCCTGGATATAGTTGCTGAGAGATTCCTGATTCCGTATAAGGAGAAGTCACAGTGCATAACATCACTATTTTAATATCTTGTGAAAGCATAGAAAATGATGATCAGGTGATGTTTAGTGGTTTACAAATATATGTATGTATGAAATTATGCTTATTAATTTTTTAATATGTGTGGATTGAAGATTAAATTTAAAATAAAAAACACATAAAAAAAAATATTTAAAGAAACGCTTTTATTCACTCAAATGAGCTAAAAAAGAAAATCAGTTTTTATGATATTGTTGATGGAATGAGGCCAGAGTAAAACAGGTGGCATTCATGTTTAGAAATATTTTTAGAGAGTTTCTGAATGTTGCTTTTATTTTGGTCATATAATAGAATAATACTGTAATAACCGATGAAAATTTATTTTTTATGTTTCAGTATATTTATGTGAATAAGAGCATTTCTTTAAACTAATATATATAAATTAATTTCTACTCTTTAGTTTTATAACTCTTTTAAAAAGTAGAAAGCTATTTTTTACTGCCAAAGTAACTTTTTAAATGCATTTATTTAATAAAAATAAACCCACTTAATAAAATGAATAAAAGTTAGTTTACTTAAAAGGTCAAAAAATTTCCCATAATTCATAAATTTAAAATGGCGTGTTTTTTTTTATTCAAGCGTAGCTGGCCATTTTTTATTTCACATTATGTCACATTTAATGATACTTGCTATGTACTGACTGGTTTATGTGTTAAATAAAGATATATATATATGTGTGTGTGTGTTCAGAACTGATCAGTAAAGAGCATAATTGTTAACACTCAAAAAATAATGATACATAAATAAGAATTATGCAAACTGCAAATAATCTACATAGTCTAATTTGCATAGCAATAAATGTTTAACAATATGCAAATTAGCAAAATTGCTAAAAATTCTTGCAGAACTTCTAATAGTGTAAAAAAAAAACAGACTAGTGATACTAGTAGAGCAGAATGAAAGTAATTTAATGTGTACAGTTGCAGATTAGAAAGTGTGGAAGAAGAAAGCAGTCAAATCCAATCAGCTGGACGCAGAGATGTGAGTGAGCAGTAAGGTGTTTACTGAAACCAAGACTGAAAAGCAAAATAAATTCTAATGAAAACCTAATGTAGAAACTTAAGCAATTGAAAGGATATTAAAAGAACGACTTTTTTATAAAGTGCTATTAAACAAGGCAAAACTCTCCATACAGTAGCGCCACCCTGTGCCAACCAGAGTAATCAATGGATGCCAGAAGGCTTGGGCAATAAAATCCCTATCTAGTGCCTACTCATCCAATATCCCCAGACTAGTGTCTGGCTTGTGGCCTTCATCAGTGAGGAGCCTTGGATCTTAGAGGACTGCACCTAGACAAACTCTATACAGAACTTTTCATGTGAAATTTACACTGGTTATATTATGGAGTTCAACCAGATTGAATCTTTTGGGAGTGCCTTAATTTAAAGTATAATTAATGAGTGCATGATTGCTTAGATTATAATCTGGTCCTATACATATCAATACTATAACGATGTTGAAAAAATTATCAAGTCTCAATAAAGTTTAAAATTTTATAAATAATGTAGGGGCTTGTATTTTCTTTCTTTGCAAAGTATTCTTTATAATTGTAAATGTAAAATGGCTTTATTAAAAGATCAACGTTACAGTAGCGTTCTTAGTTATCATTTGTTTAGGAAAATGCAGTTTTGCTGTGTAAATTAGAGAATATGTAATTAACCTATTCATTCAGTATACTGAATGTTTACTATTGTAAAAAGAGGGGCTTGAACTTAGGATTTTCAGTTTCTTTATATTTATATTTGGTTGGTTGAGCTTGAACTTAGGATTTTCAGTTTCTTTATATTTATATTTGGTTGGTTGAGATGGAATGGAGGATTAACATAGACTGAAAATTTTAAGTTCAAATCCCTCTATTTATTTAAAAAAGAGAAATGTCCCTTTCTGCTTGTAGTGAGACATGTCATCAACTCCTGCCTTTCCTTGCACAGGAATACCATCTTCAACCTCCAAGAATCCATAGAAGCAGGGGTTGTTGCAACTATTAGATTATCAGTTTTTCTCATCTATGCACTCTGGTTGCTCCGATTTGCCATTATTTTTGACCAGAAAGTACACTCAGTGAATCAAAAGCTATTGGACCTAATTCGCTCTCTCAAAACCAGAGATACCAAACTAGCCCCACCTCCACTCCTCACAGACACTTGGGCAATCCTCCATCTCCCATCCTCTCAGCCTCTGTCATAGGACTCAATCATTCAAATGTTTGTGACCCATGCGGTGCTTGCTCAATGAAGACATGCATCTCGGACTGGCCTGGACTACATACCATTTCCTCTTTCCACTTCCCATTCCCTTTTCACATGTATCCTTACCCTCTTACCATGTTGCTTCTGAAATTTCAATTTATCATATAATCACTTCCTTGTAAACCTTTTTCTAACTGTATTTGTATCTGGTTTTTTTTTTTTATGAATAAATTTTCATCACTCAGAAAGAAAAGAGAATAATATTCCTTTAATTTATTATTATCATTATTTTTCATACTAGAGTAATACTGCAGAGAGCAATAGAAAGACCAAAAAGATGGGGAGATGTACCATTACTAGATGACAAGGGAGGGTATATATTATCAGAGATTTTATTTGCTGATAATATCTTTTTGTGCACAGAAGATAGGAAAGAATAGAAAATTATGCTGAAGATTTGCACAAGAGTGAGTAAAGAGATAGGGATTAAATTTAAGGAAGAAAAATCAAAAGTAGTGATGATAAATGCTGGGGAAAGAGAAGAGAAAGAATTTTTACTGGGAGATATAAAGTTAAATGTGGTGAATAGATATAACTATTTGGGAATCATCTTAAGTAGTCAGAGGAATTGATTGGATGAATGGAAGAAAAAATCATAAATGAAGCAAAGAAAATAAAGGGACTGATAAAGAAATTAACAGTGTTTTTATATAATAAATATGATATAACAAGAATTGTATGAAGGAAGTGGCAATAGCAAGGTTAACTTATGATAACAATGGATTATGTATTAGTATTATTTAGAAAAAGTACAAAGAGAAGTAGTAAGACATGCATTAGATGCAGATGTGTGGGCAGTAAAGGAGGTAAATCAAGGAGAAATGGAATGATTATGTTTTCATATAAAAAATGTTAAAAGTAAAATGACAATGTTCAGTAGATTAAAATTTATAGATAGTAAGAGAATAGCCAAAATAGCATTTAATTTGTTTACAAATAAAGGCCAGGCAACAAGATGGGTGAGATAGATATTATGGTATGCAGAAAATTTGATAGACTTTATGTCAGTGTACTTGTACAAAAGGTGGGATGATTATGTTAGTTTGATTGTTGAGCATTATAATGGCAAAAAATGGGATAGAAGAATAAATTCATTAATAAAAAAATTAGGAGCTAGAAAGATGGAGAATTAGTGTGGAGAGTAAAAAAGATTTTAAATATATATAGAAGTCAACAGAATATTGGGGTGTGGGTTAATTTCCAATAATATCAAGGAAAATAGTTTACTGTTTAAGGCTCAAACAGGATCATTGGCAACAAGGGAATATATACATAAATGGAAAAATGTGGGTGACTTAGTCTGCAAGTTATGTAAGAAAGGCATGGAAAATATTAAGCATCTGCTAATTTAATGTAAATGCTAACAAGCAGAAAGAGTACAAATAAAGAAATTATGTGAGAATAAATGTAAACAAAGTTATTATACAGAAAATGGGTTCTTGGTTTTTATGTTGGGTTTGAAAAAAGATAAGGGGGATATAGATATAAAGGCCATAGAATGGACATGTTGAGGAAATGGGATGGATCAGGATAGAGGAAAATATGGGGAAAACAGGATGGGAATGGAAAGGTATGGTAGAGTAGCCAACAGGTATCTCTGGGCATAGTGGCTGAGAGATTCCAGATTTTGATAAAGGAGAAGCCATAGCACATCATATCACACATATAATTAAACATTTTTTCTTTTTTTTCCTAAAAGTATTTGCTTATTCTAAAATAATATACTGAAAGTACATATGTGTATGAATTATTAACTAGATTGAAAATCAGAAAGTGAATGAGAATTGAGTTACAATATTTCACAGTCAGATGAACAGAAACAGAGAAAATTAAATAAAGCATATAAAAATATATAACTTAAAGTATATACTAATTCATGCTTAAATATTCTTCTCTTTCACTTTCTTTGCATATCTTCATATATTCATATATATTGCTTATAATACTTCTTTCATATACACTTCAATGCAAACAAATTTTTTTTAAAACTTCATTTTCCTTACAGTTTCGACTGTCCAGCAGTCTTCATCAGAGCTTTATCCATTCTCCTCTGCTTTGGACAGATAAAGCTCTGATGAAGAATGCTGGACAGTCGAAACTGTAAGGAAAATAAAGAAGTTTTTAAGAAAATTTGTTTGCATTGAAGTGTATATGAAAGAAGTATTATAAACAATATCATGCTCAAATAATAGAAAATATCATAAAATTTAAAGGGTTTCTTGTCATTTAAGAATGTTAGAAATTTTCAAAATGTAAGAGGTGGAACTAATCATAGTGTACCTGTATTAGAATTATATCCCTGATAAAAGAGATAACTCAAATAAAATGTTAGTGTTTAAGGTGAATATTATAGTGGAACCAGGTCCCACAGGCTAATTAATTTAAAATCTGTATGTCAGATATACCTATGGATTATTCATATCTATTGCATTATTAAATTGTAAACTAACAAAGATTTAAATATGGTGGCTTAACATTAATTTCTAATTTTTATAACATTTATTAAAAAATACCAAACTAATAAGCATTTTGATATAGAATCAAGAGACTTCTGTTCTGCCTTTTTTGTAAACCTACACAAAATATTAATTGAATTATTAAATGATGATCATCATTATCAACCATTATCAATCCACTGCAGGATGAAGGTCTCTCCAAGTTTAATCCATCTTCTCCGATCTTTAGCTTCTCTTCTCCACATCACCCCTACACATTTTCTTATTTCATCCATCCATCATACATGTGGTCTCCTTCTGGGTCTTTTACAATCTCTTGGAATCCAGCTTAAAATTTCAATTGTCCATCTATTATCATCTCTTCTAGCAGATTGAATTTTTTCAATGAGGTCAGTAACACCTGTTTGTTCTCTTACCCATACTTTGCGTTTTCGATCTCTTCTTGTTACTCCCAACATACATCTCTCCATACTCCTTTGAGTGGTCTGAAGTCTCTGTATTGATCTTCTATTAAGTGTCCAAGTCTCAGATCCATAAGTAAGAACTGGTAAAACACATTTGTTAAAAACCTTTCTTTTCAAACACATAGGCATATTTCCTTTTAATATCAAGTTATTTCTACCAAAAGCACTCCAACCAAGTTTAATTCTATGATTAATTTCCTCTATTATGTTTCCATCTGTATTAATAATCTGACCAAGTATTTGTAACTCTTAACTTCTTCTAATTCATCATAATCAATCTTTATTTTCATATTTTGAGCAAATCGATTAAACATTACTTTAGTCTTTTTAACATTTATCTTTAGTCCTACTTTCCTACTTTCATCTGATAACTCCTGCAACTTTTCCTGCAGCTCGAAAGCATTATTTGCAAAAACAACTACATCATCTGCGAAATCTAAATGACTTAAATAATCTCCATTTACTTTCACTCCTTTAGTTTCCCATTTTAATCCACAAAATACTTCTTGCAGCACTGCTGTAAAAAGTTTTGGAGATATAGAGTCACCTTGTCTTACACCTTTCTCAATGTTGACTTTCCCAGTATCATTATGTAATCTAATTGTTGCTGTTGCATTTTTATAAATATTCTTTAAAATATGACAATATCCTGGATCTATACCTTGATGATCCAATGCTTTAATCACTGAAGAAATGTTTATAGAATCAAATGCCTTTTCATAATCTACAAATCCAAAACATAATGACAACTCATATTCATTTGTCCTTTCTATAACTTCTCTCAATACTTGAATATGATCTACTGTACTAAAACCACTTTTAAATCCAGCTTGTTCTCTTGGTTGGTGAAAATCCAAGGTTCTCTGTAGACGAGTTGTAATTATCTTGGTAAAAATTTTATATAAAACTGATAAAAGACTGATAGGTCTGTAATTTCTAATATCTTCTTTATCACCTTTTTTAAATATTAATATTATTACTGCATTCTTCCAATCATCCGGTACATCTTTATCATTTAGACATTTGGTATATAACTTTGCTAATATTTTTTCTGTTTCTTCACCTGCTTCTTTTAATATATCAATTATAATTCCATCATTACCTGGATCCTTTCCTTTTTTCATACATTTAATTGCATTTCTCACTTCTTCATTTAAAATTCTGGGCAATTTGGAAGATGTAATAGATATAGGAGGTACTTGTTCTTTATTACTATATAATTCTTGATAAAAATCTTCTACCAATTTCATAATGTCATCCCTCTTTTTAGTAATAATTCCATCTTTTTTCCTTATTGCAGATATAAATTTCCTACCAATACCAAAATGTTGTTTTACATTCTTAAGACTTTTATTTTCTTCTACAGCTTTTCTTGCTAGTTCACAGTTATACTTTCTTATATCATTTTCAACTCTTTTCCGCACCATTTTACAAAATTCGAGATATTCAATTCTTTTTAATGCATCATTCTTGCATATCTTCATATTCCTTCTTTTCTTCATAAGTTCTCTAGTCTCAGTAGAAATTTTATTAGTCAATTGCTGCTTTTTTCTACCAGCTATCTTTGTTGCAGTTTTTAAATGATGATATTGTTACATTAATAAAAAAGCTTAATTTACATATTAGTTTGGGACCAAATAATATCATCATCATTATTTTAAACCATGATTGATCCATTGGGCATTTAATATCTCTCCAAGTTTAATTCAGTTTCTCTTATCTCTAGCCCCTTTTTCCACAACACCCTAGGAAACTTCCTTATTTTATCCATCTATCTCACATATGGTCTCTTTCTGGATCTTTTAAATCTCTAGAGATAATTTCAACTGTTCATCTACTATCCCTTTTAGTATTTTATGCAGCCCAGCTCTATTTTAGTCTCTTGCTTCTTTTAATGATATCAGTGATACCTGTTTGTCATCTGTCACTCATTATCTTTTCGATCTCATTTTGTTACTTCTAACATAATCTCTCCATACTTTGTTGCTGTTCTGTTAAGAATACAAGTCTCAGATACATAAGTGAGAACTAGTAAAACATATAGGTCCCAGTACATATATAAGTTCCAAGATCGTGGACAGCTTTATGTTTTATATGCGATAGTCAAAAATTATCTTCAATCTGGCTGTAAAATTTATTAATCAACTATCAGAAAACACATCATTTGGCAACATAATCTCCCTGTGTTCCAATATACTTTGCCTATCTGTCAAGAAGCATTACCTGTTAAAAAAGTTTTAGGCTGAGCTGCAAGCCATAAATGTACCTTTGTCTTTAACTCTTTCAGTGGATTAAACAGATGATAGTCTATTAGGATTATAGTAGGAATACTCTAACACCTCAAAATGAAGTGTTTGGAGAATATCAACAATATAGGTACTAATGTATGGATGTTAATTGACATGCAACAATATGATATCTTGGATGATAGACCATTTTTTATGCAAATCATAAGTGTGATAGCTATTGGTTCTCACACCACAATCACATTTGAAGTGATGTCACATGTTCAAAACTACAATCGGTTACTGAGGAAATGGTGATCACATAGAAAAGTGCTGATAAGATAGTTGTTTTAATATAACCAGAGTGCAGATAATTTTTTAACTCATCCACCTATATATTCAATAAAGTATTGAGATAAATATTAAAAAAAAGCTTTTTTTTGAAAATTCGCATAGAGGACCAAAAGTTTTAGCCATGTCCTCTCTGTTAGCCAGAATTGAATATTTTTTCTATTATTTTTTTTTATCAAGAGCTTTATTGTCTTCGTTTAAATCTTTGAATTCACATGCTTACAACATGTGTTATACAGTTTAACTCATGATTTTACTAAGTGTATGTTGATTCATCTATGGTAACAGAGAGATTTAAAACTGCCCTGGACACCATCATCCCTGATCGCCAGAGGGAGAGAAAAACCAGTGCTGGCACTGATCCACTCATACCCACATCCCAGAGGCCACCTCTAAAACCTCAGGAGTTAGACCTGGGGACTGCTCGGCCTCTCAACCCTCTCCCCCAGTGAGCAATGATGCATGAACCTGTGGTCTCAATCCAAGGTAATTGTTGATTTACATATTGTACTATAAGTCTTCAAACCACCACAGTAAGTATCATCTCCACCGCCCAGAGAAATGGAGATCTACATAAGTAATGATCCAAGTACAGCTCCTTTCCAGCTCCTGGAACTGGAGGGCTAGGACTCAGGCCATGGGGATACTCCCTACCACAAGACCCCCATCTCCAGGCAGCAAAGACGAGTAAACCAATAGTAGCCTGAATCAATCAATAATTTCACTGTTGCTGTTCCTAGATTTTTAATGGCTGGCATAGGGTCTACCCTTTCCTTCTCAAATCAAAGTCTTTGGTAGATATCTCAGTAATTTCATGCTTGCAATATATTCTATATTCAACAACCACTTTCCAGAACTGAGTAATGATCTGTATATTTATTCTATTTTTGTTTATATCTTTGACAACATTGGATAATTAAATGAATTGACTATGCCATTTGAAAAAAAATAACTGCTAATATTTGAATACAAGTATATTATATATATGAAAAACAAAAACAAGTTAATCACGTAACCTGCTATCACTTGTTATTTATGTCCAAATGAGGGCGCTATACCAAAACCGCCGAACAAGTGTAAGATTTGTTTTACATAAACGAAAAATTCACGCTTGCAATCTGATAGAAACGTTTTGCATAAACACTTGAGAGTCAGTGTTTTAGATCTAGTTTCTATACTCTATCCCCCACTGAGGAGAGCAAACCAGCTTGAAGTCAGCTGATCTGGGGGTGAGCAAATGAAAGAGGTAATTAATTTCTGACTCTTTTTTCGTTTATGTAAAACAAATCTTACACTTGTTCGGCGGTTTTGGTATAGCGCCATCTTTTGGACATATATATATATATACTTAAGCTTTAGATGTAATTAGAAGAGATTTGAACACAGAATTTCAAGGTCCCTTCAGTCATCCACTTCATCTTATATAACCGATACATGTGAAAAAGATCATCAATATAAGTATTTTGTGCTGAACCAGCACTCGTCAGTTGATTCAAATCATCATCTCCCACATATATATAATCAGTGCTCAAATTATATTAAGATATCAAATCTTTAAATCTTAATACACAGACTTCACTTCTTTTCATTTTCCAACTCTTCATCCATCCATATCATTGAAAATTTGACGATGGAATACTCGAAGCCCTTGTTAATGTCAATATTGTCGTCATACCCATGTTAATTTTATCAATCTGACCCCTCATATGTAGTACCTTAATATGTCCCATTTAAATACATAGAAGGAGGATAGGCAGAATATTAAAAAAATTTCAAATGTACTCTTCCTAGATTCAAAGTCAAGATTGAGACATGACAGAAAGCTAATTATCATTGTATGATGAAGCTTTATATATATTAACATAAATTATTTTATAATCTTTAAAATTATTTTTTAATCCAGAATGGTTGATTTAAAAAGAAATATTATATATTATCGTTCTAAAACAAATGTAATTTGAAAGTTAACTCTTTTTGCCCCATTAAGCTGATTAAAAAACGCTGCAAATAAGACAGATGTGTTAATTATAAAACTAGATACGCTACTAAGAAATGTGTTGGCAATGTGTTTAATATAATTATGAGCGACTTTTCAGCTTTATAAAATTGGCTTCAAAGTCAAACAGCGATATAAACATTTTTTTTTTTTTCTAAAATAACTAAGAACCGATTTTAAATAATTGTTCAGATAAATGGTTCTATAAAAATTATACACAACAATGTGCTTGACAACACATCTTTCTGCCATACCTATGGCCTAGGTTTGAACATGTGACAATTAAACTTGATACTTTTAACTTAGTTAACTATCCAATATTGGTTGGCAAATGGGTATCAAGATATTATTAGCTAGAAAATAAAATGAGGATGTGAAACCCTCAAACCTTTGCCGTCTGGCAATTAATAAGCCTGATAAATACGGCCCTATTCTTCTAAGAGGGGTTGCGGGAAAGGTCTTTATTCTGTTATAAACTATTTAAAGTCTGTTTTATTTTATTTTTTGACAAAAGTATGTGTGTGATGTAAAAGAAATGAATTACTTAATCAAAATGGAAACATTTGGCTAAATTCATTGCTTTATTGTTAGGAAATATGGAATTTTTTTACCCCACATTAAGTTATTTAAGATATTCCTATATTTCATTTAAATATTTATCATCAATACTATTTTGTATATGAGCGCAGACTTTCACACGACTCACCACTCTATCTCATATCACTGATACACTTGAACACATATATGTCGAAAAGATAAATAATCACCAATATACGTATTTCATGCTAAACCAGCAATCATCAGTAAATCCAGATTATCATCTCCACCCATATATGCAATAAGTGCTCAGATATATATTAAAAATAGCCAATCTTCATATTTTAATGGTCAGGCTTCAATTCACTCCACACTCCAACTCCTCAACCGTCCATCTAACTGAAAATCTGGTGAGTGGTGGGTTGTATGAAAGTCTGTGCTCATATACCCTATATATTACATATATTGATACAGGTATATAACAAGTCTGTATTTCAGTTATTACATAGTAGAGATGTTTACCCATCTCTTGTATATGTATTAAATGAATTATGTCCTGCACATGAGGGGACAGATTGACTTTAGGTCAACATGGGTGTGACAAGAATCTCAACCTCAGGATGTCCTTTGAGCATTTCATCATCAGATTTTCAATTGGATGGACAGTTGAGGAGTTGGAGTGTGGAGTGGATTGAAGCCTGTCCATTAAAGTATGAAGATTGGCTATCTTAATATATATCTGAGTTCTTATTGCATATATGTGTGGAGATAATAATCTGGAACAACTGATGATTGCTGGTTAAGCATGAATTGCGATATTGGTGATTATTTATCTTTTTCGACATACAGGTGTTCAAGTGTATCAGTGATATGAGATAGAGTGGTGAGTGGTGGGTTGTGTGAAAGTCTGTGCTCATATACACTATATATTACATATATTGATACATGTATACAATAAGCCTGTATTTCAGTTATTAAAAACTATTTTGAAAATCTATGCCTATTCTTTTAGTAGTCCTTTTTGCCACTGATGCTATTATCTGTTAAATGTTATGTTCTTTTTTTTTTTGCATTACAACTTATTATTTGCTTTTCTCCTCTTCTCTTAAATATCTCTCTTTTCTTATTTTCCCTCTTTCCCTTTTTCTATTTTTTTTAGCTCTCTCTTTCTATCCTTCTCTTTACCCCATCTCCCTCTTATAAGTCAGTCATTGTTTTTTTGAGATTTTTTTAATATGCTATTGTTGCACTTAACAAGTTTAAAGATAAGACATTAACTAGTTGTATATAGAACATATATACATATTGTATATACATATTGAGCATATCGGTAGAAAAGCTGATACTAGATGGACAAGTGAAATCTTAAACTGGATTCCAAGAGATGGTAAAAGATCTAGAAAGAGTCCATATGTGAGTTGGATGGATGATGGATGGATGAAGTAAGAAAGTATGCAGGGATGGTGTGGAAAAGATATTAGAGATGTAAGAAGATGGTTTGAACTTTAAGCCATCCTGCAATGGATGGATGATGGTTGAAAATGATGATGATATAGAACTGTTATTCAGACCAATTTTTGTATGGACATGAAACCCAAACTTTTTATTGATATAACATATAGAAATGAGAAAATTTTTATTTTAAAATGCTTTGTAAGATTTTAAAAAATACTGACAAGTTTATAAAATCAATCATCTCTGATCATTAGTTTATTGAATGTGATGCCATAGAGAAACAGTGGGCAAACTGTGGTACATGAGCTGCATGTGGTTTCCAAAAGTATGCTGTAATACTCCTGAGACAAAATGAATATAGGTTTTAATGACATTTCACCTAAACTTTTATATTAATAATCTATATGAGCATATAATATGTATCAATATTATTTTGAAGCTTTAATTTTTTAGTTTTTAAATGATACCAATTAATGGATTGTTAATATGAATTTTATTATCAGATTTTATTGATAAAACTATTGATGCGATGTTATGTGATGTGATGCATTGTGACTTCCTTTTATACAGAGTCAGAATCTCTCAGCCACTAGGTCCAGAAAAACCTGTTAGCCACTTTGCCTTCCCTTTTCATTCCCCACCCTAAGATTTTCCCATATTCTTCTCTATCCTGCTCCATCCCATTTCCACAACATATCTTTGTCAACTCCATGGTCTTTATATCTAAAACTACCTTATCTATTCCTAAATCCAGCATAAAAAAACAAGAACCCACTTTCTGCATAATAACTTTGTTTATATTTATTCTTCCACAACTTTATTATTTGTACCCTTTCTGCTTAATAAATATTTACATTCAATTAGCAGATGCCTATTATTTTCCATACCTTCCTTACACAGATTGCAGACCAAGCCACCCACATTTTTCTATTTATTCATATATTCTCTTGTTGCTGCTGATGTGATGTTGATGTGACGCACTGTGACTTCTTATACGAATTCAGGAATCAAACCTGTTAGCCACTTAATCTTCCCTTTCCATTCCCTGCACTAAGTTTTCCCATATCCTGCTCCATCCTATTTCCATAACATAATCTTTGTCAACTTCATGGTCTTTATATCTAAATCTCCCTTATCTTTTCCCAAACCCAGGATAAAAATGAATAACCCACTTTCTATATAATCACTTTATTTATATTTATTCTTCCACAACTTCATTATTTGTACCCTTTCTGCTTTCAAACATTTACATTGAATCAACAGATGCCTAATATTTTCTATGCCTTCCTTATACAATTTGTAGACTAAATCAGCCAAAATGTTTCCATTTATGTGTATATTCCCTTGTTGATAAAGATCCTGTTCAAGCCTCAAACAGTAAACTACTTTTCTTGCTATTATCATAAATTAACTCGCACCCAATGTTCCATTTATTTCTATATATATTTAAACTCTTTTTACTCTCCAACTCTCTATTCTTTATTAATGCATCTATTCTTCTATCCCATTTCTTACCACTATAACACTCAACAATTCTCCTAACACATACTGACATAAATTCTTTACCCAAATCTTCTGCATACCGCTTACCTTTCTCATCCATCTTGTTGCTGCCCTTTACTCATAACCCAATTAAATACTATTTTGGCTATTCTTTTATTATCCATAAACTGCAATCTACCAAGCATTTTAATTTTGCTTTTTGCATCTCTCATATAAAAACTTGACTATCCCATTTCTCCTTGAATTGCCTCCTTTTGGTGCCTACATATCTGCATTTAATGCATATCTTCCTACTTCTCTTTGTACTTTTTCTAAGCAATCTATTATCCATTTACTAACATGAGAACACATCATTACCATATGTTAACACTGTTTCTGCCACTCCCTCCCATACAATTTTAGCTACATCATATTTATTATATGAAAACACTGTTAATTTCTTTATCATTCCCTTTCTTTTCTTTGATTCATTTATCAATTTTTTCTCCTATTCATCCAAGCAATTTCTCTGATTACTTAAGATGATTCCCAAACAGGTATATCTATTCATCACACTTAACTTTATATCCCTCAATAAAAATTCTTTGTCTTCTTTTTCTCCAGTATTATTCATCATTACTTTTGATTTTTCTTCACTAAATTTAATCTCCATCTTTTTATCCATCCTTGAGTATATCCTCAGCATAATGTCCATATCTTCTCTTCTTCCTGTCCACAAAAAGACATCTGCAAATAAAAGATTTCACAATGTAAGTACTCTCTTGCCACCTATTAATGGTATCTCTATCCCTCTTCAATATAATAGATCTCTCCATTTCTCTCAAATACAGCAAAAACAAAATAGGTGACATAGGGTATCCTTGCTTTAATCCCACCCCATTTTTAACTTTAACTCATTCTATATTCTCTAATACATATAGTAATTATTTTCATATAATTTCTTAATAATATCCAATAAAGCTCCATCCATTCCCAAATTTACTAAACTTACCCATAATCTATTTCTATTTACTCTATCATACACCTTTTTTATATCAATAAAAACCACATATAACTGTATTCCTACTCATATTCATAAGTTGTAATATTGAATTTCAAAAATCTTACACTTCAATTTTCAGCAAAAATACTTTTATTATAGATTACAGTTTTGACTGTACCATGCAGTCTTCATCAGATCTACAAAATTTGAACACACATAAAAATACAACCATTAAAATACATTAATTATTTTATAAAAAATTATTAAATTCTTATCAAACTTTTAAATTTTTAAAATTTTTTAAAAATATTTCCTAACCTTTTCAATTCACATAATATCTTCAACATATTTACCGTCCTATTTTATATTCTTTTAAAATCTTTTCTATCCTCTTTTTTACAACATATGCCTATACATATAACTTTAATTCATATAACATTTACATTATAAAATAATTTTAATTACACTACTCAAAAAAGATTTAATCACTATCAATATAATCTTTATCTTTTATTGATAGTGATTAAATTTTTTTTTTAGTAGTGTAATTAAAATTACTTTATAATGTAAATATTATATGTATTAAAGTTATATGTATAGGTATATGTTATAAAAAAGAGAATAGAAAAGATTTTAAAAGAATATAAAATAGGATGGTAAATATGTTGAAGATATTATATGAATTGAAAAGGTTAGGAAATATTTTAAAAAATTTTAAAAATGTAAAAGTTTGATAGAAATTTAATAATTTTGTATAAAATAATTAATGTATTTTAATGGTTGTATTTTTATGTGTTCAAATTTTGTAGATCTGATGAAGACTGCATGGTATAGTCAAAACTGTAATCTATAATAAGGCTTTTTTTGCTGAAAAGTGAAAAGGGTAAGGTTTTAGAAATTCAATATTATATACGAAGACAGCAAAAACAAAGGAGGAAGAAAAGAATTTAGGACTATATAATATAATTCATAATTTGTGTAACTACAAATAAACTATCTCCTATATGCTCATCTGATTGAAAACATCCTTGCATTTCTCCCACTATATTATTTTCTTTCATCCAATTTGCAACGCTTCTAGACACCATATATGAGAAAACTTTATAAAACACTGACATTATTGAAATCGGTCTATAATTGTTTAACTTTTTATGATCCTTACCATTTTTTTTAAATAGTAGCCTCACTCTTGTATTACTCCAACTATCCAGAAAATCTCTCTTCTGTGCCATTTTATTAAAACATGATAATAGTTTTACTTTTACTCTATGCCCTAAATTCATTACTATCTCTGCTGCTCATCCATCCAAACCTCTTGCCTTTTCACTTTTCAATTTCTTTTTTGCCTCATTCAGTTCATTTTCTGTAAACCTAATATTCCCATTACTATATGCTTTCATGTTTTATGTCACTCTTTCATTCACATCTAACATCTTTTCTATATCCATTACATACCTTATTTAAGATTATCTCTATTCCCTCATTATCTATTAATACAATTTCTCTCTCTCCTACATTCCTTCTTATGATGTATTTCCAAAAAAATTTTACTTCCATCTCTAGTCTTCATTAATATCCTCCAACAATTTACTATTCAATTTCATTGTCTCTCTATAATTATTTATTTTAATCAACTTCTTTTTTTCTAAGTACTTTTCCCATTTAACATTAACATCTTCATTTTTTTTTTGTTCTTAATAATGCACTTATATTTTGCTGTTTCAACATTAATGAACTGTGCTTCTCCCCACCAAAATTTAGTTTAATAATCGATTACTGCAGTTTTTGACTATTTAAAAATGTATGAAAAGTATAATATGTGGCTCTTATTACTGTAAAACTTGGCCACTTCTGCTACAAAGATCTACTTCTGTAAAATCACATCTTCAGTGGATTGGACATGGGAAGCAAATGAAGGGAAATAGTCGTCCTATAAAAAAGTATTTTATTCTGAACTTGAGCATGACTTCATGGGAGAAACAGATCGTGTTGCATTTATAAATATTATCATGAAGACAGTCTAAAGAATTGACTGCATTGATTGCTTTCACGATGAAGATATATGGCCAAAGATGAGTAAGACGAAAGACTATGATTAGGAAAGGTGAAGTTTTTCAGAAAGGAGTGAAAGTTGCTAAAGAAGTTATCAAATAAATAGTATATTGGATTCATATGTTCTATGTGTTAATGTATTTATGGATCAGGAATTGGTTTATATAGTCATTGCAAATATGATCTCCGGCATATTATTATTTTGCTTGCAAGGCCCATGTTCAATCATGGATCACATGGACCATTTTTCACTTTGACCCCAGATATCATTCAAATAATTCATTACTACTACCAATATATGTGTAATAGTAGCTTCAGATATACTTACCGAGATATCCTTTTGACTTCACTCCAGTAGTCTTCCTGATTATAAAGAATGGCCCATATCTGTTTATGGATGGTCATCATTGTGATGATGATGAATTTTAAATAAAAAATGAAATAGAAAACGTCTTTATAAGGTGGACTGGAAAGTAGTCAATTATTTTCTAATGTTAATTTTTCACCAATTGTTTTAATTTAAATAAAACATAAATTATTAAATTTGATTTTTATTTAAATAATAGAATTACTTTTTTTAATTCAAAAAATCTGCTTTTTAAAATTTTTTTACTTAATATGGCAGACTTTTACGTTGAAGAGCAGCATTTGTATCATTATATGGTGTTCTTATTTCACAAAAAAAAAAAAAGAATGCTACCATGGCTACCAAAATCATTTGCTCAACTTATGGAGACATATTGAAGGTCAACAAATGTGAGAAATGGTTTAGAAGATTTGCAGAAAAGAATTTGATCTCTTTGATTGTCCTTGATCTGGAAGACCTCTTACTCTCGATAATGATGTTCTTAAGATCATTGTCGAATGAGATTTAAAACAAACCATACAAGAATTAGCAGAGAAAGTTAATTCATCATGGACAACTGTCCAAGAATGCTTACATAAGATTGGCAAGGTTCTTAAACAGGGTGTATGGATACCAAGTGAGCTATCACACAACAAAGCACAGAAATGGGGATTTGCAATTCATTGTTGACCAGACAACATAATGACCTCTTTTTGGAACAAGTTGTGACTGATCATGAAAAATGGATATTCTATAAGAAATTAAATACAAAAGCAGTGGGTTTCTCCAAATCAAACTCCAATTCCAACACCTGAAGATGGACTTCATCCATAAAAAAATTCTGTTGTGTGTTTGTTTGGGATATTCGTGGAATTATTCATTATTAACTCATGGAACAGAATAAGACTATCCTAACAGCCATCTAGTGTGAACAATTAGAGTGACTACATCATGCATTGTTAATCAAATTTGTCAATCGAAAAGAGGTAATATTGCAGCAAGATAATGCAAACCCATATTCTGCAAGAATGATTCAAGAAAAAAATAGGCAGTTAGGATGGGCACTTCTACCATATCCTCCATATTTTTCAGATATTGCCCCTAGTGGCTATCACTTATTCAACCCCTTAGAACACAGCATAAAAATGAAATCTGTTGCGCAAGATGATGTACAAAAGAATTTAATACCATTATTAGCCTTCAAAGAAAAAACTTTTTCCGTAAAAGGAATTAAGCAAATATTTTATCTAGCGCCGTGCTTGCAATTATATTTCATTCCAATATCAACTTTTCAAGCTAATTGAGCATGCGCCTTTGAGAGTGCTAAATAAATGAATACTCTCTTCTTCAATCCGAGATATAGCATTTATGCAGGAATAAAAAGAATCCCTCTTATTCCTACGACTCAAATTCTTTTATATGGGCAAATCTGAAGAACTTCTGAAGAGAGCGTGAGTATATTCTCACTTTAAATTACTATTTACGATGTTATTTGGCTGAAATGACGTAGGTGTAATTACTTAGAATTTACTAGACGTCATTCTTACTGAAACTTAATTACGAGTATATTCACGCTCTCTTCAGAAGTTCTTCAGATTTGCTCATATAAAAGAATTTGAGTAGTAGGAATAAGAGGGATTCTTTTTATTCCTGCATAAATGCTATATCTCGGATTGAAGAAGAGAGTATTCATTTATTTAACACTCTCAAAGGCGCGTGCTCAATTAGCTTGAAAGGCTGATATTGGAATGAAACGTAAAAGGAATTCTAAATGTAGTAGATCGTTGGAATAAGATTATAATTAACGATGGTGAAGATATAATTGATTAATATTAATTTTTTCTTTAATAAAATTTATATTAAAAATATAGTTTTAAAAAATTGACTATTTTCCTGTCCCCTTTACATTTTAATATTGACTGAAATGTCCTTGTTTTGAAAAGCTTTGAGACTGTTTTATCTATACAAAATTTTTAAATAAAGTTGTATGTAAAAATAAAATATTATTAAATTCATATCATTTTAACTATACACATTTGTCTTTTATATTTATTTTTTTTCATATGTCATAGCATCGGCCGGGAGGCGATCCCACAACCGTCTGCAACCAACTACTTGCTTGCAATGCGGCTGCGCTGACCTCTCGGCTAACAACGCTTGACCGTCTTTTAGATTTTTAAAAGATAAAAAACAGGAGTCTACGATGTAATAGGATATCTAATAACTTGTTTTTCTAATCTAAAAGTTGTGACAATTTCATACTGAGCTTAGCCAGAATTAACTTCTTTTTGCTGCTTACAGCTTCGATTTACTTCGATATCTTTAAAATGGTTTTAATTTTCTATCATAAAATAAAATTCTCCAGAAACCCAAGTGTCCTAAAAGATATCCTCATCAAATCTTTAAGATAAACCGTATAATCAAAACCACAATTGAAATAGAATACAGCGAGGGTTTAACCGTCAAAACTCCTTATCAACTCCTTCCATCACGATGTTGTTGGCTTAACCATTAGAAAATAAGGACATCTTTATTATATTAACAACTTGTTTAAACCTAAGTTACTGCTCAAATGAACGCACTTGATGGAATTAGAAATATGAAAGAAGTTTTGGAATCGGCGCGATGGCGGAAAATAATTGATAGCCTTCAGATCTCTAATCACAGTTTTATTTTTTCATTTGAATATTTTAAACTTAATTCTTATTAACATTTTTTAAAAATATCTAACAGTAAAAATAGTATTAAAACACATACAATCTTTTATTTACTCATTAAACAATAAAATTGTGCACATTTATTTAAACAATTATTTACACTCGTCCTCAATTAAGGACGCATGTTTACAAAGTGTGAAAATATTGTTTAATTAAACGAATTAAATTGATAATAGCTTTTATTTTTAATGTCACTCTAAATAAGCTCATGTATATATTAAAATGTACTTAAATATGCATTTTTGTGACGTAACTTACTGCTTTGAAATAATTTCTTTAAGAAGAGTTAATTAGGGGGGATTTGAACACACATTTTCAAGCGCCCTTCAATTATCGCTCCATTTTATATAATCGATACACATGACCACATACATGTGAAAAAGATAAATGATCTCCAATATACGTATTTCTTGCTTAACCAGCACTATCAGTTGGTCCAGATCATCATCTCCCACATGTATATACAATCAGTGCTCAGTTTATATTGATATAGCAAATCTTCAAATTCTAATAGACATGCTTCAATCTTCTCCATCCTCCAACTCTTCAACCATTCATATTATTGAAAAATGTGATGATGTAATGCTGAAAGCCCTTGATGATGCCAATATTATTGTCATACCCATGTTGGCCTTAAATCAACCTGACTCCTCAGATATTAGGACCTTAATATTTCCATTTAATTATATAGATGAGGGATGGGCAAAATACAGGATGAATATGTAATATTTAAATACATGTATATTTTCTATACTAAACTTAATGTAATTATAAAGGACTTAAACTCAGACTTTCAAACTCCCTTTAGCTATCCAATCCATCTTATACAACAATACACATGACCACATACATATGAAAAAGATAAATAATCTCCAATACACATATTTAATGCTGAATCAGCCCTCTTCAGTTGGTCCAGATCATTATCTCCCACACATACATATAATCAGTGCTCACTTTGTATTAAGATAGCAAATCTTCAAACTTTAATAGACAGGGTTCAATCTTCTCCACCCTCCAACTCTTCAGCCATCCATATTATTGAAAATCTGATGATGGAATAAAAGCCCTTGTTGATGCCAATATTGTTAAAAGAAGTCAATGATTAATCCAACCAGGCCACAACTTGATGTTTGAATTTGGACCTGATGAAATGTGGACATTTTTTCAGGTCACAAGGTAGTTTACATTTTTTTGTCTTTTTTTTTTAGGTAATCCTCCCATAGCCAACCTATTTAACTGTTCTATATTATTTTAACTAACATCAACAACTGTATCACATGATTTGTCCAAGAGCAGTTCATTTCATGCTATTCTAGAACTAGTACTATTTAGATCAATTCTAGGTCTGTGACTTCCTGCACAGTTATAAGTCAATCAAATCCAAAATAGTTGGAGAATTAAATTGGATTGAACTCTTCCTTTAAACCCTATCATACTGATATAAAAAAATAAACTTGCCACCAGGAATATCATCTCCAAGCTTGCAGCTGCCACATGGGATTCTAATGCTGACATCCTTAGAGCTTCTGGTCTAGCAGTTATTTACTCTGTAGATGAGTACTGCTCTCTAGTGTAGTGCAGAAGTATGCATACTAATTTTGTGGATACTCAGATCAATGAAACCTTGCATATTATTTCTGGCATTCATAAATCAACACTAATAGAATAGTTATCTGTAATCTCAAATATTCCTTCAGCTAACCTTAGATGCAGGTTGGCAATTATCAAACAGTTCATCAAACTATCAAATCAATCAATATCCAAACAGTCTCCCAAACCTCAGGTTAAAATCAAGGCAGCAAACAGTTCATCAAACTATCAAATCAATCAATATCCAAACAGTCTCCCAAACCTCAGGCTAAAATCAAGGCAGCCTTTCTGGTTTACTGGTAATTCTCAGCAGTCACTCACATTAGATATTAACAGCATGTGGAATTATGACTGGAATACTTCAATATAAGTAATCACACTCTAATATCTGATCCTACTCTCCGAGTTTCTCTCTTCCAAGAAAACTCTGTCAATGATTAACAGAATCAGAACAGGCCAGGGTAGATGTCACCATATGTTGCACAAGCAGGAATTTATATTCTCCCAATTGTAAATGCAGAAAATGACAAACTATAGTTCATATTTACAATAAGCATCCAATTTACCAGTACCCTGTTGGCCTCTTTGCTCTTCATGACTTGAAGGAGTCAGCTCTTGATTGGTTAAGAACTGTTAGTGTTGAATTTTAATGTGCTGACACCACATGGTAAAAATAAATATGAACTTACATACAATGAAGCCATTCAATTACTTAACTTTTTTAGAGTAACTGTAAGCTTGTAATTATGATAGTTTCAAACTACTGTTAAGATTATTGCTCTTGGAAGGTTATAAGTAAGCAGATGAGAAAATCACATGATACTATGATTGATATTAACTTTTCTAACCAAAAGATAGACAAGACCTTCAATTGACATAGAACTGAGGATTCTATAATATATGGAAAGTGATCTGGTCTCAGATATGTATGATAATACAAGTGAATTGGATAGTTTGAACCTTTAGGATATTTTTTAATTTTAAACCATCATCTTAAATAATATAAAGAAATAAAAGATGGCTGCTACAAGCATCACTGAATCATATTCCTCACTGATGAAGGCAAAATCAGAGAAAGTGAAATAAGAATATCTGACCAATGCAGAAGATGACACATGACTGGGTCAAGACAATGACCCTTGAGTTCCTAGTTATTATTAGTTAAACATATGCAATTTTTTGTCATTATACTATAATGTTTAATATGCCTGCTTAGCACTTTCGAGATTTAGTATTCTAATCTCATACTCATAGCTTTACTGAATGAAGACTGTTGTAATTTATTGTACACATATGCAAATGTGCTTGAATTTTTAATTAGTTAGTCTATTGTTTGGAGAGAGCAAAGCATGCCTCTCTTCTATTAATGGCACTGAGATCATTTGCTATGTAAAAGGCTGATTTGACCTTTCTTTTGGCATCACTCTTCTCTTCAGTAATTATTTGGGCAGAACTGGGTTCGAATACATGGCCTGTAGCTGCTTGGTGGTCCCAGAAGATTGATATTCCTTCATTTTTATTTTTAATCCTGATGTACGCATACCTGTGCCATTAATAGAAGAGAGGCATGCTTTGCTCTCTCCAAACAATGGACTAACTAATTAAAAATTCAAGTGCATTTGCATATGTGTACAATAAATTACAACAGTCTTCATTCAGTAAAGCTATGAGGATGAGATTGGAATAATAAATCTCGAAAGCGCTAAGCAGACATATTAAACATTATAGTACAATTACAGCTTCACTAACGCATGCGAAAGCATATGTATAATTACAATTTTTATTGGTGAAGAGAAAAACAATTTATTATTAGTTAAAATGTACTGGCCCCAATTTAATCTAAATTGGTTAGATAAGCTATAGTGCAATAACTATAAAACAAATATTATATCTGTAATATATTTTACTTGTTTCTTAATCTCTTTTGGATATTTTTAGTTGGGTCAAATTACTTTCATATGGTTTTAATAAATTTTATCTAGAAATTTTAATAATAATTTACAATAGATGGCTCTGGTATCAGGTAAAGAAAGCTGTTCCTGAAAATTTATATTAAAAGTAGGCAAAAGAAAGTCGCATGATATCTATTGATGTAAAATAAATCTTATAGATCATTTTGAATTATTATATACTACTAACTTGAAAGATAGAGATATTTTTCAGCTGAAAACTTAATATTTTTTTGGGAATGAATTTTTCTATTATTTTTTGTGGCAGTGGTTTAGTATTTGCACTTTGGTGGGTGCTTCCTACCATTAAAATTAATCTGCCTGATAAATATTTGTAACCATTGAAATCTTTCGAGTTTGCAATGCACTTTACAAAACTTATTTGGAAGTTGTTTTAATATGCATATTGTGTGTAATTATTATTATTATTTATAAGAGTACTTAAATATTAAATGTGTAACAAGAAAAGATACTTTACTTCCAAAGTTGTTTTAATATGCATATTGTGTGTAATTATTATTATTATTTATAAGAGTACTTAAATATTAAATGTGTAACAAGAAAAGATACTTTACTTCCAATTATATATTACATGTTGAGCATGCTTTCAACATTATTTGTCAGATTCAAAGTGTTTAACTATCCCGCAGACCACAATTCGGGCTTTTATAAATTTGCATATTATTCATTCGAATGAACTCATTTAAATATTTCACTTTTTGATAATAGAATGCTTGCTTCTTTTTTATTTATCAGGTAGGTGTCTTTGGCAACAGCTCATATCTCTTTCACTTCCTGTCATTTCTCTTGAAATAAACTGCTTTTACTTTGGTCAGATCAAACATATGACACGTTTCACACTCATGTTCAATAAATATTGAGTTATATTGAGAGTTCTTTTTCCTCTGCTTTAATTGTAGACTGCAGAATAGTTGATTGCTATAAATCTGATAGAGGTCAAAAGCAAGCTCACAGTTGGAAATAAAGTACCTCTTCCTGTTACACGTTTAATATGTAGTCTTAAATATTACAATCAGCCCAAGAAAAGTGAAATTAAAGGTTGTTGTTCTTTTTTTTTATTATTATTATTATTATTATTATTATTATTATTATTATTATTATTATTATTATTATTATTATTATTATTATTATTATTATTATTATTATTATTATTATTATTATTATTATTATTATTATTATTATTATTATTATTATTATTATTATTATTGTTGTTGTTGTTGTTGTTGTTGTTGCTGTTGTTATTATTGTTGTTGTTGTTGTTGTTGTTACTACTATTATTACTGCTACCATTCCTACTATTACCTACTAAAAACTCAATATCAACTTCTGATAGTCAAATAAATGTCATTCTGCCTATTTGTAAAATTTTGGATATAATATACATAACAATATTGGGCAAAAAGTAAAAAGACACATGATATTGACAAATAATCTCATAAGTAATTCCATGTGATAATCTATAATGCTTGAAAATCACTCACTAACCTTATCATTAAAAAAAAATAAATGAAAAAACCAGAAGGATCCTCATATGTATTCATAATAAACTTCTACTCCCTATTGCCTTTGGCAGGATAGTTCTGCTGGTTAGAACATTACCTTCATTCATGAATTTAAAGATTGCTGGTTTGAATCTCACTGATGGAGCGATCACTGGTCAAGCAAACAATACCTGAAGAATATAGCTCAAGAGTTCATAAGAATGTTGTGTTTCATACCAAATCTGTATTAAACCATTAAACACCCATAAGACCTTAGCCTATTGTTGTTCTTTAAAAAATTTATTTACTCTTACTATATTTACGCCATCTGGTGGAAACTTTAGTAATCAATAGATGTCATGTGGTAGTTCTAAATACAATGTAGTGAGAATAGAACTGTTTGTGTTACTATAGCAGCTAAATGTAAAAGGAATATACATAAAAATTTGATTTAAAAAAAAAAGCAATTTTAAATAGGTGATATAAATGTTCCAAAATATAGCTATTAGTAAAATGATATCGTAAACTCAGGTAAACATAATATAGGTAAACCATCTTTGATCCAAAATTTCCCTACTGCATAACTTTTTTAGATTTATAAGATTTTAAGAATAGATATTTTACTCGTTTATTGTAAACAAATACTCGGTAAGATAGAAAAAAGCAGAAGCGTATTGTAATTAGTCTTATTAATTTATTGTAAAAGGTCAAAGGTCATTTCTGAAAGTTTATTTGGATAAGGAAAGTTTTTGAATAATAGGGTATTTGGTTTAATCCATATTATACCTATATATAATTGCAAGTTTTGTGTTTCTATCGATGCGTCGTTCATCTTTAGCTCCATCCTGTCACAACCAACCATCAGATCAGAAATCAGACCAACCTCTCTAGTAGTCCATATAGCACACATTACAAACCTTGTATACACATTATTTTTAGATGTAACTTCATATGATATGTATTTCAAATATATTTTAAACTTCTCTTCCATCATACATGTCTGAAACATATGATCAAAGCCATGTGAAAAAATATACATGACCCCCAAGATGCACATTATGTGCTGAACTAGTACTCATCAGTTGGTCCAAATCGCAATCTCTTGCACATATCTTTATCATTTATTCAAGATATATATATATATATAGCAAATTACTATAGTTTAATCTACAGATTTCAAATTTTTTGCCTTACAACTTTGATACAAACCACTTTATGGATATAGTTTGAGTAATAGTTTGAGCAAAAAAATAAAAATGTGATGAATTAATTAAACAAATGAAATATAATCCCAAATGAAACAATTTATCAAAGAACTCTGAACATTAACTGAAATGATATCGTGAATAGAAATTTCATCCATAGGAAGTATAAGTGAAGCATATTTTTATGACTTAACATCTTTTTAAATAAAGACAATTAAAGGGGATTTGAACACTGCTATCCTAATCATCTTACATAATCAATACGCATGGCCACACACACTAATAAAATAAATGATCTCCAATATACATATTTAATGCTGGACCAGCACTCATCAGTTGGCCCAGATCATCATCTTTCATACATATATATAATCAGTGTTCAGTTTATGTTAATATAGCAAATCTTCAAAGTTTAATGGACAGACATTGATCCTCTCCACCCTCCAACTCTTCATCCACCCATACCACTGAAAATCTGATGGTGGAATACTCAAACCCTTATTGGTGCCAATATTGTTGCCTTATCCATGTTGACCTTAGTTCAACTGATGAGTGCTGGTTCAGCACAAAATACATATACAGGAGATCATTTATCTTATTCACGTGTATGTGGTCATGTGTATCGGTTGTATGAGATAGAGTGGATGACTGAAGGGAGATTGAAAGTCTGTGTTCAAATTCCCTTTAATCACACCTTAAAGTTCAGTATTTACATTATACTAGTATTGATTTATTATAGATTCAACCTGAATTCTGTCCATCCCTCAGTATTTAAATGAACATATTAAGGTCATATATATGAGGGGTCAAAGTGACTTAAGGTCATATATATGAGGGGTCAGAGTGACTTAAAAGTTAACATGAGGAGGACAACAATGTTGGGTGTCATCAACAACTCTTTGTTCTTTATGTGATGCATAGGTTGGTTATTAGACTATGTGATAATCTGTAGATGGCATATGATGTAAGAAATGTGAGATTTACATTTTTGATTAGTGCTGCAGCATTGCTTGTCTTGGCTGTGAAGATGAGAGAATCTCATGCTCGGGTGACTCAGGCCAGAGAGTTCTACTATGGTTTAAACTTCAAATCGGAGTTGCTGTGTCACTCATCTCTGCCATCTGGATGGCAGGGTCTGGTGCTTGGAATGTCTCACAAGCCTGGGTTTTGGAGGGAATCTGGGTGCTGTGGGGATTAGTAAGGGCATTGGATGAGAGAGTCTGAGCTTTGGAAATACCCCAAGGCCTGGTTCCTAATCCTTAGCAGGGGGGCTGGGACATGGGTGATGTGGGGATTAGTACAGGTTTTCACTTTCTCATCTTCTGGATGGTGGAGATGTATGTGATTCGTGGTAGCTGTGATCTATCTAGTTGCCATTAAGGTCAGGGATTACTTAGTAAACTATGAGAAAAGCTATGAATGGCAAGATATATTCCTATACAATTCAAGGTCTTTCTGTTCACTCAGTAAATCAAGTTCTGCAGTGTAAATAATTGTTTGAATCTTGTATATCACTACATATAACATGTAAATTCAACGATTAATATTATGTTAATAAATCATATTTTAATAAAAAAACAAGGATTTCAACAATCCATCATCAGATTTTCAATGATGTGGAGGGCTGAAAAGTTGGAGAGTGAAGAAGATTGAAGTCTGTTCATTAATGTATGAAGATTTGCTATTTTAATATAAACTGAACACTTATTATATATGTATGTGGGAGATTATCTGAACCAACTGATGAGTGCTGGTTCAGCATGAAATATGGATTTTGGAGATCATTTATCTTATTCACAGGTGTGTGGTCATGTGCATTGGTTATATAAGATGGAGAGGGTAGCTGAAGAAAGCTTAAAAGTTCTGTGTTCAAATCTTAATTATCATAATATAAAATTACTACCACCAAAAAAAAAAAAATCTAAAATTTTACTAGAAATTAATAAAAATAAAAAAATGATGTCTGAATTTCTGAGAAGGAAGAGTTTAAAATAATAAACGATCTTTTTTATTCGTCCTATGCTTGTTTGACAGTAATTGACTCGAGATACACAAAGTTCCTAAATCGCAGATGAACCAATCATTTCGGGTACTTCAATATCATGACCTACTGATCAACTAACTATTTAATTATGTATATAAAGCCACATCAAGGTTTATGTTGTAGCACTAATATTGAAATACTTTTAATATTTTTTTTTTAAAAGCAAGCAAACATCAATTACCCCCAATAATGATCACGTGATCATTTGATTCAGTATTCATCGCTCCCCTTGTCATCTCGATTAACGTGAATTATAAGGATAAATTATTTACTCATTAAAAGAAAGTAGCAATTTTATTAAAGATTCCCCATTTCCAATAAAACAATCTCTCTTTAAGTAGTTTAATTATTATTTGGTTTCAAAAACAAGATTTTGATATTAAAAGTCTTTTGATACAAGTTTAACGTCTTTCATTCTAACTTTTATCCAATCAAATTCGGGATTGTTCAGATATTCCACGGTAATGAATTTAAAGTAATTCTCCATATCCTGCTCTCCAGCTTCATTTTATCTAAATTGTTTATGCTCTTAAAATAGAAATTATTATCACGATACAGAATATTTATAACTTCTATAATGAAATTAAAAAATTCGGATAGTTTATATATCATATATATAATTTAATCACAAGAACATTTTATAGTAATGAGTTAAAATTCATTTTATTAAAATGCTATGCCGGAAGTTAAAGGATCCTCATATTACAGTTAATATAAGGAGATGGTTGATGGCATGATGGACTCTTGATGGCCGAATCCTACACTAACTTAAGTTACTGAAGAAAATACAGGAAGATAGAAAAGACTCTTTGGAAATAGTACCTAGCCCTTGACAACTAACATTGTATTCCTTAAGGAAGCGGAACATACTCTGTCAGACTCTGTTAATTTGTTCACACTTAATCTTCATATCTGAAGGTCATTTCACTGCCCCACCTCGGAGACAGATAAAAAAGTAAAATAATATAAGATTTAATTTCTCAATTCTGCTCAAAAGATGATGTTGATTGTTAAATTAGTAGTGAAATATGATGGATGTGAAAGGATGATAGATAAAGTTGGCTAAGATAGAAAAAGACAGTTATGAAAAATGAATATGCATAAAAAGTAGTTGGGAATTATGTAAAAATAAAAAGATAAAGGAATATATAATATCACTAGATGGAATTATTGTTTGAAGCAAAAATAGGCACTTTAAAACATTACATGATCACCATTTCATATGCTTACACATGCTGTTAATAAAAGTACCAAACTTCATACAGTAGTGCCACCAAGTATAAGCCTTCATAATCAATGGATGCAGGAAGATTTGTGCATAAAATTCCTACCTATTGCATACTTATCTAACAAACCTAGTTTTTAGCTTGTGTGGCTTTTATCAGTGAGGAACCTTGGATTTGACGCACTGTACCTAGATCTTAGGATCTATTATAACCCCCCAGCAACCATCTTTTACCTATTTGGTTAAGTATAATGATAGGAGCCCAAGATGAAAATACAATAATGTTTCCAACTCAAGCACATTAACTTGTATAGTCATATATATCTGAACTCAGTTTAGCATCTATACATTTTGGTATCTCTGGTTTTTCAAAAACCACAATCATCATTATTCTATGGGCAGGATAGATATAAAGCCATCAAAATACCACATAATCACCATTTCAGGTGCTTAAGCATGGTGTTAATAGTGGTTAGTAGCTAGAACTCTGGAGATGTTGGGTGAATAGGCACTAGATAGGGATTTTATGTATAAACCTCCCTGCATCCATTTATTACAAAGGCTTGCACTTGGTGGCACTACTGTATGGAGTTTGGTATTCTTATTAACAGCATGTGTGAGCATAAGAAATGGTGATTATGTGATGTCTTGATGGTTTTATACTCATCCTACCCATAAGATAATGGTAACTGTGGTTTTTGAAAAACCAAAGACTCAAAATGTACATATGTTGAATTGAGTTCAGATATTTATGATTATACAGGTGACTGTGTGGGTTGAAAGTGTTTTCACCTTGGTTTTCCAGTTAACCAAATAGGTAAATGATAGCTGCTGGGGAGAGGGAGTGCCTTAGATAATGTGCAGTGCTTTCAAATTCAAGACTTCTCACTGATGAAAGCCATGAGCTAGAAACTAGTCAGGGTATGTTGGATGAGTAGGCACTGGATAGGGATTTTATGCACAAACCTTCCTGCATCCATTTATTATGAAGGCTTGCACTGAAATTTGGTACACTTATTAATAAGGACTTTATATCAGAAAAAGAAAACAAAAAAATGAAATAAGAATGTGGACTATAACTGTGGTTTATGTAGAGATGGAAAATAGAACATTAAACATTGTAAAATGTTGGGGGGAAATCAGGATAAATTGCATAGAGAATGAGAATTTAAAAGTAACAGACAGTTTTGGGGTCACTTGTTTATGTTTTTATAAGATTGGAGAATATGAAAATAGAATAATAGAATTAACAAAGCAGTTTTTATTAAAATGAGATAAGAAAAGGGGATATAATAAATCAGGGTGGGAAAATGATTTAGGATTAAAGAGTACAATGTAGAATTTAATGTGGCATGTAAAGATTTCAGAAAGAGAATATGTTTTTTATATTTGGGATATTTTAGGATCTCTGGAATTATGATCTATAGGAAAAAACTTCACTCTAAGGAAAAGCCATTCATGTAAATTATATACAAATTTATAAAGTATAAAAACTTAATATTAGAAGAAGGTTGTTGTTATTTGGGGAAAGAATGACAGCTTTAAGAGTGAAAGCAAATCCAAAAAAAAAGGTCATAAAAATGAGATAAGAATTTGGACTATAAATGTAATTTGTGTGAGGATATGACAAATATTGAATATTTATTTTTTAAAAGTAAGGGAATCGAGGAGTGAAAGAAATATAAAGATAAAATAAAGCCAAAATATTAGAGATTAAATTTATATAATAAGAGTGCTAATAGCTCTTAACAAGCTTTTCTGAATATCCCTACCCTCAGATCAGTTTCCAACTGTGGTTGTCAGTGAGGCGTTATAATATTCAGGCATTAGATTTAAAAATACCAGGTCAAGCCCCAGCATTTATCTAATAGTATTAAGTAGAATATTGGAAAAATTTTCAGATATCCATATGTCTTTAAATCCAGCTATCAACTGAAATAGCCATATGGGATTGAATTAAGTTCAGATATACCATATATTAATAGCTTTAGCAATATAAAATCACCAAAGCCTAAAAATCAAAACAATAATTGCAAGGAAATCAAGTCATACATCATGTGACTTAATTTAATAAGCTTGTACTATAAATGTTATATAATGAGCATGTTAATGGCCCTTAACAAGCTTTTCGAAATATCCCTACCTTCAGACCAGTTTCTAGCTGTGGCTATCATCAATAATAGTTAACTATTAGAAAAATGCTAGGCTTGGTATTTTTAAATCTAAAACCTGAATATTCTAGCAACTCACTGATGACAGCCACAGCTAGAAACTGGTGTAAGGATGGGGATATTCAGAAAAGCTTGTTCAGAGTCATTAGCATGCTCATTAAACATTTGTAGTACAAGCTTATTAAATTAAGTCACATGATGTATGAGTTGATTTCCTTTAAAATTGAGAATGTTTGTTCATCAGGATAATTTTTCACCATCTCTATGTCACTTACTATAAGTCTTAGTAAGTAATAATAGATGCCAGATGGCACTGCTTATTAAATCACTATCCTGTGCTGTTCTGTTCAATATCCTCTGACTATTTTCAAGATTATGGCCTTCATCAGTGATGAGTTTTGGATCTTGGACTAGTAAATCACTATCCTGTGCTGTTCTGTTCAATATCCTCTGACTATTTTCAAGATTATGGCCTTCATCAGTGATGAGTTTTGGATCTTGGACTAGTGTACCTGGATTGTGAAAAATGTTGGATTTTGGACTAGTGCACATGGACTGGATCTAGTGTATCTTCCTTGCAGCACCTTTTACTTAATTCTCTGTGATTCTATCAAGTTATCAACACAAACTGAAAAAAAAAATATTTTCAATCTCTGCCAATTGGTTTGTCGTATAGATCTGAAACCAGACCAGTTTCTATATATTATGGTGATCTTAGTTTTTTTAATAATTATGGGCACCTCTATCCTATGGCCAGGATTTGATATAAGCCAATAAAATATCACCTGAGTCCATCACATGACATTAGCTTACATATTGCTGTTATAGCAGAAATATTTTCTCACCATTTCTACTGGATAAAATAGCACAGGAGTGCTATCATCTGATAATTGTTGTACTTACTAAAGCTTACAGGAAATGTCATACAGACGGTGAAAATAGAAACTAAAGTTGTGATAGAGTCAGGTTTATTAGTTTAATATTTGTCAGGAAAAATGATTTGATGATTATAGAATGTAAGAGAGCAATGGGAGAAATATTTAGATATGGTGTTTCAGGGAAAGATGGTGTTTTACTTGTCTAACAGTCATTCTTAATTTATGGTCTATGCAAAGAGACTGCTGTCTTTGTCTGAGAAAAAAATTTTTCATATTAGATCATACTGCATCAATTACCAAAAACATTAGATAATGAAAGAGAGATTTACATAAGAAGATAAGCCATGCCTTCAAAACTTTATAAGCAGTTTTACAAGAAACATTGTGAATTACACTAAAAATAAATGAAGATTATATAAGTCATCTAGATTTTCCAAATGAAAAATGGAAGTATCTGATTATTTGTGTGTAGTTTTTCTGAAAACTAAATATAATAAAAAATTATTTTGTTACTTGGTGATAAATGTATCAAAATTCAATCCCTCTTGAAGTTGATATAATTTATAAAATTTCATGTGGCCTTTGTAAAGCTTCTTATAAAGTATGAGTTAAAAAACATTCATCATCAGCAGCACTCTCACTCCATGCCATAGATTCAAGTCACAATATTGATTTCTCTAATCAGGATCCTATTCAAATGTAATAATCTCCACCAATGTAAGATCAGAGAAGCCATTGAGGTACTCAAAAGACCAAACTATATCAACAAACATGATGGCATGTGCAAACTTCTTCCTATTTGAAAGATTTTTTTAAAGAAAACATATTAATATGTTTTCTGGCTTTTACTTCATTTTTATTTTTCAATTTTATATATCTATATTTTTCTATTGGTGAACTTTGACATTGTTATAAATCACTGTTTACAGCACCTCTGCAATTTTTATAATATTTGATTTATCTGTCAATTGGCAGCTTGTGTAATCAGGCTGAAACATCAGTACATTTGTAATCAAAATCGTACATGGATGAACCTGAAAAATATATTTATATCTGTAACCTTGAAAATCATATATAATAAAGTATAAAGGTGATAATATATTTTATAATATGTATTATCATAATATATATGGATAAGAGAACAAACAGGTGTTACTGATATCATTAAAAAAATTAAAAGACTGAAGTGGAGTTGGGCTGGACATATTGCTAGAAAATATGATAATAAGTGGACAACTGAAATATTAAACTGGATTCCAAGAGATTGTAAAAGAGTCAGAAAGAGACTACATGTGAGATGGATAGATGAAATAAGAAAGTGTGCAGGGGTGATGTGGAGAACAAAAACCAAAGATTGGAGAAGAATGACTGAACTTGAAGAGACCTTCATCCTGCAGTAGACTGATAATGGTTGATGATGATGATATTTTATAAATAACTATAATAAACCACATATGTGCTTGTTAATTTTTTAATCTTCTTTAACCGAAAAGCATTTAAATTTAATTTTAGCTGAAGTAAATATCATCTTCATGTCATAGACCAAGTTTCATAAATTTTACGATTAGCAAACTATTAAAGATATCCCACTTCTAATTACTCTTAATTTTTTATTTGTTTTCTCACCTTCCCTCTCATGAAAAATATAGAGAGATTTATATAATGTTTGGTTTTGTGTTTCACCTGATGATATTAGTTCATTAGTAAATAATTCCAAAAAATATTTAACTTTTAAACAAAAAAGTAATACTGTGTATCAAATCTTATGTAAGTGCAAAACTTCATATGTAGGTCAATCAAGATCAACTGTTGTGTAAACATATAAAAAATAAAAATAATAATGATTTAATAATGGCATCTATTTTCTTTCCTCGTGAAAATATGTGTTTGAATTTTGATCTGGAAAATAGCAAGATTTTTCATGAGGAGAGAAACCATAATAAAAGAAAGATTGAGGAGACAATTTTGATAAATAGAAATAGGATATTTTTAATCAGCACACAATGTGTTAAGATTAAAATTTATGAATCTTGGGATACGATATGATGTTTATTTCCACTATTTCCATTATTTTTATTACAATATTATTGCAATAATTATTCTATAACAGACATTTTTATTTGCATATACATATAAACACACACACACCCAAGTATTGTAAAAGCAATAAGTTTATTTATACATTTGCAATGAAAAGTATACCTAATGCTTTGTATTGTTAAATAGAAGCATAGCATATTCTGAATGTTACAAATTGCTACCATAACATAAACAATCCAAACTCTCATTAAATAGAAATACATTTTAGCATGGCTAAATCACCACTTTCATTAGCTATACTGGAATTCAATTTATCTATGTTAACATTAAAAACAATTTGTCAATAACTGTCCAGCTTTATGTAAAGTGTTTAATATTACATGATTGTAATATTCAAGTCACACTTTTCATGTGCTATTTTCATATTATTCCTACAATTAAAAAAAACAAAGAACTGTGAATAAATCAAACAAGGAGTAAAAAAAATTGAGTGCAAAGTGTAGTTCTTTTTTTAAAAAAAGGAAACATCTGTGAAATCTGTTAGCAGACCATATCATACTTTACGTCACCAGATATTAAAGTATTATAAAAGACAAGTAGGGTTCTAGTTTGGGATTTGTAACAAAAAATGTTATTCTATCACTATGCACACAGAATTGGCAAGCTTGCCATATAATGACCAGCTTGGTATAACTAAAAATAAGGTCATGACCCTCAAAAGATTATTTCAACATTTATAAAATGGTAGTTATGATGAAACTGATCATTAATTTTTAAATCTGAATGTGTCTAAAGTAAATTTTGATATATTATTGTAAAGTCAGATATAATCAGATATTTTTTCAATGACCTTTAAGAAATATTAACATTTTATATAAATGATCTACATATGATAACTAAAAATTAATGCAGGATACAAAATAGTCCTGAAAAAACAGTTTGGGGACATTGGGACATCGACCCAAAAATAAAGGCAAATCCCAAACCAGTAAATCTACTTATCCTACCCATATCTGAGATGTTAATTAAAATATCAATGGTTAGAAAAGAGAGCAACCAGATTTTAAAATTATTTTAAAACTTATATAATAGAAATATTAATAGTTAGAACAAATCGTTAAATGATTCAAACCCTTTTGTAATCTCGACATAGACACCATAAGTTTTTCTCTTACTTTAAAGCAACAACAATATCAGATGTATGATGAATATGTTAATATTGCTAAATAACAACAATCAAATAGTTAATTGTTGAGGAGGTCATGTGATCCTGTAATACAAGTGCTAGGTTGAATCTTCATACAGAAATTGTTAGCTCTTGAGTCTGATATTTTAACACCCTCACAGTGCTTGCCTTTTCAGAAAGAACATAACTTCTGGATTAAGATAATATTTTTTAATATGATTTTTTAGCATTCTACTTTTTACAAAGAAAATTGAAAGAATTTAAAGATGGACTACAAAATGGTAACAGGATACTAATCATAGGCAAAGGATCATATTTTTTGAAAATTAGAATAATAATGATGGTTCTAATAAAAGATAGAGAGGTAAGTTGTGTTCCCTCAGACCTCTTCCAAAAACTAGAAAAAATTGGAAAAAATTTCAAACCTATGGCAATTGATGATGATGATGATAAGACTGTAAACAAAATTATAGGTTTACTAGAATAGTACAAAACTAAGTTGCATTCACTCAACTTTCTCACAAAGTGGAACTAAACTGGCGAATATAAGTAAAGAATGCATCGCAACCTATGGCAGCTAAGCTTATTGTTTTTGATGATGCTGATGATAAAAATTCCACTGTGTATGAACAAAATTATAATATGAATAGAATAGTTGAAACTACACTGCACTCATTAAGTATGCACACAAAGGCATAACAAAACTAGAGAGATAATAAAGAAAGCATCATGCCAACATAGGAACTGAGCCTGTGCTTTTGATGATGATGATGATGATATTAATAATATAATGTCAGACTGTATTATAGTGGTGAAGAGCTATGCTGCATTCACACAAACTCTTCACAAGAGCTTTAGACAAATCTATAAAAAATGGTGAGAAATCATCAGGTATCTATGAAAACTGAACATATTTTTTAATGATAATCTAGACTGTAAACAAAATTATAGTTTAAATAAAATGGTATGGAGTTAAGCCAGACAAAAATTTATGGCCCATTGCCAGCATTTAATAAAAAATACTTCATAGTCACATATGATTTGTTTTTGAAGTATGTACCCACATATCCCATCAACTAGGCTAATGCAAGGAATGCCATAAAGGATGTTCAAAAGTAGGCATTTCCCAGATGATGGAAAGCCGTATGTATCTGCATATCCCATCAATTAGGCTAATGCAAGGAATGCCATAAAGATGTTCGAAAGTAGGCATTTCCCAGATGATGGAAAACCTAAGATCATTCTCTCCAACTATGGTATTGATGATAATAATAATTTCAGCTTATAAACAATCAGGAATTAATTAGAAAATATGTAAAAAAAAAAAAGACATAATAATAGATAAAATCTATAACAGCATTAATAACTAAAAATATAAAAAGTAGATTTATTTTTATGTAATAAAGCAACAGAGGATTTGTTCCTACTATAAAGATAAAAAAAAAAATTATGGAAAAAAAAACTAGCAAATATGTACTCAAGTAAGTGTTTCATAACAAATATATTGACTGCGAATGTTTTGAAAAACACCACTAATAAATAATTTTCTTTACGACTGTATGCCGTAAGATTGACAGATAACATGTAGTTTCCATCAACAGAGATAATTTCTCTTTTCTTTTTAATTCTTATAAATAGTTTTTTTTTTATTTTTATTTTACAAATCTTTTGAGACAGATATTAAACTTAGAAATATATCACTTTTAGTAAACATTTTATTAGAATTATAAAATTACATCATTAAAATAATAAGTGTGAAAATTAAAGTTATTTATTGCCTTCATATATTTTACAATTATGACATTCAATTGATCCTGAATTGGACAGATAATAAATACATGTAAGCGTATTTTTCCTATAACAAGATTTATCATTTAATAAACAGATGTACAAATTAAATACAATATATATGTGTGTGCAGATATAATCGCGTTGTGTTGTTTAGCCCGGTGAACATGTCAGTCTCTGAAATATGGAATCCTAGGATCGATTTCAGTGTTGGAACTTACGGTAATGGCATTTCCGGTGCTCAAAATTTCTTATGAATTCTTAAGCAATAAAGCTATTCTAATATCTTCTTGGTAGAAGCCAGTTCTTTGTGAAACAGTAGTATAATAGTGAGTTGTTGACACAAATATGGAGATTCAGATGTTGATGCTTCTAGCTCATATGTTGAGTAAAGGTTGCAATATATATATATTGTAAGACAGATTGGTATGATTTTTTGCATTGTTGAACAATGGTAATGATAGATTTGAGATGAGGGGTGCATCAATAAAAACCTAAACACTTGAATATATATATATAATTGTCAATTAGTAGTAATTGATACTTTCTTGGTAATATCAAAGATTAAAAGTCATCTCTGTTTACATGGATATAATCTCTTTTCTATTCTTTATTATAATCACAATCCATGGAAATATTTAATTCAATATATATAAAGTTTAATAAATTATTTAATGTAATTTTTAAAATCCATTACTTTATGACTTTGGCATTAAATTTGATATGCTAGAATAAATCATGCTAAAATGGTGAAAAGCTATGATAAACTACTGATGATGATGATTAAGTTGTATCACTTGGCCATATCAGCAACTAATTTTCAGGCAGAGATCTTAACATACATATTTTATTAAAGTCTTTAATAGTTTAATAATGCCAAATAATATTTTAAGCAAAAAAAATAATCATATAATTAGTTGCTCAAAAGTCATGTGACATTTGAGCAGTCAAGTTAAAGGATGATCCCCTTACTCAACTAAGAATCAATCCAGGAATCTTCTGTGACACTTTAACAACATAGTACATCACACAGGGAAATTTTTAAATGTGTGGTATTTATAATAAAAACATTTAATTTTCAACATTTTAATAAACATAGCACCAAATGTATATATATAAAAAAATGCAGATTAAGTTTTGAGAGTTGTCAAATATAAACATATACATCTACTTTCATTATAATAAAAACTAAGAGTAAAATAGCCAACTGCTTATTTTTGTAGTCTCCGGTTTTTAGAGCCAGCCTGAAGGAAAAGTAAACAGTGTGATGGCATAAACCCATTCAGTATTCATCAAAAAATAAATCAATATATTTTACAAAACTCCATAATTTATAAAGGCCCCACAATGGCTATCATATGTGAGTTATTACAAATTAATTTTACAGATACTGGTTATGTAGAGGTATAGATTTTTCAGCTATATACAATTTGTGCAATTTTATTGAGTGAAAATTTGAGTAAGGCCAAAAATACACATAATGTAAAAAATTATATTTGATTTTTTTTTTTTTTTTTTTTGCAAATTCTGATTAAAAATAAATAAAAATTTTAATGAAGAGAATCAAACTTGACTTGATTTACACTAATTGTGCAAATAAGGTAAGCCTTGCAAAAAATATAGTAATGGGCCCTATTCCTTCTCAGACCAATTCTGCTGGTTTTATTAAAACCTGATTTTCTGATAAATGCTGGAACAAACATGAACTTCAGTCTTGCATTGGTGGTCGAGAGGTCAGCACGACTGCCTTGCACTTGCAGGCAGTTGCCCGGGTTGCAGGCAGTTGCCCGGGTTGCGGGTTCGCATCCTGGCCAATGCTATGACATTTAAAAAACATGAACTTCAGTCTTAAGCCAAAATATTATTAATTTTAATTTATAAATTAAATAAGAAGGCAAGAGAGAGAATCTCATTTTGCAATTGAATAGAAGCAGATTAATTTCCACAAACTGTCACATGTATACGCTCATTTTCATATGTCTTTAAACCTAAAAATAACATGGTTAACCACTTATTCTTGCAGTTTCTGAATTATTCAGACTTGATTTCCAGATAAAATACTGGGAAAAGAGTGAAATTTCAACTTGAAGCCAGATGTAAATACAGTGTTATTAATTTAAATCTATAATTAAATACACAAAAGCAAGAGACTATATGTTATTTTATTATGTTTATAAATGATAAGTAGATATATCAAACACTTGCAAACATTTTAATAAATATGACATCAAAGGTATATATAATCAAATAGCAGGAAACTAAATTCTGAAAGGTGTCTAAATAAATATAGTCATTGTCATTAAACTTAAAGAATAAAATTGCCCAACTGCACAATTTATGAGTCTCAGATTTTATTAAGACTTAGTTTTCTGAGTAATGCTAGAATAGGAGTGACTTTATCTTAAAGCCAGATGTAAATGGAGTATTATTAATTTTAATTTATAACTAAACATAAAGGTAAATCTTAATAAAATCAGAGACTACAAAAGTAAGAATTTGATCCTTTTATTCGTTAAGCTTAAGGGCAATAAAATTAAGTATATGCATTTATATTTGACAATTTTTGGAAGTTAACCTGTTTCTATTCAATTATACATGTCTGGTGCAGTTTTTACTAAACTGTTTATAAGTATACAAGTTTTATTTATTATTTACTACCAGATTATAATATGGATTCTGCCTTTTTCCTGAAACCAATGACAATAGAAAACTCTGTATATAATATACAAGGTTAATATACATGTGTGTAAACAAAACATATTAGTGGTAAAATAACATAATAAACTGGAATAATATCATATCTTCAAGTGCCATATATAGATTATGTATAACCAATTTCTGCAGAATACACATTTTAGACAACTATACTTGTCAACTGCTTTGAGAGAAGAGAAATCTCTACATCAAATGTGCAACTTCATTTCTATTTAAATAGATATTAAAATATCAATCTTTAATTTAGTAGTGTTTGTTTAATAAAGCCATCATGGATGACACATATACATATGAGGAAGAGCTGCATAATATATCCCCCCCCCAAAGAATCTTGCATAAAAGTCATTATTTAAATATATAATAATTATATTAGTGGCACTGTGCATGATATAATAAACTGAAACAGTATTAAATCTTCAAAGAGCCATCTATAAATTAAATAATATTTATCTATTGATACATAATTGGCAAAACAACTAATTTTTGCAGAACCCAATGTGGATTCGAATGTTTCTTGTCAAATGCTGTGAGAGAAGGTCAATTTCGCATCAAATAAAACAATTATATTTCTACTTAAATACTACTAATATGATTCATTTCATGTAAAAGTTTGACCTTTTAGTATAGCAGTCTCATTTTAATAATGTCCACTTCACACTACCATAAATTAAAAGCAGAACTTTATAAATTCATTTTTGGAAGAATAACCTTCCACGAACAAGTCAGTATCTAACTGTACAGTAAACAAATTAATGATGCTCTAAATAATATAATGAACATTTGTAGGCAATACATTGATCATTTGGTATCATTTCAATTTTTATTATATACGTATATAATTCCTTTGCATACTATGTGTGCATGTTTTATGAAGTGGGTTTTATTTCTTTCCTTTATTTTATTTAGATGAACACACTTTCAGTGATGAGCACCATACTCATAGCTCCCATGTTTCATAGTGTTGTTGCTTTGTTTATAATCCAAATTGATTATTCATATTATGTAAATTAGTCTTGTTTAATTATTCCATCTGTATGATAATCGAATGCTGCTTTCTCTTATCACATTTTTGTGATTACCTGTTTCTTTTACTTTCCTTCAGATCAATGCATTATATGTATACCAATTTTGTATACCATGGATCAAAGCTATAGCCATGTTGCATTGCATGATCCTGGAACATGGACCATATTCTGAGTTGTTTTTACCATACTTATATAAATATTTGTATTGCACTATTCTGTTTGTAATATTGGTCTTTGATTGACTAGTTTATGGCTGTGCAATCTAGGCTTTTGCACTGGACCTCAGATACTCTCTGTGGTATTTCTTCCTTTTGTAATCTGTCTTTGTGTAAAAATGCATTCAATTATCATACAGATGGAATATTTAATTGAACTGATGTACATAATATGAATAATCAAGCTGGACTATAAATAAGGCAGCAACACTTGAAAACATGAGAGTTGCGATTATGGCATAAATCACCAAAAATGCTCTCTGCTAAATAAAATAAAGAAATATGATTCACTTTGTAAATCATGCACACATACATACACAAAGAATTATATATACAATGAAGAGAAAATTAACATTATATATATATGCAGATCACATGATTATAACCCAAGATTATCAACACCAAAAATCTTTAATGTGTTATCAAGATAATCTCTACGAACAACTACATTTAAACTTTATTGAATTTAAAATCTGTCTTTTACAGTTAAAATGTCAATTCCTTTGTCTTATTTATGTTAATACAGACTAGAGAGTTGATTAATATCTTATTTTAGAATGAAAAGTGGAATCCATTTTTTATTCATAGAGGTTGTCATGGCAACAGGTTGAAGATTCCTGATATTAATAAGCTTGGGCTATTATCATTATATGATTAACATTTGTGAATCATCTATATTCAAAATCAAGTTCATTATCTAAATAATAATTAAGTTTAGTGGAACTTGAAAGTAGTAAAAATAATTATTTAGGAGTCTGCTTTCAAAAATGTTTTCCCATTTAATGGGGTTTATTTAAACTTCTTTGGATTTAAAAAATTTCAATCTACTAAATTCAAAGTGTCAACTGCATGTCTATAATAATATCTTAGACCAGAGTGATAGATGGAATTTACCTTTTAATCAAAAAGGTTACTTTGATTGATTATTCCTAATGTTGATAAGTTTGAATTATTAATATCATGTAATTTATGTTTGTGAACTATCTAGCTTTATCCATAATAAAGTTTATTATCTAAATATACTTCACATGATGAAGAAATAAAAAAAATTTAACAATAGATACAAATTCGATATGCCATCTAATCTTAAATCTCAGACTGACATGCCTTATATTCCTAAAATTGATTCAAAATTAATACCTATCTTAAACGAAGATTTCAATGTTGGTTTTAGAAGTTCCTTGTCACTTAACAGATTGATTAATAATTCCAAAGACAAGATCATTAATGGTGACAAGGATCAACTTGTATATGACCTAAATTATCAATTTTGTAATGGCAAATATTATGGAGAAACTTGCACAAACTTAAAACTGAGAGTTACTCCATACTTTCACTTATATAACAGAGCCAAATCTGACAGCACTTACAGCTTAGTATTCATCGACCATGAAAAAATACTGGACATTCTTTTAAACCTGCCAATACTAGAGTTGTCTACTTTGAAAGCAACAACAAAAAATGTAAAACCAAGAAGACCTGGCATACAATCAACTTCAAAAATGCCATAAATCTGAAAGCCAATAGCATTCCCCTTAGCAAATTCTGGTCATTTAATTCAACAGCATAGTTAATTGACTGACTGATTTACACATACTCACACATGCAAATATGTAAATTTACTAAAATCAGAGGCCAATTTAATTTACCTGCAAGTGGAAGTGCTGATATGTTTGCTAATTTCACTTCTTTGACACAGATATGCCATATCACGCACACGCATGTATAAGATATATTTTAAAATGCACACATTAAAACATTAGCGAAAATAATAAGTAAAACATAAAAAATACAGTGAAGAAATAGATTGGAAGATACAGAGCAACTAATTGAGTGAGTGCTTTCTGGGTGTGCCTGATGAGAAAAATGATTCGTAACAGATCTCATGCAGGAAAGCACATGCATGAAATTTATAAATTCAAATTTATGAATTATTTTTTTATTTATCAAACAATTAATTGTTAAAGCAATATTTGGTGAGCCTGTGGATATAGTAGAGCCACAGTGCTAAGAAATATCAAGAGGTAATCAAAAAAATAGTCATTCCATATTTCAACTATAAACTGAATTTAATGGACCCATCACATTGTGGCTGATTTTAAAGTAAAAATAAAAGTTCAAATTTAAAATATTATTCATAATTTTATTGCCACATGGAATTCAAGGGAATGTAGTAAAGTGTAAGAAAACTAAATATAGATTAATGTTAAGAAGAAAAATAACTAGGGGCATTTGAAAAATAGAGCCAAAGCCCAACCTCAAATAAGATGGTCTGGTTCAGTGAGCAGACCATCCTTTGATAGATAACTAAAATAATAATAATTGAATTGTCTATTGTACAGAAGTTCATTAAAAAGTGTGAGCACTGGAAGAGATAGAACGGAGCCACAATCCAAGTATCTTGAGCTCTCAAAGTTTGCCACCCTATCACTGAGCCAAACCATGCAAGGTGGCAGAGAATTAATGATGATGAATAAATGTAGTAAAGATATGATAAAGAGAAAAAAGGAATAATATTCTTTCATGGCTACCTGATATAATAACTTGATATATAACTAACTACCTGATATAATAACTTGATATATAACTAATACTTTTTCAATTATTTTTAATATTTACTTTTCAAATTCAAACGTCAGTTATTTTTTTAACTGCAATATTACTCAAATGAAAACTGAAATTACACAGTGTTTTTATTCTTAATCTCAAGCATTATCTTCATTTTCTCAGGTTCATTCAAGAGTAAGGTTTGCAAGCTGACAGACAGACCGAAAGAAATAACAAATGATAAAAAAAAAAAACTGGTCAACTAGAAAAAAAAAGGCCCAGCAAAACTTAATCATTTTAATCTTGAGTTAATCTAAAATAGAATTTTTTTAAAAAAGGAAACAAATGAGGTAGAAAATGAATCATTTAAAAAACTGAATATATACATAGTGCATATAAAATATTGCAACACATTTCAAACATACTCTATATATATATGAAAGTATTGCTTAACAATTAATACAAACACAGTTTTAAAGGAAACCATATTACAGAAATCAATTACAATATTTAAGTGTCCTCTATCACCTTTTAGAAAAATAAAACATATATAATAGTCAAATTCTAAATTGTAAACTATGATAATACTGGAGTTACAACGTCAGTTTCAAGAAAATCCCTCCATCAGCTTTGCTAAGGTCTTGCATATATAAATTAACCCTGTGTCTTGTCATATTTCACAAATTGACTATTATATATAACTAATTTTATTTTCACAAGGATCTAAAAGAAGGAGCTGCTTAAAAACTCTGATTGGTACTACAGTAAACATATAATCCCTTTATTTTTTTTTACTTTATAATACACCAGACTTATTTGCTCTTTTTTCATTTCTTTTCTTTAGTTATATTCTTAATCAAATAAAGATATATATTTTCTGATAGAAATTTGCTATAGTAAGGTATAATGATCTCTGTTGCTATGAACGCTTATAGAATGGCAAATTGTATGGTGAACACTTTTATTAAAACGATGTAAAAAAAAAATTTTTTTCATGCATGCCAAATTAATCAAGAGATGAATAATTTGTTATTTTGTACTTTTTAGACATCTATTTACATGTAAACATTTTTTTTACTTTTTAATTATATTTACATACTATTTAAAAAAGTGGTTAAATCTACAAAAAGGTCTGACAAAAATTATAATTTAATAAGAAGACATGAAAATAAATAATACATCCTCTAACAAATGAATTCTAAATTTAATTATCATGTGATTGTCTACTACATAAAAATATTTATGTATTGACTTTTTAATTAATTTAATTATGGTAAAGTTGTAATTATTTATTAAGCTCACAGGAAGTATAGGTAAATACTTTTAAGACAGGCTTTAATCTGTATCAAATGTGCTTTGAAATTTATAATAGTTAAGCAATATCTTTATTTTGCCAATAGAGAGACCTCTCAAACCACGACACATAGTGACTTTTATAAAGATAAGAGCAGCCATCTTATCTTTAATGTAACTTTCCACTTACATAGGCCAATCTGAAGCATCTTGATTTGGGAGTGTAAAACTGTTGTTATCTCCCTGATTAAGTCCATTATTTCCTATGCAAATTAATATTTGTGAAATCTTGCGATTTACAATGAGTTAATACTATGATCTTTATGCTGGAAATATATAAACTATTGTAAAGTTGTAATTTTTTATTAAGTGCACAGGAAGTATATGTAAATATTTTTAAGGCTTTAACCTGTATCAAATGCACCTTGAAATTTACAATAGTCAAGCAATATCTTTATTTTGCCAATAGAGAGACCTCTCAAACCATGTTACAAGATAGTGACTTTTATAAAGAAAAGAGTGACCATCTTATCTTTAACCTAAAACTTCCACTTATATAGGCCAATCTGAAGCATCTTGATTTGGGAGCATGAAGCTGTTGTTAGTCCACTATTTTCTATACAAATTAACATTTGTGAAATCTTGTGATTTACAATGAGTTAATATTATGATCTCTATGCTGGAAATTGGCCTATATAAGTGGAAAGTTAGGTTAAAGATAAGATGCCACTCTTATCTTTAAAAAAGTTGCTATCTTGTGTCATGGTTTGAGAGGTCCCTCTATTGGCAAAATAAAAATATTACTTGACTATTAGTAATTTAATTAAGTAAGTAAATCAATATTAACAAAATTTTATTCTGCGAATGTAATATTCCTATTGTCTCAGTTGATAAAAAATTTTCTTGTGAAGAATAAGGATTTAAGTTCAAGTTACTGTCAGGAACACAGACAGGTCATGTTAATATAAAAGCATTTAATTAAGATTTTATAACAAATTTGAATACATGCCATCTTTGTGACATAAAACTTAAGTTATCAATTTAGTTTGCTTAACTATTTAGGTATACTTAAGCAATAAAAATATGTTGTTGTTTATTATTATCTGCTGCTCCATATAATAATTTTTGCAACAGACATGAAAATCTGAAATTTAAAAAAATAACATTGTCCTTGAAAAGAAATTGCAATAAAACAAAGCTGTAAAATTATCAACAAAAAATGCTACAGGGAACACTATTCATGAAGGATCTATTCACAAAGCATTTAGAGACCTTTCTAACAAGCTAAGCAAGAAAGGATGCAATGTGATTCATTATGGTTTCTCCTTTCTTGGAGTCAGGAATCTCTCAGTCACTAAGCTCAGAGAAACCTGTTAGTCGCTTTCCCTTTCCATTCACCACCCTAAGTTTTCCCATATACTTCTCTATCCTGCTCTATACCATTTCCACATCATCTTTGTTCACTCTACAACCTTTATATATAGATTAGCCTTATTTTTTTCCAATTCAGACTAAAAACCAAGAAACAAATTTATATATAATCGTTTTGTTTATATTTATTCTCCCACAACTTTATTATTAGTACCCTTTCTGCTTGTCAGCATTTACATTCAATTAACAGATGTCTAATATTTTCTATGCCTTCCTTACATAACGTGCCAACTAAATCACCCACATTTCTCCATTTATGGGTATATTCCCTTGTTGCTAAAGATCCTGTTCGAGCCTTAAACAGTAAACTACTTTCCTTGCTATTATCATAAATTAACTTGCACTCAATATTGTTTACTTCTATATACATTTAAACTCTTTTTATTCTCCATACTACTTCTCCATCTCTCTAGCTAACTATTTTTTATTAATGCATGTATTATTTTATTCCATTCCTTCCCACTATAACACTCAACAATTCTCCTAACACAATCATCTCATCTTATGCATAAGTATACTGACATAAAGTATTTAACCAAATCTTCTGCACACAAACTATCTTTCTCACCCATCTTGTTGCCTGTCATTTACTCATAACCCAACTAAATACAATTTTGGCTATTCTCTTATTATTCATAAATTGCAATCTACTGAACATTTTCATTTGCTTTTTGCATCTTTCATATAAAAATTTGACCATCCCATTTCTCCTTGAATTGCCTCAATTTTCCAACCCTACATCTGCATCTACTGCATATATTTCTACTTCTCATTGGACCTTTTCCAAGTAGTCTGACACTCCTTTACTAACACATAATGCATCTTTACCATAAGTTAACCTTGCTACTACCACTCCCTTCCATACAATTCTAGCTACATCATATTTATTATATGAAAACACTGTTAATTTCTTTAACAATCCCTTTCTTTTCTTTGTTTCATTTATCATTTTTTTCTAGCATTCTTCCAAGCAATTTCTCTGATTACTTAAGACAAGAGCAGATCTTCATTATAGTGCCATCCAACATAAGTTTCAGTAATCTCCGATTACCAGATGTATATAAAATATCTATTCTTAGTTTTTAAATTCTCATATATGCATTTGGGAATCACTGATTACTTAAATGTTCACACCAGATTGCACTAGAGTGAAGAGCACCTTAAGTTTTATCACATTTAATTTTTTTTCATTGAATTTAACTTTCGTACTTGTTCATTTCCCCCCGCCCATATTTTTTTAATTAATAATTTCATATCTTTGACACTGATTGCAAAAAATGTCATATTTCGTTAAAAAAAACCATTATACTGCAGATGAGCAAACTCTCCATACAATAATGCCATCCAGTGAAAGCCTTAATAATTAATGAATGCAAGAAGGTTTGTGCATAAAATCACTACCTAGGGTTTACTCATCCATATAAAAATCTTCTACTGCTTCATCACTATGAGAACTTGTTGGGGTATAAACCTGAATTATCTACATTTGGTATCTGCAATTAAGTTGTAAAACTAATTTTGCCACTCTGTCCGATACACTATCAATCTCCACAATGTTATTCTTCCATTTTTTATTTATAATGAATCCTACTCCACTTCTATTTCCAATATTTGTGCCTTTATAGTAGAGTACATGTCCACTTTTTTAAATAAATTGTTTCTTCACCTTTTCTTTTAACTTCACAAAGCCCAATAATGTCCCATTTAATATAAGACAGTTCTTCTTCTAATTATAAACAGAACAAAACTCTCCATACAGTATTGCCACCCTGTGCCAACCAGAGTAATCAATGAATGCCAGAAGGCTTGTGCATAAAATCCCTATCTAATACCTACTCATCCAATATCCCCAGACTAGTTTCTGGCTTGTGGCCATCGTCAGTGAGGAGCTTTGGATCTGAGAGCACTGCACCTAGATCTTAGGATCTAATGCAACCCTCCAGCACCCATATTTTATCTCTACTTAACTACAAAACTATGAGAATGAAATTGAAAACACAGAAAATATTTTCAATCTAAGCTCGATGGCTTATATAGTCATATGGGTCTGAACTCAGTTCAGCACCCATACATTTTGGTGTCTTTGGCTCTTTAACAACCATAGCCACCATTATCCTATTAGGCAGGATTGGTGTTAAACCATTAAGCATCACATGATCACTATCTCTTACACTAGCACATATTTGTTTATAAACAAATATGTGCTAGTATAAAAGATAGTGATCATGTGATTCTCTTCTTCTAATTCTTGCAATATTCCTTCACTTGAAAGTGATTTGCAGTTATAAGTACCTAAATAAAAATTCGTCATCAAATGGCAGCCTGAGTCCACAATCAGGGGATTCTTAGCACCCTCTGCTTCAGCCACCAACTGCTGCCTTTGTTGGTGACTTTACAGCCTCCTGGGAATAAGGGCCATAATTTATTTTTGTCTGTCATGATTGTATATATTGGAAAAATATTCTTAAACTCGGAGGTAAAAAGCCAAAAAACTCACCATGCTGGTTAATGCATGCTGGTGAGCAGCCCATCCATGTTCATATACTATAGTAATAATCACATAGTAATAACAGCTGCAATGACAAAAACGTATGGAGTGGAAATTAGGAATTTGCCCTACTTGGTTCCTTTAAGGCCCCCAAGAGGAATCAAAGGATCTCCTTTCAGTTAATAGCAAACTACTTTCTGCAGCCCAAAATCTCTTACACATACCTTTATCATTGTTCAGTAAATATATATAGTAGGTGTAATGATGCTGAAGGCTAAATAAGTTTACAAGTAACCATTAGATAACAGTCAACTCTTAGACAATCCCATTATGGATAATAATCCCAAACTGTTGTCAAGGCAATCTCTTTTAACAACCTTTATTGTTAAGAGGAGGTTGCCTTGATAATAGCTTGAGATTGTTGATTGTTATCTATATTGGGATTGTCTAAGTGTTGACTGTTTTTCCAATGATTATGTAAAGATAGATAGATGGATAGGTAGGTAGGTAGGTAGGTAGATAGATAGCAAATTATTACAATTTATTTGATAAATGTCAAATGTTTTGCCCTCACAAATTTAACACAAATCATTTAATAAAAGTATATTAATAATTTTATAAGCCATTCATTAGACTATAAATTACTCAATAGTGAATGATATTTGTATAGTATAATTTTCATTACGCCATTCTCATGCAATGCAAGGACTGGCTTTTATCCATGTTTAACACCTTGTGCAGGGGTATAATCTTAAATATATGATCAAAAACATGATAAAAATATATGTCCCCCAAGATGCATATTCCATGCTGACCTGTGTTCATCTGTTGGTCCAGATTACAATCTCTTACACATATCTTTATCATGGTTCAATATGTATAGATAGGAAATTACTACATTTTAAATAGATAGGAAATCACTAGAGTTTAAAAATCCTTCCCTACCTTGTGTAAGAGTGGTGTAGTAAAAATTACACTAAGAAATATTATTAATTAAATGGATAATCTCTAGTCTAATGAATGACTAACAAAAATTATTAATATACTTCCAACAAGTGGTTTGTGTCACAGTTGTGAGGGCAGTAAGTTTGACACTTACAAATTAAACTGCAATAATTCCCTATCTATATATACTGAACAATAATAATATTTGTAAGAAAGTGTGATCTGGGCCAACTGATGAATGCTGATTTAGCATGAAATGTACATCTTGGGTATCATACATCTTTTACATGTCTTTGATCACAAGTTTATGATTACACTCCTCTACAAGGTATTAAAAGTGAGAAGAACCAGTCTCTACCTTGCATGAGAATCATGTAGTAAAAATTACACAAAAGAAATATTAACATTTAGTGTTCATTGATTATGCAAACTTTTATAATATATAGTCTGGAACAGAATAAATAGAAAGTATTACTACTTTTAATAAAACAGGCAAAACTCTCTACATGTATTGCCACTCAGTGCAAGCCAGAGTAATCAATGAATGCCAGAAGGCTTGTGCATAAAAGCCCCATCTAGTGCCTAACATCCAATATCCCCAGACTAGTTTCTGGCTTTTGGCCTTCATTAGTTTGAAGCCTTGGATCTGAGAGCACTGCACCAAGACCTTTGGATCTAATGCAACTCTCCGGCAGCCACCATTTATGTCTATTTAACTACAAAACCATGAGTCTTAATTTAGAACACTAATATTTTCAATCCAAGCTCTTTAGCTTATATAGTCATATAGGTCTGAACTCAGTTCAGTATCTATACATTTTGGTGTCTTTGGTTCTTTAATAACCATAGCCACCACTATCCTATTAGGCAGGATTGGTTTTAAGTCAATAACCATCACATGATCACCATTTCTTATGCTTGCTTATAACTGTTATTAAAATGACTATATAAGCTAATGAGCTTGGATTGAAAATATTATAGTGTTTTCAATTTAAGACTCATAGTTTTGTAGTTAAGTAGAAATAAAAGGTGGCTGTTGGAGGGTTACATTAGATCCTAAGGTCTAGGTGCAGTGCTCTCAAACCCAAGGCTTCTCACTGATGAAGGCCACAAGCCAGAAACTAGTCTGGGGATATTGGATGAGTAGGCACTAGATGGGGATTTTATGCACAAGCCTTCTGGCATCCATTGATTACTCTGAATTGCACTGAATGGCAATACATGCAGAGAGTTTTGACTGTTTTAATAACAGTTATAAGCAACCATAGAAAATGGTGATCACCTGATGTTTATTGGCTTAATACTCTTTCATAAAGTTTTTGGAACTAAATCGAAAAAGCCATAAGATGTTAAGTGTAGTCTTCATAATAAGATAACCAACAAACTGATATATTATAAATTTATTTAATCCAGAAGTGTTTAATTTATTATTTTTTTTTTGGGGGGGGGAGTATAAAATCTAAAATAGCAAACACGACATTTTGCCTTATTATAAAAATATTTATTACAAACAAATCAATACTTAACATGATTTCTTAAATACTACAAAATATTGAAAAAGTTTAAGATAATATATACTTTTAAAATATTTATTGTCAATATTCTTGAAAATAGCATGGTGTAATGATTGGCACATTTTCCTACTGTGGTCATAGCCTAGAATTTTGAGGTTGAACTAGTGAACTGTCAGGTCATAAGCAAAGCACTAACATAGTAGCTGGTTGGTAAATGGATCTCTAGCTTTAGTCAGATAGCATATAAATGTTTCAGTTTAATCTGGGTTAGCCAGATGATGATTCATTAATTGTAAAAATAAAAAATACAAATGCATTATAATGTATCCTTTACTGTAGTAGAGAAAGTGTCATTTCTGTGGGCACGGAGGCATGTTTATTTTTGGAAGTAGTTCTGTTTTAACAACACTTTTAGTGCTGCTTCAGCACAAAATGTACATTTTGGGGATCATAAACTTTTCCACATATCTTTGGTCATATTTTTATGATTAAATCCCTCCACAAAGGCATTAAAAGTTGATAGAAACCAGACCTTACTTTGCATGAATGTGCTGCAGTAAAATTACACTAAAGAAATATTATTCATTATTGGATCTCTAGTCTAATAAATAACTAATAAAAATTATTCAAACACTATATGCTAGATTCAATTTCCTGAAGTTGTAAATAATTGATCTTCCTCAATAAGATGATTTAAAAATACGATTTGTGTTACTAACATTTAGTATCTAATGTTTACTCAAGCTTAACAATAAATAGCTCTTGGGTAAAATGGTGAAAAGAAAACAAAAGATCTTTATGATAAGAGAATAGGTTATGGGAACCAGCAAAGTAGCTTTTGTTTAATTGACATAAAGCAAAAAAAAATTATTACAATGCCACAAAGATAATTTGGGTAATTACATACTGGAATGAAGTAACAGAAGGAAAGACCAAATGAGTTTGTAGTGGTATACAATGGTTTTAGAGAGATATATTTAGCTTGGCTGACACAGCTTTTACCTTCTGGCTTATACAGAGAAGTTTCTAATTTTGTCTAAGAGGTCATTGAACACTTCCATATCAGGAATCACTGTTTTAATACATATTCCTAGAAGAAGTGATATTTGAAAGTTGACTGAACTTGAATCACAAAAGTTTATAAAAGACCTAGAAGGTGACTGTGTGAAAGATGGATGGATGAAAATATGGATCAGAAAAACTGGAATAAACTGGAAAGATCTTTATTCTACAACAATGAATCATAATGGTTAAAAATGATGATAAACATGATGAATGCATTGCTTTTATGCATCTCTTGCATAAAACAAATTAAAACACAACATTATTCATCATAGTGAAATAATAAATATATTTAAATTAAGTATACAGATTATCTAATTTACTGAAGTAAGAACTTCCATAAAATTCTGAAATAGGTGTAGGTAAGATCATACAATTGGTCAATATGTTCTTCAACTTCCTGGATGAGATATTATTGACTACTATTGTAAAATCATATTTTTGCTGAGTTAGATATATTAAATTCTTAAATGAATGACAATGCAGCACTTCTAAAAAACAGTATTTTGTGGGAAACATGAGCATGGTTTCCATGGACATTATCTGAAAATCATTTTAAAGAAGTGCATTATTGATTGCTTTGATTTGGGAAGATGTGGTAGAGAGTAGAATATACTGGAGAGCTATAATCAGAAAGAACAACTTAACTGCAGAAGAAGTTAGAGGATAGCGTTGAAAACTGTCAAATAAACAGGAAAAAATGGCCAACATCTTACATATATATTTCATGGATTAGTTTGCATAGATATCACAAAATTCACCTCTATTATTATTTTTTGTCTTTATTTCTTGTAGTTGGAATAGCTATGCTCATTTGGAAGTAACTAACGATGATAAATGCATTTCAAAAACAGATCTCTAACCCAGGATCATCTATTACTCAGGTAGTGGTTGGCATTATCATCAGCACTATTTTCAAATATTATCAATCCACTGCCAAGATGAAAGTATCTCCAAGTTTGATCCACTTTCTCTAACCCCTAACATTTCTTTTAGAAAACTTCCTTATCAATCTAACTCAGTCTTTTCCAATCTCTTAAGATCCCATTTGAAACTTCAATATCTAAATATTATCTCTTCCCATTTATAACTTATATATATAAAATTCCCAAAATAATTTCCTAAAAACACTTTTGTGTACATTTATTTAATGTAGTCAGATACGATTTTCTTTTTAACTTTTTCTGATAAAATCCTATTTTCTTCTATTTCAAGGCATTCTATCTTTATAAAGTGACAAGTTTTATCTTCTAAAGGCCGGACTGAGTAATGTACACCTGAACTGTTATAATGATTTTTCAAGTGACAGCCACAAGTTGAGTTTGTTTCTCGTGACTGATGGATGAGCCAAAGAAGAGACGAGGAGTATTAACAACCCACCACTGAGAATATGAAGTCCTAAAATACAAAAGAGTGAAAGAGGAAAAAAATATAGTTAAAATTCAACAATTACAAACAAAAAAACGCGCAAGTCGTGAGATCGTAAATCGATACATATTTATTTATCAAATTCAACTTAAGAACAAATTTGAAATAATTTAAAAGCCTTTAATTTATAAATAGTAAGGTAATTTAAAACTGACGTAAAGATCAACCTAGCCGCCGAATAACTCGCTATTTAATTATTATTGTTACATTTTAATTTACAAGTGTCAAACTTACTCCACCCACAACTTTGACCCACTCCACCCTAGATAAATAGAATAATGATTAACACTAATTATTTATCAAACTAGAGATTATCTCTAACCCAGATATAAATTTTAAACGTTAGTTTAAAATTAATATACGTCAGTTTTTTTAATTAACCACACATGCATGGAAGTATTCAACTTAATTTCTCATTTTCCATGTGTAATAACTTTTATAGACGTACTTAATCTCCACACAATCACATTCATTTTAAAACATATGTATAAAGACATATTAAAAACAAATATTATTATTATATTTTTCGCTTTTTTCTGTGGGTTCAGCAACTGCTTAAGGTAAAATAATTGACTTAAATGCGATAATTTATTAAGATTCCGTCTTAAAACGTAACAGTTATAATTAATTACATTTTAGCATTTTCCAGCGTCATTTTTATCTAGTGTTTTAAAAAGCACACATTCCACCTGCTCCGGAAAAACAGACTAAAATGTTGCTGGAAAATGTAACCATTAAGATAAGATACACAAACAAAATAAAGTTTAAAATGATTTGAGAATTTTATCCTTTAATCTCATGTTTAATAAAATAATCTGTGTTATATGTTGTGACAAAATGCAGTTTGAAGTAAATATTTAAAAAAAAATAAAGTTAAACCAATATTTATGCACCGCAGTGCAAAGCAAAGGTGAGCTCTCCAACAGCCCCTCAGAAACGTGAAGAAGTAAGATATTACTCACTAGACTTGACAATTTTTGGGTGGTCAAGGTCTAAAGGGTTTTCCATTCTTCTTGTGCCATCTAACTAAAAATAACTAGATATCAATATACCAACCAATGATGGATGGATAATTGGATCATCCATTGACTTGATATCATAAAAATAAATATTCCAAATGTGGAACCTGAAAGAAATTTAAGTTTTACCTGATCATAGATTCAAACCTGGTTGTGTGTATAGTCTGAAAAGGTGCTGCCCTTATAATACAAAGACCTTCAACAAAATACTTTGGATACTACATTAAAAATTACCTTATAGCTTAACAATATAATAATTCCTGTGCAAAGAGACTCTTGAGGATTGTAATCCATGTGCAGCCAATTATCCTTAATCTGAGGATTAAATATAGGGCAAACAAATAAAAAATTTCCAGGTAAACAATAGTTGTCCCCCCCCCCTGCTAACACAGAAAGCAGTCCAAGATTGGTTAAAGGTAAGGATAAAACAAGGCCCAACAATTATGACTCCTACCTCAGTTATAAATGATTGTCTATAATCCACATACTCAGATTCTCATTAAACAGAATTAACTAGCGACTGCTTTTAAATGAAGGATCTTATGGTCCCAAAAAAGTATATTTACTTGCCATATCTAAAGATTTGGAGTTCAAGTCAAGGTGAATAAAATTATTTTCAAAAAGCTTGTATTTTCTTCAAGCAGCTAATCCATAGAGAATCCAGCTGACTATCTAATATTGGTCGGCAAAAGGGTCTCTAGCTATTCTCATCTAGAGTAAAGAATAAAAAATTATCAAACCTTTACTAGCTAGTAATTTTCATCTGGTGAGTAATGCTTTTTTCTTCACTGACTCTTTACAAGGAACTGTTAGAGGGACTTTTGACCTACAATGGGTTTTTATATATATATAAAAGTTGTTTACCTTTTATTGTTCTTAAAAGCATATTAAATGTAAACAAAGGAAGTCATGTGATATTTTATTTTTTATTTAGCAAAAACAAAAGTCACTTTTTCCTATTTCATGACAACTGATTTGGATATATTTTTCCCTCCAGCTCACTCTTTAAAATTGTTATATATATATCAGATTATTTTCAAGTTATCAAAATATTTTGGGTTTTCAAAATAAAATATGTGAGTTATATTTTAGCCTTGATTCTTTTTGATTTATTAATTTGCTTTTTCAGTACTTATCATTGATAATTCTAAAATTTCATTTTTCAAAAATTTTACTCCTTTAATTATCCAGTTTTGATAATATCGATTTAAATTGCCACAATTTGATTTATAAATGTCGAATTTCCTGCACTCTCGGTTTGTCCCCATCCACTTTAAATAAAATATGCTGGATTCATATGGGATCCGCCTTCACATTTCACCATTGGTAAATAGGTTGATCGATAATTCCAAAGACAAACTTTTCTATCAAACATACTCCACACTGTTTACAGGATTGCATGCACTCAAACCAGCTGCGATGCGATCTGTTTTGGAGAATCCCGCGCCAGCCTAGCAATAAAATTCTCTCAATATTAATACCTTTACAGAAGAGATGAATGAAATCTAGACCAAAAATTCATATTTCTGGAATATCAAAACAATCTTGACTATACATTTGAACCTACATCAGCCAGTATGCATCGAGAGAAATCATTCCAAGCGCAAAATTAAAAAAAAACACGACACATTGCTAATAATCCTAACTCTCTCCCTCTCAAAAAAAGTGGCCAGTTTAATTCATGCAAATTTACATCATAATTATACTTATCATCCTCCTTTCCACCAGTCATTTCTATGAATATGATATCTGACCAAGATATTAAAAGCGGCTTAGCATACGACTATAACAAACATTGAATCTTAAGCTTTTCTTATAATTTAACGGAATTACAATTTATCTAAGAAAACTTAACAACAAATGCATAATTTTTTAATTATTCACAAAGAAAAGAGTATGATTGAATCATTTTCGTATTTGTTTTTTCTAATATATATATTGCAAGGGAACTAAATGTAATTGTTATACTTTTCAAATTCATTCTTTGTTCTGGTTTATGTAAATATATAATTTTATTTTTATTTAATTTGACTTCTTTTTTTGTTGTTGTTGTTAAAATTATAAAACTTATCTATCAAGTAGATTATGGTAAACTCATTTTGGCTACATGCACACATATTAGAACCCTGATATGTAATTTTTTACAGATATTAAGTGGAGAGAGGTAATATATAGCCATGACAGAGTATTTAATTTAACCAGGTCCAGAACTAGATTTCATAATCACATACATTGAACATGCGCGTATTTTAAGGAAATACATCTTAATATTTACATAGAAGATTTTATACACTTATGGAATACTTATACCATAAATATATTTGATGTGAATTTTATAATTTATTATTATTTTGCTAAATTCGAACTCATACATTGTGAATGTAATAAATATTTAACTAAATTGAATGCAGATTGGATGTAATAAAATGTACCCTTTGTCTCCACGCCATATCAATGTTTGTGTCCATATATATATATATATGTCATGCATGTATACCTTTCGCTCTCTTGACTGTATCTTCTCTGCTTTCTATCATTACAATATACCTATGGGTCTGAGACATGAACACTTAACAGAAGAGCAATACGAAGACTTCATACTACTCAAAGAAGTATGGAGAGATGCATGTTAGGAGTAACAATAAGAAATAAAAAATAAAAAAACATGGGCATGAGTGTAAATGTTTTTGAAAAATTAAAAGACTGAAGTTGTAAGTTAGGCTAGACATATTGCTAGATGAGATGATAATAGATGTACAGTTGAAATCTTAAACTGGATTCCAAGAGATGATAAATACCTAGAAAGCGACCACATGTGAGATGTATGGATAAAATAAGGAAGGATGCTGGGGTGATGTGGATAGGAGAGACTAGATAACAGAGAAGATTCATCCTGCAGTGGATTGATAATGGTTGATGTTGATGATATATGATATAATGAATTGATATCAATTTTCAGTGCAATCTATATTATTTTATTATCATTCATAATCTGACTAAAAAAATTTAAACCAATTTCTGCAGGTCATATATTTCAGGCTATCACTCCATTCAACTGCCTTGAGAGGTTACCAAAACCCATACCAATATAACAACTTCATTCTTAGTTTAATACCACCACAACAATCTATTTGATAATGTTTGAATAAGAAAGCCTATTTATAATGAACCATGTTCATGGGTAGTTTGATGAAATCATGTACTGATAGTCTCTGGATTTGAAGATCCATGGATTGAGCAGCCCTATCATTTTCAGCACACAAACTTTTAATAAACAACCAAGCCATAAACCATTTGATTATGTATATTATGCAATGGCTCATTAACACATACTGCAGAATTACACATCACCATTTTTCAAAATAATCTTGCATAATTAAATCAATATCTAAATATGTAATAAACAATACAAATACTTTATAATGAATTTCAATTTTTATTACTAAATTTTCCGTTTTAAATAAATTTGGGTATAACTTTTTTGAGAACATAAACAAAAAAGCTTTAATTCTAGCACGGGTGCGACGCAACTGTTCCCAAAAGCTATAAAGTGTTAATATAAAATAGATAATATAGGCGGGATTCGAACTCAGACTTTCACACGACCCACTACTCTCAGTGCCATCTCATATTGCTGACCTACCTGATCACACACATGTTGAAATGATAAATAATCACCAATATATGTATTTCATGCTAAACCAGCAATCATCAGTTGGTCTAGATTACTATCATCACACATATATATAATCAGTTCTCAGCTTTATATTAAGATAGTCAATCTTCATACTTTAATGGACAGGCTTCAAACTATTTTATCTCACAACTCTTCAGCCTACGCCTATATTACATATATAAATGCAGGTTTAAGCCTGTACAATGTATTAAAATAGATAACTAAAACAAACGAGCTGAGCGCTTTCAAAGGATCTTGCCTTCATAATCATAGCTTGCTACTAGTTTAATTATATGCAAATATGCTAATTCCATTTCTTCGATAAAGCATATTTGCATATCATTAAACGTATTAGCAAGCTATGATTATGAAGGCAAGATCCTTTGAAAGCGCTCAGCTCGTTTGTTTTTAGTTATCTATTTTATATTGAAACAGTAAGGTCTGCTTTGCAGATCTTCGTTTCACCTTTTCTCACCTACTTCCTACCCTCATACCTTAGTTTGAACCCCAATCTATTGTAGTGTGTCTGCAATACACTTATATACCGAAAATCCCACCTAATTTTAAACCACGAGCACAATGCTCGTATTGTATATATAACTTATTCCCAAATAAAATAAAATATTATGAATTATGTATTTGTTCACATAATTTACATTTATTTAAAAGTAGGTTATATAAGTTGTAATTGCGCACACACTATGATATATGCATTTTAAAACATATCAAAATTATAAATTGTTAAGTTATTTTGTTTGAATCTATTTACAAATATATTACTGTCATAATATAGTTTGATTTAAAATAAAATTCATTTAGTAAATATTCGTTTAGTAAATGGATTCAAATATTGCAATTTAAAAAGTAAAATCATTTTCTTTAATTTAATAAAAGTTATTCCAAATATTTCTGTTTAAATAAATCAGGGACAATAGTTTAATTAGTTAATATTATATAAGTTTATCTAAAAACAGCAGATGTCCACTTAAGGTTTTCTTTAATTAGTAAAAGTAATTTTTAATTAAATCTAGTTTGTAATTCGAATGTCATCAGGGAAATTAACAAAAGAAATTAATTAATGTTGAATTCCTTTAGACATTCGGATGGATTTAATTACAGCTGATAAGTCCGATATATTTTTGTAATGCTCCAGGGCAGTTCTATTGTTAAATTCTATTATAAAAAGGAGGATTTTCTTTTTTTTTATTCTAATGTTTCTAAGAGAAATCATTCTGAGTTCTATTCTAATAATTTGCTAACCTTGACATGACAGAGTAGAGGCGTTAAGATGGCTATGTCCCCTCGAAATAGCCGGCCGCTGCTCCAGACCATCGGAAGCTATCACATAAGGAACCCCGGAACTGCTGCTGCTGCCAAAAATGTGAACATTTCCAGATTTTGCTGTTAAATTATATAAAAACCTGCTGACCATCAATCTACCTAAAATGCTTCTCCAGAGGTAACCCTAAATTAACCCAAGAGCTCTTGTGATAACTAACATGCTATAGCTATTTAAAATTGTATTTCTTATATTTCACATAACTTCATTATGTATTTCTTTAATGTGTTTAAATATACTCAACATTTTGCTCTCTATCCTTGGGTTAATATTTTCTATTTATTAAGCTTTCTGTTATTTTATTATGATAATGTGTCAGAATTGTCTTTGACCGAGTGAATTATTCCCTTTGTTGAAAATAAGACGCCGCTATGAAGGCATATTTTAAATTTCTAAATAATTTCCAATTTTATTATCTTGCAAATCACTCATTCGAGGGCGATTCTTTTCTTTAATATATAATATAATCACATAGTTTAAAATCTACATGTTATTGATTTTAATCTAATATGAGAGTATGTGTGAGGTCAATGATTAAATGTGTCCCCTAATGCAGTGGTCTTCAACCTTTTCACCCCTGCGGCCCGGTAAAAATAAGGATAAGATTTCGCGGACCGGCAGAAGTTTACAGATAAATTTTCTTAAAGATGTAACCTGCTTAGCCTTACATAAGCATAATTGTTATAACTGACCAAAACAGCACACTAGTTAATGTGTATAGTAATGGTGTTGCTTACCTTCACATGTTGAACACTCTTTCTCGAGTTGCTGCAGTCATACTGCTACAGATAACATACAATAACAATCGTTCTCATTAATGTGCTTGCATTTTACGTTTATTATTTCATTGTTAAAATATGCAAGAATAAAATGTTATTCACCTGAATGTTGAAAAAGTCAAACGTTTTGATTTTATTTTATTTTTTTTTGGGGGGAGGGGGGTTGAAAAATACTTTGTCATCAACTGAGACAAAAGATAGACACCAAAGTTATTTTTTTGTTTGTTTTTATTTTTAAAAAAAGGTAACAGAAATTGGTTTTAAAAATAAAAGTTTTAGTATTTTAGCAGTATACAAATAAAGCCAAAAAAAATATTGCCTTATAGGCCAAAAAAAAGTGGGCGTATTTTTAAACAAAAAAAAAAGAAAACGAAGCTTGAAAAAGTCAAAAGTTTTGATCTTACTTTATTTTGGAGTGGTAGGGATATATTGAGAAATACATTGTAAATGTTAGAGACAGAACTTATTTTTTGGTTTTTATTTTTAAAAAAAGGTAATAAAAATTGATTTTCAAAATAAAACTTAAAGCCAAAAAAAAAACCACTAAAAATGAAATATTAAAAGAGAGAGTAGAAAAAATTTAAGAGATCAAAAAAAGTCACGTTACATTTTATTGTTTTAACAATGCTGACAAGCAGCCGTGATTGGCTATCAAAAGACAACCGGAATTTGTAAAATAAAAAACTTTTTCTCCCCCCCCCCCCCATAAACATCTGTGATAAATAGAAAAACAAATTAATTTATGTATGATTAATTAGATTTTGTTTTTGTTCTGTTTTTTTTTAATCGGGAAAAAATGCGATGAAAAAATAAATAAAAATTGTTCATATTAATTAAAAGATTAAAATCGTATTATTTTGTTATTAGAAACTTTCTTACCAGTTTAGCTGCGGACCAGCAAAAAACTTCTGTGGCCCGGTACCAGTCCACGGCCCGGTGGTTGAAGACCACTGCCCTAATGCATGATTGCGTATATAAATCTATACTTACTTTTCAAACCCGCAAGCATGCATTTTCCTATTTTAATTACCGTGTTCTACTTTAATTACAAAGTTCATCATTGATGTCGAGAATGTGCGGACCCTTTTAAATGAATTTCTGGGAATTTGATTGGGCATTTCTCTTAATCCAAGTAAAACCCATTCAGTATGTTTTGTATACACTAGTCTTGTATTGCTGGTAAATGAATTGGTGTTGAGATCGCTTTGTTTTAATTTTTCAAGGACTCTTTTCGCTATTGCAGTTTCCAGGCAGAGTGTGTTCACAAATGACACACCTGGGAATTAAACGCAATCGTCACCCAGTCGCTAAGTTTCGGCTGTTCATCAAAATACTTTCCTATGGGTTAGCGGCGAGATGCCCTCCATAATTATTCCGGATCTTCAATATTGTTTTATTTTATATTTATTTTACAAAGCATCCGTGACTTAAACGTGTCACACCCTCCAACTTTAATAAATTCATTATCAGCAATACTGACCTCCCAATGTAACTTTATTATTATTATTCTCAAATAAATGCTTTGATCATGTTCCCACTTTGTTGCTTAGTAAGCTTTTGTCCGTGCTATTCTCGAAATCAATAAATATTTTATAACACTTAATTTCAAATATTTTCTTAAACTTGTATAATTACTCAAAGCACCTCGCACATGTTCCTATCTCGTCAAGCACATTATCATAATGCTATTAGCCCGAGGAATAGAATATATCACTTTGCTTTAAAACTTTTTGTCATTTATTGAAATATAATGCCAACAATTATTTAAAACGCGTCCCTGTCTCATATAAGCAGACAGTGATGTTATATATATAATTTATATGAATAAATTTTGTGAAATTATTTAAAACTAAATTTGATGTCTTATTTTATTTGATTCCTATCACTGTCTCGGTCTATATATATATTTTCTGCATTTCTTTTGTAAATCCATAGACGTTAATTAGCCACCCAAGCTTCTTTTAGAATAGAGTCTTTTGTTTCTCCCTGACCACCAGGCACCGGTCAAAGGTTATACTAGTAGTGGCATCAGATGCGTTATCACATAGATGGCTCTGTGAAATTTGGACTTTAGATTCGAACTTAGTATATCTAGAAGGCAACCCCTCCTAGAATGTTCAGTTTCGTGTCTGGGGTTTGAATTCTGCAGTGTGTTAGCGAGATAGATGATTCTGACTGTTACAATATTAACACTTTATAGCTTTTGAGAACAGTTGCATCGCACACGCACACGTGCTAGAATATATATATTTCCCAAAAGTAAAAAAAAATATTTGACTAAAAAAACTTTTAAGTATATAAAAAGATGAGTAAAACAGCCTTTTCTATGCCCCTCATAAAGGAATCATACTCACCAAGCTGGCTGTTAATAGTGTGAGCAATTTTCCTCCATCCTTCTTTTATCTTCTAGCTAAATACAGTTAAATACCAATTTACTGACCAAGATTGGATGGTTAGCTAAGTTTTTATAATCTGGCTACCTGAAAGAAAAATGTTAAGTTTCAGGTTGGATGTGAAATTGGTTTTTAAATTCTAATAAGTTTAGGCCTGATTGAATTTGAGCCCATATTGTGTGAAAGAAAGATGAACCAACTATCATTACGTCAATGAGATTTTTTAAAATACGTACAATCACAAAATTTCAATGAGATTATTTTAAGGCCACCTTTGTAGGTTTATGACATCTCTCTCCTGTTGTAAGGCTATCATATTATAACCTTATTTTGTTTATACAATTAATATTATGATTGCTTATTTGACTAACCTAAATTAATCAGAAATCAATCTTTACTCTCTAGTTAATAATGGCTAAATATCCATTTGCTGACCAATACTGAATAGTTAGGTGGATTTAGTTGTCTAATCCTATTCTTGGCCAAAATTATTTTTTTTCTTTCAATTTCACGATATGGATTAATATTTCAGATAATGGACATGGGTTAACCATTGTATCCTAAGCCTTTTAACACTTAAAAATTTATCAAACTACTTTTGATTACTTAATTTTAAATTCTTTCTCTCGATGCTCCCCTCCCCCTCCATTGGACTAACTTCTGCTTAGGCAAAATTAAACCATTTGATTTATAATCAGTCAATTTCTTTTTGAAAGCTGGATACTGAACAAAACTTAATTTGAACCTAGTATTTGTTGTCTTATTTAAGTCATTTTTACGATTAATTTAGTTAAATTGATAGCAAGTGCTATTTTTTTCCAGACATTTCATTGGCTGGCTGAAAACGTCATCACAAGAACATAAATTAATATTTTCCCATAGTAACCAAATGTGAATTGGAAATCAGGAAAGAATATGCAATTCCTCTTTTTTAAAAAAAAAACTAAAACAGATATTATAAATATCATTCATCAGCCAAAGATATAAGTAAGCTTAATTTCATATACGTTTGTAAGCAAATTTTATGCTAAACATCGACCCTATTCATTACCAAAAGCTAACCTAAGCTTAACTATTAATACACACGTGCAGAGTATGCATTAACAGCTGAGCCAAAATGATAAACCAGACCACTAAATCTCAATATTTTAAAACTACTAAATTTTTAAGAATATTATAATTTTAAGGGACTAGATAATATTGTTGTTGTTTTTTTTCTCATTTATACAAACATTATATGGGCAATGACTTTGACAATAAGCATTAAAGGATTGTGAGTGCTATCAGGAGTCGCCATTGTCTAAGGCAGTCACACTCAACCTTTTTCTTTCGTGGGCCAAATATATTTGTGTGCTACATCAAGTAGCCTGCAACATGCTATATAAGCAATCGGCAAACAATTGGTATCACATGCATAAAATGTCTGATTTCTCAATTCATGCATGCCACAGGTTGTAGATCACTCTATTATATCTTAGAATTAACATGTTAGTAAAATCCAAACACTTCTATTTGTTGGAAACATTTATTTAAATATCAATGTGATTTTTGATATTGAGATAAACTTTTAATAATTTTAGATAAACCTGGTTATTAAGTGCTAGATGCTATTCTTAATATATCATCAAGGTGTGAATCAATAAGACTGTTTCCATACACATTCTTTACATATTTCATTTGCAAATATGATGATTTGCAAAGATATATCAATGTGAATAATGTGAGCAACATTAGTGCACACTTTTTCATAGTTTTATATTTTTCAGGCACTAATTTCCAAAATTCTATATACTCCTTTCCTCCATTTATGTCATTTTTAAATTCAATAAATTTGTCAAATAGCTTAACACAATCATGTTCAAATGCAACTAATTGTGTAATAGTTGCTATTTCTAAGTGCCAGGGATTTTCTATAAGTAAGAGACAATTCTTAATATTTCATAAATCTTGAAATCTACTTTTAAATTCTTTCAATAAGGTACCTAAATAATTTAAAATAATTACATAGGTTTCTGAAAAAATATCAATACCATCTTGCTTAGCATTTGTCAATGTTGAAAAATGAAGTAATATTTGGTTTTATATATCTTGGCATTAAATATTTAGTTTTTCTTCAAAAGCAAATATTTTATTTGCCATTTGTAATATAATTTTATTTTCGCCTTGCAAACTAATATTAAGATCGCAAAGTTTTTCTGTGATGTCACATCAAAAAGCTAAACGACACCACCATTCATCACTGTCAAGCTCATTATAAGTTTTATTGTTTTCTTGTAAAAATGAAATAATTTCATGACGTAATAAAAAAAAGTGATTCAAAAGTTTACCTCTGCTTAGCCATCACACGGAAGCATGCAAATGTACATCATCATAAGTATTATTTATTTCTTCCAAAAGATTTTTAAATTTTCTGTGGTTCAATTCTCGGGCTTGAATATAATTCACAATGTATATGAGAATGTTCATCACAGCATCTACTTTTTAAATGGATATATGTGCCCCCAAGTTTTCTTGGTGAATTAAATAATAAAATGATAAGAGATTTGTTAGATTATATTTCTTTTTTAATAAAGAAACAAATCCCTTTTCAGATCCAATCATTGAAGGACATCCATCAGTGCATACAGAAAGCAATTTTTTTATTTCAGTATTATTATTTATTTATTTTTCTCAGTGATGAAAGTTTATTTATCAAAAAAATGTACAAATATAGTTAAATAAGGTTTACAAAGAATGGTAAAACTGAAATTCAGGAGCAACATGATGAAAGGGGAAGGATACATATGAAAAGGAAAGGGATGTGGAAAGGGTGTGTATTAACCACTAAAGACAAATAAATGTTACAATTACGAATTATTTTAAAATCTAGAGTTTAAATATGAGTAGCATTTTAGGAGCACAATATTGAGAAGTCCAATTTGCGATGGATAAGTTGATAATAAGAAAAGACTTGGAGATAACAACATTGGAAATAATAAATTTAAATAGGGTGAATCACTTGCAATTAAAATCATTAGGCCAAACTGCGGTTTATTTTGCAATAATACTTGGATAAAATCGTTTATAACAAGAAAGCTAAAACCGCTATGAATAGCGTTTTTTTTTCTTCTTGTGAATGATAAAATCAACGTTCACCACAACACCCTCATTCCAGTCCTCCCCCTCAAAAGAACCAGGAATTAGACCTCTGGGGCCCCTCCCAACAACCAGACTCTTTCATTCAATCAGCAAAGTTGATTGTAATGAAAATTTTAATTAAAAGGTACAATTAGGAATTATTTGTAAAGTCTAGAAATCAAATGTGAATGTGTTTTAGGAGGACAATATTGGAAAATCCTATTTGAGGTAGATAAGTTGAGAAATAGGAAAACACTTGGAGATAATATAAAATATAGACTAAATCAATCTAACTGTTAGTTCTTCCAAATGGCTTTGAATATCTTCATAAGAGAGCATTTCCGAATACTTTGGAAAAATTATGGAAAAACTATGGAGAATAAGGAAAAAAAATCGAAGCTTCAAAATGTCTCTGCTGAAAACCATTCTAATCCATCATGGAAATCACATGAACAGCAAAAGGCCAGCCTTATCAATAACAGCATTAGAAGTAATAAAATTAAATAAGGTAAATCACTTGCAATTAAAATCATGAGGCCAAACTGCAACTTATTTTGCAATAATACATGGATAAAACCATTCATTATGATAACGTTAAAAAATCACCATAAATAACATTATTTTTTCTATCTTGTGGATGAGAAAAAACCAAAGTTGGTAATGATCACCACAACACCCTCACTCCAGTCCCTCAAAAGAACTAGGATTTAGGCTCCTGGGGTCCCTCCAACAACAGGATTCTTTTATTCATTCAACAAAATTAAATGAAATGAAAATTTTCATTAAAAGGTAAAATCTCTGTAGAAATCTTTTGTAATTTCAGTGGCTGCCATATATTTATATAGCGTTTTTATAAAAGTTGAAACTATTCTTACTTGTGATTACATTGTTGATATAGCTTGCATATGAAAAGAGAGCTTCTCCAGAAAAGTACAAATACTAGTGAGAAAACCACTATCTCTTGTTTGATTCTTCATAGGAAGAAATTTCAAAAAATCTTCATAAATTGAATTCTGTTCCATACAGTATGTGATGTTGCTGAAATGTCAGTACTAGAATCAACAGCCAAACTAAAATATCTGTAGTTTTTCAAATCTTCTATTATAATATCAAAAATATGTTTTGTAATATCTTCAGTATGGCTAATCCAAGTAGAATCTGACAGTTGTAATTTCTTAATTTGCAATAATATTTGATTTTTATTATTAAATCTATCAAATAATATATTTGAAGCATTTATGAAACATTCTTTCACAACTTCAGCATCTGTAAATGGTTTCATATTTTTGCCAAGTATATAACAAATTTTGTATGATGCTCGTATCACCACTGCTTCTTGTGAGATTGCCACTGACATAACATTTTGTTGCTGTTGCAATGATTTCTTGAAGAAAGCTAATTTTTCACTTCTTATTAAAGACCCATGAGCAAAAATGTCATTAAATAATTTATGTTTCGTGGTGTAATGATGATCAATGTTATATTTTTTAATGTGACCCTTTCTTGACAAATCAAATACATTCTTGAACCTTTGTTATCTAATACAACAAAATATTCCTCATCCCAATTGTCTTGAAATATTCTATTTTCATTTGATAATTTTAAAATAAAACCAAATATATTGACTGAAGACTCTATAATTGACCAATCAGAAGTTTGAAACTTTAATTCAATCAGCCAATAGTCCATGTTTTTGAAGACAAGATGAGACATATTAGTTTTATACATGAATTAACATAAATACAGATGTGTAGTATTTTATGTCAAATTATAATTTAAACACCATAATGATGTCTTCAAGCAACAAACGAATATAAATAAAATGCAAATCCATAATTTGTCAGATTATAAAAGGTTTTTTAAAAAATAAATTTCTAATTATAATTGATGATAATAATCTAACGCAGTCCATTTAAAATAAATGCTTACCATCCAATTATAAATTCCAGCCATAATTCATTGAATTCCTCATCAATATGTTTTAGTGTAAAAGTAAATATTTTTGACTAAAATCTGAAAAACAAGTGGGTAAAAAAAAAGTTTAGCAAATTATGTTTTCGAATTCAAAACATAGAAATACACCTGTCAAAGTCATGGATTGGTGCTCCATTGTGAAGACAAGAAGAAACAACCAATCAGAAGCTTGAAAAGATAGATTTACGTCATTATTATACCATTAAATTTAAATATTATTTACTTTTTTACTTGTAAAAAAATACTGAATGTGCTAAAATCAGCAAAACAATGCTAAAGATAGCAAGTTGAGAGCAAGGATAAGCCATATATGAAGATACTTGGGTATTTCTGGTATAGACTTGGCAGGTTCTTCAGATCTGTAAAATTGGAAAAAAAAAAAAGAGAGATAACGTTATTAGTGTGTCAATAAAAAAATCAATCACATGTGGTTATTCATTAATTAAGAAGAGTGTTATCACATCTGTTTCCATCAGTCTATTACTGGGCCACACATAAAAGCTTGGCAGGCTGCAGATTGAGTATGACTGGTCTAAGGCAAAAACCATATTAGGGTTTGAGTTATTTAAACTGAAATAATTGTTTGCAAATAGATCATGTCTTTGTTTAAAACATGTATCTTATAAAAATGTATTATTAAAATTAATTAAATAAATCGACCTTTCTATTATGACGATAACAATGGTTATTTTATTTTATATTTAATCAATCTGGCAATTTTGACTGTCTGATAATCTTCTTCAGAATTCTGAAAAAAACTTTCCGCTAGTTGAAATTGTCAGATTGATTAAATATAAAATAAGCATTGTTATAGTGATAATAGAAAGGTGGATTTATTTAATTATTTTGTAATTTTATCAATGCATAGAGAAGGTATAAAGTAAAAGGAAAAATATTATTAAATGAATACATCTACTAAAATTATGGGTATGTTAATATGGCCCAAAACAGCCTCAAGTGCAATAATCACATGCTAAGAAGTCATCATCATCATCAACAAACTAACTTTTCAGCAGTGGTTTATTCAAGGCCTATCTGCAAAATCAATGTGAGCTCATGTTTATCGAAGAAACAAACAATATATTGCACATTTTATAGTGACACAAATATAATAAGAGAATAAATAAATCTGACATCATTACTGAAAACAATATTATTCACTAAATTTTTAATTTCATATTTTTCAAAATTTATAAGAAATATAGTAGTCCCCCCCCCCCAGTTCCAGTTCCAACATAAAGCAGTTTGGAAAAAAAAAATTTTTTTAAATGAGAAAATATAAAGAAGCTCACCCAAGCAATAAATAAATAAAAAAATCATAAGTTGCTTTATCACACAAGTGACATAGTAAATTGATAAATTTGCATATTAACTAATTTATATGTTCATTTACTTATAAATCTGACTTTGTGCTGATGTGATGTGATGCACTGTGACTTCTCCTTATATGGAGTCAGGAATCTCTCAGCAACTATGCCCAGAGAAACCTGTTAGCCACTTTACCTTCCCTTTGCATTCTCCACCCTAAGTTTTCCCATAATATGCTTCATCCCATTTCCACAACATAATCTTTGTCAACTCCATGACCTTCATATCTAAATCCCCCTTATCTTTTTCCAAACCTAGCATAAAAACCAATAACTCACTTTCTGTATAATCACTTTGTTCATATTTAATCTTCCATAACTTCATTATTTGTACCCTTTCTGCTTCCAAGCTATGAATACGTCGAAAGCAGCGCTATGCTGTGGTGTATTTATAACTTTATTAATATTTCCTGTATAATGAACTAATCCTATTTATTGAATTTAAAAAAAAAGATTAAAATTCACTAATCTGATTTCATAAATTTTATGTGTCTACTTTACAAATACGTCATCTCTCCTCTTTTTATCAGTCAATTTTGTAGCCTTATCTATTTTTTATGCATGGTGCTAAGGAATCTTTAGATATATAGTTGCTCTCTCTCTCTCTCTCTCCCCTCTCTCCACCTCCCTCCCTCCCTCTCAATTTGATACTAAGCTCCTCAATTCAATTACTCTATTTTTGTGCTTTTTATTTTTCTTGTGTTTAATTTGGATCACTTTCAAATTAAATTTGGTTTATGACTATGGATTAAAAACATATATTACATAAGATTTATTATCCACATTTTCAAATTTTGGTACTAAAACTTGGAACTATGTGGCTATGAGTACAGGCACAACTTTTGTAGGTTTCCATTCATCTATACCAACACTGGCCATATTCCAATAACAATCTCTCGTTTGATCTTCTCAAATTAATTGAATTCAATTTAATATTGACAAAAGTACTAATTCAATTAGAAATAGTATGAATTCATTCATAGAGGGGGCTCTATTGATTTCTAGAGGGGAGGCAACAAGATGGGTGAGAAAGGTAATGCGGTATGCAAAAGATTTGGATAAAGAATTTATATCAGTATACTTGTACAAAAGGTGGGATAATTGTGTTAGGAGGAATGTTGAGTGTTATAGTGGTGAGGAATGGAATAAAAGAATAGATACATTAATAAAGAATAAAAAGTTGGAGAGATGGAGAACTAGTATGGAGAGTAAAAAGAGATTAACTATATATAGAAGTAAACGGAACATTGGGTGTGATTTAATTTATGATAATAGCAAGGAAAATAGTTTATTGTTTAAGGCTCAAAAGGGATCTTTAGCAACAAGAGAATATACATGTAAATGGAAAAATATGGGTGATTTAGTCTGAAAATTGTGTAAGGAAGGCATAGAAAATATTAGGCATCTGTTAATTAAATGTAAATGCTTGAAAGCAGAAAAGATACAAATAATGAAGTTATGGAAGAATAAATATGAACAAAGTGATTATACAGAAAGTGGGTTATTGGTTTTTATGCTGGGTTTGGGAAAAGATAAGGGGGATTTAGATATAAAGGCCATAGAGTTGACAAAGATTATGTTGTGGAAATGGGATGGTGCAGATTATGGGAAAACTTAAGGTGTGGAATGAAAAGGAAAGGTAAAGTGGCTAACAGGTTTTTCTGGGCATAGTTGCTGAGAGATTCTTGACTCCGCTTAAGGAGAAGTCACAGTGCATCACATATGTTTTTAACTCTGAATTATAGGGAATTATATGGTTAGTGGTCACAATTTAGCATGCTACATTAAAAGAATATGACTATGGGTAGAATATATTAGAGTGCTATAATTAGATATGGTGTTGAAGTCTTAGAGGGAAAAAATGTTTGGTGCAAAAGTCAAAAGAAAGAAGCGTGAAAAATATTAACCAGACTAATGGACCAGTAAGTTATATATATATGTGTGGCAATATTTATGTATCCCGAATTGGTTTATATAGCCATCGCAAAATTGCTGGTGGCTATAAGTAATTGTATATTTATGACATCTTTGCATAAGCAATGCGGAAAATAAATAAATAACTGAATATTGCGCAGGAGTTTACAAGAAGTTAGAACGCCGCATATTCCAGAGCTAGAATCGATCGAAGTACTTTTACGTACCAGAGAACACAGACAAGCTATGCATAGATTTACTCTGATTAAAGTAATAAATGTATTTGCAATTACTTTAATACTTAATATCACTTTTTCTAGCTTCAAATTATTTTATATAGTATTACGGTAAAAATTAACCAGAACTAAATTATCTACAGTAAAATTTACAATTAGAATTAACTCTTGAAAGCACGCGGAACGGAATAATCCGGCGCTAAACTGTAAATCTGGTTTTGTTTGTCTCTCGCGCTCATTTAATAATCTGCTTAATGAGCGTTTAATTATTTAGTTAACAAATTGGAGAAGTTAATTATTAAACTAAGAAGATTTTCACTCCTAAGTTTATTAACTCTGTTCTAATAAACAGGAAATCTTGATAATTAATTGCATAAGATTAAACCAATTAATTATAATTTACTTTATAACATCTGGAAGTGTATAAGGTGAATACCTCTTTCTAAACTAAGAGTAAATATTAGTTCTAAAGCATTAATATATTAAACTTTATAATTAATAATCACCCATAGATAAATCTAATTTCATTCTTGTAAGTTCAGATATTGTTTTATCTAGGGGGGGGGGGGGCTAAAAGAAGCAAACCGCGACTTCAGCGTCCGTAGGAGTAAGACATCGCGTCAACCAGTGCTGGCAACCATTTCATATTACAATCATATTTTTTTTATTTTTATAATCAACGCAACGTATGACCATGCCAAATTAAACTGCGATCGTTACCCTCTAATTAATAATAACTCCATCTCTTTTACTGAATTACTACTCAACAAAATAGAGAGAGATGTATGTTAGGGTTATCAAGAAGAAATCGAAAACGAAATACATGATAAGAAAATAAACAAATATTACTGGCATTATTGAAAAAATAAAGAGACTGAAGATGCCTATACATATATCTAGAAGAGATGGAAGTAGATGGATAATTAAAATCTTAAACTGGGTTCCAAGAGATTGTAAAAGACCTAGAAATAGACCGCGTATGAGATTGATGGATGAAATAAGAAAGTTAGCTGGTGCGATATGGAGAAAAAAAGCTAGAGATTAAACTTGGAGAGACCTTCATCTTGTAGGGATTGATAATAGCTGAAAATGATCGATATAATGATAATTTGATGGTTAAATAAGTTGGCTAAGAATTCCGTATCTGAAAGCAAATCCTAAATCTGCTTGTGTTCTGAAAATCTATCCAAGATTCATCTAGCCTGGATTCAAATTCAAAGTCATGATCATCTCAAGAAACTGCATTAATTATTATGCTATGAGATCTTAAAAAAAATTATTTTTCATATATATATATGCAATTATGACATGTGCTTATTTTCTTCTGCGCGCTTATACTTAGCACAAGTATAATACATTTGTGCCAATTTTTTGTTTGTTTTTTTTATTGAAACCCAATCTAGGAATTATTTTAAATAATATTAAATAACAACGAATGCTAAAAGTTCTTCAACAGTTCATGTAACCCTTAGAAGATATTGCATTGTATTCTCACAATGAATGAACCCCAGATCTTCCGTTACTGCAGCTAGCATTACTTATGTAATCTTTGTTTTAAAGCACGCATATATACATAGCTTATATAACCTTTACTTATACATTCACCCCCCCCACCCACCCAATTGATTACTAATTTGAATCCCAAAATAATTTATATCCTCATACGTTTTGTGTGAGATTAAATATATTTAAAACCATGTGGTTTTAATTTTATGAATACATATATAGCACTTAATGTTTTCCTGAAGATTTAGTGATGATCACAAGATATATAGCACATTTATATACCATCATGCCAGTGATCTGGGTTTGAATTCAGTAAAAATTAGAAATCGGTAATCATTAACCAACTTAGCTGTCCATTTAATTAATAATCACATAAATAATAGTTACTTTAATTAGAGAATAAAAACAAAATCAGAAAGATAAAATTTCTAACTGTTCAGAGTTAGAAAACCAAGTGAGTAATGTTCTTTTCTTAATATTTCCTGCAGGGATATTGGAGATATATCCAGTGGAATATTTAAGAACTGTTTATATGTATATAAATAGCTATAAAGAAGGAGGGATAATTAACTGAGAGAAAACTTTTTAATTCATGAGACTTTAAATAAAACCACATGGTTTGGTGCAGTACTTAAATTTTTTACAAACAATCAGAATAAAATTTTAATTATCTCGATTTAAATTGTTATGTTGCAATTACTGTGTAATGTTTGCCATGGTAAGTGAATGTGGAGAGATTGTTTATCAACATGGTAGCATTATGAGTTTAAAACCAATAAAACATCACATGATCACCATTTCCTATAATTACATAAGCTGTTAAAACAGTTGCAACTCATCATACAGTAGTGTCACACAGTGCAAGCCTTAGTAATCAATGGATGCAAAAAGATGTGTGCATAAAATCCTTATCTAGTGCCTACTCATTTAATCTCTCTGGACTAGTTTCTAGCTTGTGGCATTCATCAGTGAGTTCAGTTCTATATGACTATATAAGCAAATGAGCTTGGATTGAAAACATTAGTGTTTTCATTTTGGTTTCATAGCTTTCACCAACATCACTTTCAACCATTATCAAACCATTGCAGGATGAAGTTCTCTCCAAATTTAATCATTCCCCAATCTCTACCTTTTCTTCTCTGCAACATCCCAGCACACTTTCCTTATTTCATCTATCCATCTCATATGTGGTCTCTTTCTAGGCTGTTTACAATCTCTTGGAATCCAGTTTAAGATTTCAACTGTTCATCTATTTATCATCTCTTCTAGCAATATGTCCATCCCAACTCCATGTCAGTCTCTTAATTCTTTCAATGATGTTAGTAAAACCTGTTTATTTTCTCACCCATGCATTTCATTTTCTATTTCTTCCTGTTACTCCTAACGTGCATCTCTCCATACCTCATTGAATAGTCCAAAGTCTCTATATTGCTCTTCCAGTAAGTGTCCAAGTTTCAGATCCATAAGTAAGAAGTGGTAGAACATATTTATTAAAAATCTTCTTTGTTAAACACATAGACATTTCTACGAAAAGCATTCCAAACAAATTTAATTTTATGCTTAATTTTATCCATCATGTTTCCATTTGTAGTAATAATCTGAAGAAGTTATTTGTAGTTGTTAACTGCTTCTAATTTATCATTACCAATCTTTATTTTCTTCTTTTGAGAAAATCCATTGAACATTACTTTAATCTTTTTAACATTTACCTTCAGACTTACTTATTTACTTTCATCTGATGACTCTTGCAACCTTATTTGCAAAAGTAAGTACATCATTTGCAAAATCTAGATGACTTAAATAATCTCAATTTACTTTTACTCCCTTAAAACTCACAAAATACTTTTTGCAAAACTGCTGTGAAAAGTTTTGGAGATATGGAGTTATCCTGCCATAACCCTTCTCAATGTTAATCATCTCAATATCATTATGCAATCTAATTGTTGCTGTTGTATTTTTATAATATTTTTCAGAATATGATAATATCCTGGGTCTATACTCTGAAGATCCAATGCTTTGATCATTGAAGAAATGCTTATAGAATCAAATGCTTTTTTATACTAATGGCAACTCATATTCATTAGTCCTTTCTATAATTTTTCTTAATACTTGAATATGATCCACTGTGTTAAAACCATCTTTAAATCCAGCTCATTCTTTTGGTTGGTTACAATCCAAAGTTTACTGTAAACAAATTTGTATTTATCTGGTAAAAATTTTGTATAGAACTGATAAAAGACTAATAGTCTGTAGTTTCTAATATCTTCTTTATCACTTTTTACAAATATTTCTTGATAAGAGACTAATTAATTAATGGAATAGACTATAAATTACCTTATAAGGAAATGAATTCATAAGACACCAATTAATTAGCTATAGACCTAAAAACATTACCGTATATGGAAGAAAGTGATTAATTGTATGAGTAATTAAAAACTATAAATAGAGTAAGCAACAAGGTGCGATGTTCATTTTCCAGTTCATGATGAAGAGAGATGTAAATGACAGTTGCTTCAGTGAGAGTGCAGCATTTAATGAAAATGTGTTTATGGGCAGTAGCTGAACAGGCCCAAATAGTTTGGAAAATGGAAGCCAGAGGAAACTGTCTGGTTAACATCTAAATGTGAAGAGTTGATTTTCCAGTGGATTTCAATGAGCTTACTAAGCGGACTATTGCTGAGAGACAGAAGTGATTGCAGCTAAAAGACGTTCATAGTAATGGTCACAGTGCTCTATGACAAATCCAGATGTGTTCACATGCAGCTGAACTGGACCAGGGCCAAAAGTTCGGGAAACCAAGGCCAGTGGTAACCATCTTGAAGACAGCCAGTCTTAAAGTGCTTCAAGGGAAGTGAACAAAATAGAACTCTATATACATTTGTGTTAAGTGTGTAGCAGACTGTTTGCTATTCTTATTATATATCATTTTGTTTATTGGGATTCGGAATGCCTGCATTTTGAATACACAGCACAAACATATACTGATTTTTATAAAATTAAATTTATAATGTTTTGAATTCTAAGAATTTGAAAGGCTCGTAAATAAATTACAGCTTATTAAATGTCTAATGAAATAATGATGTCAGAAAAAATTATTGCGGTAATTCGCAAGCCACATTCTCAAAGAATCATTCAAATGAACTTGCAAATACTGCTTATCAATTCTGATTTATTTGAAGATAAAAAAATGACTAACGTAAATAAATTATGATTTATCAAATATGTAGAGCTGCTATATAAATGGGCATTGATATAAGAAAAGAACATTATTTACAAGTTCATTTAAATGATTAACCTTTTATCAGTTCAAATACAGATGACATAATGCCGAAGTACTGAAAATTCCATGTGAGGTATATCTAAACTATCAGTAAATGTAAAATGTAGAATGAGCCCCTATACTTGCATTTTCATTGTATATAAGCTTACCATTTACTGACATACTTACACACAGAGCATGATTTATATATATCAATATAATTTCAAAACAACTGAAAGCTATTCTAAAATCAAGAGTAGATGACTCATGCTACATTTAAGTTTACTGACAGTTAGTTTACATATAACTCACTAGGGTTTTTCAGTACTTCCTCATTATTTAATTTTAAAGTTATAAAATACTGTAAACATTATTGAGGGCAGCACTGAACCGGAAATGGATTTTAGAATTGCTATTATTTTCCATTCATTTATCATTTAAAATATTAAATTAAAAATTTTTTTGCTGTTCATAACCAAGTATGATTATTATTATTTGGAGAAGAACTTTTTTCACACTGATAATTGAAGAATACATTCTACTTTCAAAAACACTGGTTGATAAATATTTGACTGTAAATGTTTTACTAAGTAAAAAATTGAATTCACGGTAGATTATTTGTTCCCATATTTCCCTAAATAATATTAAAACTCCAATCAAGCTCAAAATTTTTTCCTATATTTTGTTAAATTTCACTACTGGTTTTGTAAAACGTCGTAAACATTAAGAAAATCATATAGTAATATCAGAAATTAAGCAGGGGGGGGGGGTAGATTTGAGCCAACGCATTTACCCCCCCCCCCTCTTAAAATTTTTTTTTACCTTGGATATCGTATTATGTACACAGCAAAATATTTAATATTTATAATTTAGAGAAATGTCAGTTATATAATTGGGAAAATACTGTAACTTGATTAAATATGGAATAACATTACAAGGTGTTAAAAAGCGGATAGAAACCAGTTCCTTCCACCTTATGTGAGAATGGTGTAGTGAAAATTGCAATATAGAAATATTCATTGAACATCATCTTTTAATTTCATTTTAGCTCTATTTTGTAATTACAATAAAATAAATTAACGGTTAGTTTCTAAGGAAGTCAAATGATATTCAAGCATCAGAGATAATAATATAAACATTGATCCAGGGACATTTACTTCTTGAGTTCAAGCATTAAACACTGAAAGAGAGTTGTGATAGCTATTGCATCAAAAATTCATGTCCAACATTTAAAAAGAAATATGTTAAATGATCAAGTTTTTTTTTTTAAATTATATTTTATATATATTGTAGATAATATTATGAAAAGATCAATATGTTAATTACTAGTGCAGTGGTACAGAAGCGGACTCTGGTGGTCGACTGGCGAACTCTGGAGCTCAAAATCATAGGTCACATCGGGCAAGCTCACGTTTGAGGCTCAAATTTGTTGTGAACAACCAAGCAACAAACCAATTAATTTAGCTTAGTCACTTCCGGTATTCAAATGTCACATAATCTCCCATGCAACAAACCATTCAATTGTTTATTTAAGGCAGATAATTAGGCATAGAAAGATGTAGTTCACATCAAGTATGTGGAAAAATCAGATAGAATTAAAGAAAAAAAAAGTTGATAGATGATAAAAGGATGTTGATTCGTGGAGGTGGAGGAACTGTTTATTGCTTTAAAAATTCATTTAAAATACCTGACTTTTTTTTTTTCACGTATTACGGCAATGATTAATTACTTTTTGATGCTATTCTACTTTAAACTGTTTCTAAATTATTTGATTCCAGTTTCACTGAGATCAAAAGTACTTAAAGGAATTTGAATAATAAAAAAAAAGATCAATATTTTTACTTCTTAAACTGAAGTGTTTTTCACTTTGTTAAAAGAATAGATTCGGGCTGTCAATTTATCAATATCTTTGGTCTCATAAGAGAGTTTGGAAAAGAAAATTTTCTCATAAGAGTGACACTTTATAATCCAATTATTTTTTGTCATTGAAAATAAGTCTTTTTAAGAAGTTTTAATATGACTTCTAAGCAAAGTTCAACAAACTTTTTAAAAATGTTTATGAACTTTACTTAGTTTGCTTTTATCAAAGCGTCGTACTTTGTAACCAACACTATTTTAATATTAAAATAGTCAAATGGTTTACTGCTCGGAAGTTCACAAGAAATTTGAACACCGGAAGTTATGAAACGGAAGTCACGATCTGTGAACTTTGTGCTTCAGAATCCCCATTCTCCGACTGTAGTCAACAATGCATGTTGTATTTATTATCAAGAAAAAAATAAGTTTTAAGAGCCCCTTCCCGCGCTGTACAGCAACAACAAAAACAAGTACTTCCTGATTAGCTATTTAGCTACCAGAGATAAAACCCTAAATCTCTTGAAAAAGTTTCAACCAGCCCAGATTTGAATCCTAGGATTTAAGACATAGATGCATTGTCGCTATATCATGGAGCCTCCCCCCCATTTATGGGTCTTGTATTTGGATTTTTTTAGTATACAACTATCTTATGAGTATTGAATATTGGACTAATATCTCAATCTCCAATTTGGAGGACGAAGGTTTTATATCAAAGTTGCTTTCTATATAAATTGTTTTTCAGTCAAGTAAGCCTCTATTTTAAAAAAAATGTTATATAATGTGACTTTCAACACTGGGAGGTGTCTTATGGATCCTGAATTTATCAACAGCTTTTCCATTACTTTTAAAATTGCAAAGAATCATCAAGCGGTGACCACAATACTTTTTCTACCTAATAGAAATGTCATTATTATATAAAACAATACTTCGGGTAATGTAATACAATTATGATGGAAAAAAAATCATACATTCCTTCCAGTGCACCAAAAAAAGATTTAACCTAAAATTGTGAATAATAGCAAACCCTACATAATATATTCATAATATATGTGTTTAACATATATATGTATATTCCAAAAAACTTGAGCTGAATCAAGACACTATGAAAAGGTATAACGTAAAGATATATTTTAACTTAATAGCACCGAGTTAGATTTCAGCAAATTTCATTCTTAAAATCTACTATTTAAGATATCATCAAAAACAATTAACAAAAAAATTAATAATGTAATTATGAAAAAGACACTATAGTATATAAACTAATCTGTCACATGACTGGACTGCATGCTGATTGGACACACAGTATTGAAGATTCTGAAATGTTTGCATAAGAGATTATCATTATTGTACTCATGCATGGAGGGACATGCATGAAATTTATGAATTCAAATTTATGTTTTAATTAAATATATTCATTTCAAATTATGGGTTATTAAAGTAATAGATGATGAGTTTGTGGATACAAGGTAATTCGTGTAGTTGTGTTTATGTTTTCCTTTTATATTACATTTTCAGTTATTTACTTTCAATCTTAACATGGCTGATAGAGCATAACATTTCACTTAATAATTAATTTTTCCAATAGCTTGGGAAATCATATGTCATTAAAACATTTAAGTGATTCGTTGAATACAATTATCCAGTCATTTGACCAGAGCGAATTCTTATTTCTGAGTTGAAATCAATCTCAGATTCTTTAAAAACTTCTGTGTTTGCTACACTAACCACTGAGCTTAATTACACAGGCCACACCCATTCAATACTGTCATTTCAAGTTTTAAAAAACTATCCATAAAAAATGAAATATATTTATAAAATGGCAGTAATGACATTCTATGTAATCTTAACAAATTTTTAATAGAGTAAGTGGAACCATGATATCTATTGTAATTTGTTCCAAGCCTCCCTTACATACATCATATATAATATCTCACATTTTATTGTCAAATTTTAATTGTAATAAAATACATAATAATTGAACTGCACATATAAATACTTTTCAACATGTGTGTATATGTAACAGACACTTTTTATCAGTATAGTATGCATAATCGTAATTCACTGCAGAATGGTTTCTCCAAGTGTGAACATTGGTCCAGAATATATAGTATGCATATATTAATTAAGATTATAGTATAAACAAAAAAAAATTGCAATGATAATAATATTATTAATAATAATAAATTGAAGAGGTACCTTTATATATATAGGTTATTGAATGTATGTTCACTTATTCATGAGTTGAAAAAGTAGGAATAAGAAAAAATTATTATTGTACTTATTTTTATTTTGTAAATAAATAGTGAAATGTCTGCTTGAGTATTGTAAAATGTATTAAATTTATAAATTTGTAAGTTTTTTTACTTAATGAATAATATTTCTGTATTGTAATATAATGAACAATATTTCTGTGGTATAGTGAAAATTACACCACCGATATATTATTCATTAAATGGATAATCTCTAGTTTAATGTATGACTAATAAAAATTATTAATATATCTTTATCAAGTGGTTTGAATCAAAGTTGTGATGATGGTAATTTCGACACTTATCAATTAAACTGTAATAATTGGCTATCTATATATGCTGAACCATGATAAAGATATGTGTAAGAGACTATGATCTGGACCAACTGATGAGTGCTGATTCAGCATGAAATGTGCATCTTGGGGACCATCATCTTTTTCACGTCTTTGGTTATATGTTTATGATTTCACCCTTCTGCAAGATGTTAAAAGCAGAGAGAAACTCGTCATTACCTTGCATGTTATAGTGAAAATTACACAACAGAAATATTATTCATTAAGTGGATAATCTCTAGTCTAATGTATGACTAATAAAAATTGTCCATTTTTTATTTGTTTATAATTGGAGTCATGTGACAGCATAATTTGCAACTTCACTGAATTTCATTAAACATTCTTAAAAAGAAAGACATAGATTAGTAAAACAATTTTTTTAATCTGCATTTGAAACTAAGAATTTTGGTATATTAACAGAAAAGATAAAGATAGGAAGAAATTTAAAAAAGTAAACAAATTGTTTTTGTTCGAGTGTTCATAAGAAGTTTGACTATTCAAAATAACAGAGCTGAATTCATGATCCATGGGCCTTGAACCCTTCTGTCAACCATTGCACCAAATCATATAGAGGGTGAAAAAGAGTAGTTTATCATTGGAGAGCTCATAAAAAGTTTGAGTACCACAAGTGACAAAGCTGAAGCAAAGGACAAGGACCTTGAACTTTAAAAACCCCACAGTAGACCCAACAGAATATAGAAAAAAGTGTTAAACAGAAATATAATGATTTTTATTATTCATTCACTGGACTAGATGTTCTCCACTTAAAGAATAATATTTTTGTAGTATAATTTTCATTACACTCTTATGCAAGGTTGCGACTGGTTTCTATCCATTTTTAACACCTTGTGGAGAGGTGTAATCATAAACATGTGACCAAGGATATGTGAAAGAGATGTGTGATCCCCAAGATACACATTTCAAGCTGAACCAATACTCATCAGTTAACAAAGATCATAATCGCTTACATATATCTTTATCATTGTTCAATACTTTGACTAACTATATGGAACATTTCATGCTGAACCAGCACTCATCAATCGACCCAGATCAAAATATAATTGTTCAGTATATACTTTGACTACCTATTAATTCAGATCAAAATATTTTGCACATACCATACTTTGACTATCTATGCATATTGAATAATGATAAAGATATGTGCAATTGATTGTGATTTTGTCCAACTGATGAGTGCTGGTTTAGCATGAAATGTGAATCTTGGGAATCATACATCTTTTTTGCATGTTTTTGGTCATACGTTTATGATTAAATCCTTCCAAAATGTGTTAAAAGTCGATAGAACCCAGTCCCTACCTTGTGGCTTAGTGAAACTTACACTACAGAAATATGCATTAAGTGGATAATCTCTAGTCTTGTGTTACTAATAAAAATGATTAATTTACCCCCATCAAATGATTGTGTCAAAGTTATGAGGACAGTAAATTTGATACGTATTAATTAAACTGTAATATTGGCTATCTATATATACTGAACAATGTCAAAAAATATGTAAGAGACTGTGATCTGGGCCAACTGATGAGTGCTGGTTCATCACGAAATGTGCACCTTAGGGATAATATATCTTTTTTATATGTCTTTGGTCATATGTTTATCATTACACCCCTCCCTAAGGTATTAAAAGCGGATGGAAACCATTCCCTAGAAACCTTGCGTAAGAGTGGCATAATCAAAATTACTCTACAGAAATATTACTCTTTAATTGATGAACAGAGGTGTTTGTTATTTTCTTTCGTTTGCTATTTACTTAAATAAGTGAATATATATATATATATATATTACTTTTCAAGACATTGTAATTATTTCTTTGATAATAAAAAGTTTAAAAAAGGGATAGATTTCTTAAAAATACTTTTTCTTTTTTATTTATGCTTTTAATGTGCATAAAAGTTGGATGATAGATGGATTCCTTATCTTCAAATCCTCAATTTTAGCTGTCTTCCTACAGGATAAGAACGTTAGTGGTTTTTGTCATTAAAAATGAATTCGTTATATAGAGAGAGAACTTTTTCTTTATTAATTCTTTTCTTCTTTTAGTTCTTTTCCTTTTTTTATTAGAGAAAAAAACATGGTTTAAAAATTTAATTGAAAAATTAATATAGTATATTAATCTTTTAAACTCAATGATCTAGAAATATTAAATGATGGAAGCAGATATTTACCTTTAATAAATGACAGTAATTATACTTGATGTTAAAATGATCAGAGCTGCCAAATTGTAAAACATTTTTCTTCTACTAAACAACCAATCAAGCGAAAAATCATAACTGTTGAGAAAATTTTAATTTTAAACTATTAATTTAATATATACAAAATATTACTATAAAATAGTTAATATATCAGCGATTGTGATATTTATTATATATCCAGTAGATATTAAATTTTTTTTTTAAAAAAAAGTCAATTTATTTTCTTAAATCAATGTTCAATTTCAACTTATTTAATAAAATATTCTGTAGAGTTTAAAACTCCAGTAAAGTATTCGACTTAGGAGCTTAAGATTTCTAGGTTCGAAACCATTCTGTCATTTCTGGTTATTTGATTGTCATATGATGAGTAAGCTAGGGTCAACCGATCACCCATATTGTTGAAATACCACATGACTTCAGAAACAAACCATTTGATTAATAAAGTCCAAAACCTATAGGCTATTTTTTAATCTACTAGGGCCAAATTCTTTGGGTTACCCATAATCTTAAGATTATCACTTCTTATCTCTCATCTCCAGATCTTACATCAATTTCTCTTATTCAAGCATTACAAAATGAAATAATAAACATCAAGGCACCAGTTGCATCTGTTGCTTTTGTGTGTGTGCATGCATCTCTGTGCATGTAAACCATAAAGAATTTCTTTTTCTACAAATACAATTCTCTTTATATATTACAGGTTAAGATAAAAAAAAACATAAGATCACTACCTGTAGAGGTGTGACACCTCTCCACTTACAGAGAAGACCATATCATATTACAATTATATTACAACCCAGTGCATAAACACACACACATCTGCCCAACCCTGAAACTTTATCTTTAATAATAGTATCTAAACACCTGTTGGCCATCCTATTACTGAGTAGCTATCTTGGTTAACTAGAAATCAGATATCTGAAAAACAAATCAATCTCTTTTTTAATTTTAAAAATGTCATCATTAGACTGACCATATTTGAAACCCAGGTCATGGTATGGCACTATACCATAAGGCTCTCTGTTAGGACAACTTGAATACTGATAATGTGGCACTTCCTTTTATCCAGACAAAATTAGAAATGATGACATAGAAGATGTTTTATTTAATCTTGAATAAAATTTGATTGCATTTTAAAATAAAATTAAACCAGCAAGCATCACATGATCACATCTCCAATACTAGCACATAATTCTTTATAAACAAAGCAAAGCAAAACTCCATATAGTAGTGCCACCTGTGCTAAACAGAGTAATCAATGGATGCCAGAAGGCCTGTGCATACCATCCCTATCTAATGCCTACTCATCCAATATCCCCAGACTTCAATTTCATGTTCATAGTTTTGTAGTTAAGTAGAAATAAAAGGTGGTTGCTAGAGAGTTGCATTAGATCCTAAGATCTAGATGCAGTGCTCTCAGATCCAAAGCTCCTCACTGACAAAGGCCACAAGCCAGAAACTAGTCTGGAGATATTGGGTGAGTAGGCATTAGATAGGGATTGTATGCACAAGCCTTCTGGTGTCCATTGATTACTCTGTTTAGCACAGGTGGCACTACTATATGGAGTTTTGCTTTGTTTAAAATAAAATTAACATATGTATACATAACGTTGTAGTCATTGATAATATAACAATTTACATTATAGAAGCAAGCTTTTTTTTAAGTGTTCTAAAAATTATAAGGCAATTTTAATATTTTAAAACAGAATTTATAGATTTATCAGAAATTAACATGTATTCATTTGTGTTTTTAAAAAAAAAATTAATAAAAAAGATTTCATTCATTTTCTGAAGACTCCTGCAGATTGTGGAATGACTTTTTACATCGTTTGTTTGCTATTTATTATTTTTTCAATATTTGCAAAAGTTCAAATATGATTTTTAGAATATTTTCTGATTGCAAACATATATCTGTACTAAATCAAGTTTAATTTATTGAATTCTGATCTGGAATAACAAGTGAAAGTTTAGAAAAAGTGTCAATAGAAAAACAATGAACCTGTCGCAATATGGAAGGATTATGTGATGAAGAAAAGTTTGGTCAATTTTTGTAGTTATAGATTTTTATTCCCTTCCCCTACAATATAGAGCTGAAAAAAGTGGTGGGGAAATTTATTAAATTTTTTAAAGATATTTCCTTTGTATATATAGACTAATTAAACATAAGTTAATACATGGGTGGCTTATCTCTGGTGCATACACCAAACATAGTACATTTTATCTTTTGATTATAAAAATAAAAAATAAACTTAGATTTTGTAAAATAATGCTGTCATCAACAATTTAATTAGTACTGACAAAAAAAATTATAAGCAAGCTTCAAATTCAGTAAACTTAACTAAAAACAAATTGTTCCATGTTTATTTTGTAAATAGATGTTTCACACCTATCTAATTTGAGATAACTAATTCAAAACAACTGCATGTTTGTTTTTAATGTTTACCTTGTGACTGGTTCATCATTTATAAGCATTGTAGTTTTGTTCTTTATGAAAATTATTTTCATTAATAAAATTGATAAAAAAAAAAAATGGTCTGATCTGACTGATACAAATTCAAATTAAAAGTCTAAAAAAATAATACTCACTCAAAAGTGTCACTAAAATAAAAAATATTTAAACTTTATATTTTAAAAAGACTACATTAGTTAAAAAAAACATTAAATATTATTACTATAGACAAAAATTGAATAATAGAGTGAAGTCGTGTAGTGTATTGTAAACACATAGATGAAAAAAATGATTCATGGACTTTCCCTCTATTAATACAATGGAGATGTGTAAAAAATATAACATTACATGATACCAAAAATACAATGCTATTCAGCATCAATTCCTTTTTTTTTCTCATCATATTACGCCACCTAGTATAAAATTTAGTAATTAGTAAATGCCATATGGTCGTACTTAATGCATTCCTATCATTATGTCCTATACAATATCTGCTGACTAGATAAAAAGTGCATTACATTCAAAATATCCAGGAGCATTAATCCAAGATCTAAAGCTATTTACTGATGATTGGATAGGGCAGCACTAGATATGGATTTATTAAATATTACTAACTGGCATCTTTTATTTTCTTAAGCTTACACAAGGTGGCATGACTTAATATTGTAAGAATATATGAAGGCCATGAAGTTAACAAAGATTATGTTATGGAAATGAGATGGAGCAGATTATGGGAAAACTTAGGGTGGGGAATGGAAAGGGAAGATGAAGTGGCTAACAGGTTTCTCTGGACATAGTTCATGAGATATTCCTGACTCCATATAAGGAGAAGTCACAGTGCATCATGTCACATCAGATAAAAGAAATAATAAGACAAGATGTTGATGTCTTGCAAAAAAAAATACTATAGAAAAAAAGTTAAAAGACAGGATCATAAATTATCAAATGAACAGATTTTTAGATTAGCTTAATAGGTGTTGATATCCTTGTGGTTATGGATTTGCTTCTATAGTCATCGTAAAACTCACAACAATTTTGCTTAATTTTAGATGCACATGATGATAATAATGATTTAAAATCTAGTAAAAACTTCACCACAAAAATCATAAAAAAACTTTAATTGAAAATGTAATAAGAGTTGAAACAAACATCACAAGAAGAAAGTGAAGCAAAAACAAAATTTTAATTCATTAAAGTTATTAATTTTAATATAAAGATGTGCAAATAAAAATTAAATTTTTAACATAGTATGCAGAGAATATTGTAAATATATGCCAGAGGCAAAATTCTTCCTTATAGTAGTGCCATTCAGTGCAAGCCAGTGTAATCAATGGTTGCATAAAGTTTTGGGTTTAAAATCCTTATCTAGTGCCTACTCATCCAATATCCCTGGACTAGTTTCTAGCTTGTGGCCTTCATCAGTGAGGAGCCTTGGATCTGAGAGTGCTGCACCTTGATCGTAAGGTCTAGGTGCAGTGCATTCAAATCCAAGGCTCCTCATTGATGAAAATCAAGGTGCAGTGCACTCAGATTCAAGGCTCCTCACTGATGAAGACCACAAGCTAGAAACTAGTCTGGGGATATTGGATAAATAGGCACTAGATAGGGATTTTATGCACAAATATTGCTGCATCCATTGATTACTCTGACTTGCACTGAATGACACTGCTGTATGGATAGTTTTGCTCTGGGTAAACAGCTTTAAGAATAGTGATCATGTGGCATGTAGTGGTTAAATATTAAAATTAATATGTATTTTTAATAGTATTTGTTTAATTTTTCAATAGCTTGTAGTATTTTAAAGACAAGAAAAGTATATAATGAAGGGATTGGATTATTACTGCATGACATTTTTTATACCTATGAAAAGATAAAAAAAGTATTCTGTTGAATTATTATGACATAAGTTCTTTTAATATAGTAAAATTTAGGAACCAAAGGTTCCTAATATCAGCATTTAATCTGTACATTGTGTGGTTTGTCACAGTTGGGTAGAATATCTGAGTTCAATTGAGGAAGTTCCAGTATCGATTCTGGTTTTCTCAATTCTGGTGCTCGAGCTTATTGTGAACTCCCGAAAATAAGTTCATGTCTTTTTTTTTTTATTGGGAAGTCATGTGAATTCACTTAGTTTTAATATAGAAAAACTTAGGAACCAAGGTTTCTAACATCACCACTTAACCTGTACATTGAGATTTCATGATATTTGAGTCCACTCAGCTGATCAAAGTATGATTTATTTTATTTAGTTAGTAACCGAAACAAAAACTTCTGATTTTGAATTGTCTATATTATCACTGAGCCAAATTGTATGCTCAGCTAAAGTAAAGATAACCTTTAATTCAGAATCTATAGGACTTGGGGCAAATATTGATATCAATGGGGTAGGTTGCATCACATTACAACCAAACTCTTTTAATTTTTATGGTCAGTATGCAAGGCTTATCTGATAAACCCAGAAGAAATATGAAGGGTTTGGCTCTTAAGAATACTTCAATATTTGTTTGCCAATAAATATTTAGTCCCTAACTAGGCCAGCTACAGATCAATTGGACCATGCAAAAAATAAGAACAGTAATTGCCCAAACAAAAAGTAAAAATATTTAAAAATCAAAGTAAACACCTGTATTTAAATATTACATATTCAGCCTGTATTCATCCCATCCCTCTTCTGTATATTTAAATAGATAAGGTCCTATACATGAGAGGTCAGAATGACTTAAGATCAACATGGGCATGACAATAATATTGGCATCATCAAGGGATTTGGACATTCCATCATCAGATTTTCAATGGTATGGAAGGCTGAAGAGTTGGATAGTTCAGTAAGTTGAAGCCTGTCCATTAAAGTTTGAAGATTTGCTATCTTAATATAAACCAAGTACTGATTATATATATATATAATATGGGAGATGATGATCTGGACCAACTAATGGGTGCTGCTCACTGGAGATCGTTTATCTTTTTCACATGTATGTGGTCATGTGTATCGGTTGTATGAGATAGATTGGATAGCTGAAGGGAGCTTGAAAGTCTGGGTTCAAATCCCCTATAATTACATCTAAACTCCAGGGATATGAAGTATCCCTGTATTTAAATATTATATATATCATTTCAATTCATACTTAGTTTCTTATTTTACTTTTTTTTATTTAGTTTCTTACAATTAGAATAAAAATTATTAAAAATTATGATAGAATTAAGTTATAACAAAAATAAAATTAATATTTTTTTTTCTCATATGTCATAGCATCGGCCGGGACGTGAACCCACACCCATCTGCAACCAACTACTTGCTTGCAAGGCAGGTGCGATGACAAAAATTTGCATACAGAATATTAACAAATGCTAAGAATTTCTGAAGAATAATTATTATAATCGTTGATAATGCAATTTATATTTAAATAGGATAATCTAAAATAAATGATGAGAAAGAATGCATAAATAATTTTTTATTACAGTAAATAATAAAATTTCTGTACCAAAAACCGTAAACCAATCAGCTTAACTAATGAAACAAAAGCAGCTTTACATCACTACCATCCAGTGTAAGCTAAAATAACCAGTAATTAGCATATAAAATTTATATTCTTAATATTTAAACTCCCATCCTCAGACCAGTTTCTGGATTTTGCTTTAATTGATGATGAGTCCTGGGATTCAAAATTGAAAGGGATGAATGCGTACATTCAGCAATCTCCTTTAACTTCACTTTACCTATCAAGCTTAAAACTTGACAAATTTAAATCACTTAAGGTTTTGAACCCAAGTCAACATGCATAAACAGTCATAGAGATCTGAAACCAATTCAACAATTGCATATTTTAATACCTTCAGTTCTTTATTAATTTTAGACATCTTATTCCTCGGGTTAGAAATGTAACAAAAAAAAACATCAAACACTCAGCGTAACCAATAAACACCAAGCAATCTCCCTACTTTTCTGCCATTACTGTAAGCTAAAATAATAATCAATAATTACCAGACATATACAAGATTCCTATCTTTAGTACTTCAGTATCTATCTGTAGACTACATTCTATCAGTGAGGCCAGGGATTCAAAGTTGGAAGAAATGTGTATATACATTCGCAGCTCACTTTTAACTCCACTTCAACTATCAAATTTACAACTTGAAATTCAAAACAGTCTAAGGTTTTGGATCAAGTTAATTTTTTAAACAATCATATGGATCAGAAAACAGAAAGTAGTTAAAGAAAGTTCCAAATGCTTAATGTAATTTTATGGGATTACTCTAGCTTACACTAGATGACAGTAAAGTGGAGAACTGCTTTTGCAAGCTAATTGTATTTTTTAAATCCAATTTTTCAACATATTAAATGTATATATGCATGTTTAATCATTAACATATTTCATATATGTAGAGAGAGCCTTGTGATGCAGAAATAGTGAATCTGCCTATTATGACTATAAACAGGTTTCAAATTCAAGTTAAGTGAATTCTTTTCAAAAATTTTAAGATTTTCTCTCAGATAGCCTGTCCTTAACTAACAGCTTTTATTCCAACACTGGTCAGTAAGAGGGCATCTAGATATCCTCAACCAAATTGTAAAATCAAGGACAAAAAGAAGCCTGGTAAGGACTGTGTTCTCTTTCACTGTACATCTATGAAGAACTTTTAGAGTCTTTAAATAGTCACTGCATGGTGAAGATTTTTCCATCTCTACAATCAAAAATTAAAGTGAGGGTATTTTCATTCTTATCATATCCTAATGAAATGGTTATGTTCTTGCCACCTGAAGGCAAAAATATTAACCTGAATGAAATCTAAAAAAATAACATAAGTGATCTGAATTCAACCCCTAGATTATGAATGTAGAGGTGAGTGCATTATCCACAAGCTGTGAAGCTCATATTTATTGGTTTCTAGATTAAGATCAAAAATAAGTTTACTCAAGTTCTATTATTATTGTTATTCAAAAAATAAATATGTACAAATCAAAGTTGTTGAAATTAAATTAGTTATTATTATTATTATTATTATTATTATTATTATTATTATTAGAATTACATCATTCATTTTATAAAACTTTTGCCACTCAAATATCAATGGCCTCTCAAGTAACTAATTATGTAATTATTATTATTGTTATTAATATTATTATTAGAATTACCTATTCATTTTGTGATACTTATGGTGTACAAATATGGTATGTCCTGTTGAATGACTGAATTCTGTCATTTATTTGTGATACATTTGTCAATCAAATATCACATGACCTCCCATGTGATATCATCATTTTGTTATATTGATGCTGTTCAAATATTCATGACCACTTAAATGACAAAGCTTTCAATTAACTGTTGCACTGATTTTTCATATATTTAAATAAATCACCCAAAATAATATAAAATATCTTTATATAACAGCAATAATTATATACATATATATATAATAAAAACAGTACAGAAAAGCTTTTTTCAGCAAATATATTTTTGCCCTTTTCAATGTGATGAAACTAGTTTAAAGCTTCAATTTACATTGCATACCTAGTGCCATCTATCTTATATAAATATAATTAACTAGAACCAATTATAATAATAATACAATATGTACAAAAGAAATCTGTATAAATTCTGTAATACTTGTGGTACTTTAATATCACATCTTCTTTTGACAGTCTAATCATTTGATTATATATACATAAATTGGTCTTTAAAATTATATGTAACTTTTTAAACAACAATTTTGACACATAAACTGATTTCTATACATAACAAAAAAAAAAAAATAACAATTCCCTACATGGATTAATGCAATGGTCGAAAGTTGGACTCTGGATATATGATATTGAAATTGATTCAAGTTGTGGCACTGTCAGTGCTCAGATTTTTTATAAACTCAATAATAAAGCCATTCAATGATGATGATAATGATAATTATTATTATTCTAATATTTTTAACATTATATCAATTATTTGTGACACATAAAATCATTATTTAAAAATTAACCAATTATAGAACGAAAAAATTAAAAATTTAAAATTTATTTAAAATAAATAACCCTTAGTTTAAAAAAATATAAAATTATAAATTCATAAATTTTATGTGCATGAGAATCACCACGAATCATCTCTCAGTCCGAGATTTCTTCTTCCTACACTCAATCATGTGATTATACCTATTCTTTCTTGATTTATTACTAGGTACTGTCTTTTTATAAATAATGCTTCCAATTTTTTATTAATTCTTTTTTAAACCTTAATGTGTACATTTTTAAAATAAAATCGATTTATAGGCATGTGTATATATATATGTTAAATATGTAAAGTATATACAATTTGCTAATATCTATAATTTCAGTGAACCATTTTAAATTAGAATCAAATCTAATAAATATGGTGTCACTATGTAAGATATAAAAAGAAATAAAAGTAATAGATAATGCTGTTAAAAATACAATAAATATTAAATATTAATCAGAAAATTCAAATACATCTTTACAATGGTTATAGAGGGCAACTGATACCCCAAAATCCAACACAAATCAAAATCTTGCAGAAAAAATAAGCAATTACAATGGGTTCCCAATGGTAAAAAAAATAATTTCGTAAATTCAGAATATATAAAAATTTGATTTAAAAAAATAAAAATATACTATATAAAATATACTATATAAAAACATGTCAGTAGCTGTATAATAATATATATATAATTTTTCTATTGATGATGCACCATTTTGTTTATAACATAGCCAGAAAATATTTCCTGAATTGTAATTCATTAAATTAAAATAAGGCTTGAAGAAAAACCTAATAATTAACAATAATTTACAGTTTAAATTTTTTTTTTTTAAAAAAAAGCATAAGTTATATTTTAAAATTTATTTTACATACATTCTATCTTCTATTAAACTTGCTGCTTATGTTTGCAATGACAGAACATCATACATAGGCAGAGTGCTTGCAATACCAGAATGCCATAGTTGGACTTTTTAATATGGCACTCTGCCATCACAAACACTCTCACCCAATCAGAGAAAGGTACAACATTTTACCATCATATACACAGGTAGCAGGTATAATACGTAAGTACCATAAATTTTTATTTTATGTAAAATCTAATAAATGTTTGAATTTTTTCTACATACTTTTTGTTTTTTCAAAAAAAGCTTTGTAAATTTGTTTATTTTACATAAATACAGTAAAATTAAATCAAAATTTGATTAAAAAATGTAAAGTACTGTCAATTGTTGCAATTTTAATAATGTAAATGATTAAATCTTTATTATTTTTTTATGCTGATTTTCTGCTGTATTTACTTTTTACATTTACGATGAAAGCTACCATTAACTTGAATATCAAAAAAAAATTATGATATTATTGATTTAAAATTGAACAAATAAATGTATTATTAACTTATGCTTAGAAACCTTTGATCATATAAAATTGATTATTAACTGCATAATAGATCAAATATTTTTCACTTTTTTTTACTCAAAATAATTTACCATTTGATGATCACATCTTACAAATTATGATTAACGTACATTTTGCAGTAAGCAAAATAATATTAATAAAAATTTTAATCCATGAAATTAATTGAGTAAGTATATTTTATCTAATGAACATATTGTAAAAATTAATATTAACAAATATTGTTGTTGAATGTGATCAAAATAAGGTATAATTATTTATTGTATTGAATGAAACTGGAATGGGTTTTTTTTCATTTGTATGTGTAAATGACAAAAATCATCTTTATTTTGGATATCATAAATTTTAATTTTATAATCAAAACATAATTCTGTATGCTTTATAAAGAATAAAAAACATTTTGTACATTTTTATCATCAATTTCATCATTTTATTTTGAGCTGAAATAGCTTTCAATCTTACAAAATGGCGACCATTTTTCAAAATGGTGGTTGTTTTTAAAAAAATATTTCAATCTGTTTTTAACATTTGTTGAAGAAAATATATGATTGTGAATCAAAATAGTAGATAAAAATTGGTAATGATCACTATGGTGAATCCTTGCATAAAGGTCTGTTACTAACTAAAGTAAAGCTGTAAATATCCAATAACAACATATTAAACTGGAAACACACAAAACGTTGAAGTCCATTGTAATTTTTATTTAAGAACATATAAAATTTGAATAATTACTAAAATTGAGAGTTCACGATAACCAAATTACAGAATAACATGAACTCAAATAGTAAATAAATTCATTACAAAACAACAAAAAAGGAAGTAAAAGAAAATCGCTTGAATTTTGAATATTATTAACAAAACATTAATAAATGAAAATGAATACTTCATGAGATTTGGTGATCTATAAATATCCCTTAAAAATGAGAATGATTCTTTACATGTGAAATATAATGGTTAAAAGCTGTAAAGATCAAGTAAACACACACAAATTCTGTGTTAACTTTTAATCCCAGAAAACTTCAATTGGTACTTCAATCTACAATATGGGGTCTCAATAGTCAGCATTTATTTAAATCACAACCATAAAAACTTTTAATGAAAAAAATTAGCCTGTTAATAAGTTTTCAATTGAAAACTATTGAACAATAAAGCTTTTATTTGCAATTATTGTGCAAAGATGTCAGGAGCATACAGTATATCAAATGAGAAGAGATTAATTTCTCCTTAGGAGAAAATGTACCTGTGGATTTGCGCAACCTTTTTCACTGATGAACAAAATATTATATCATCAATTTAACTAAACTTATGAGAGTAATGAATTCTCAGGTGTGAATTAGTAGTGAAAAATAATAAAAACACTAACACTATCTTTTATATAAATTCAAACATTAATTGAAAAGTTTTTTTTTCTCATGTGTCATAGCATCAGCCAGAAAGCGAACCTGCTAACCCGGGACAACTGCTTGTAAAGCATCTATCGCTGACCTCTCGACCACCAATGCTTGATAAAGTTTTCTTTAAATAATTTAAGCAACTTTCCTATCAAAATGTATTCCATTAAGTTAATTTATAAATTATATATTTAATTATAATTTTTTAAAATACTAAACTTTTTTAAAACAAGATAAAAATCTTAATTTCATATATATATTTTCTACATATTATATTCAAATATAAGTATGTTGTCTATACTAAAATTAATGTACTTAGAAGGGGCTTGAACTCAGACTTTCAAGCTCGCTATAGCTATGCACTCCATCATATACAACTGATACACATGACCACGTAAATGTAAAAAAGATTAAGGCTCTCCAATAAACATATTTTGTGCTGAACCAGCTCTCATCAGTTGGTCCATATCACCATCTCCTGCACATGTATACAATCAGTGCTCAGTTTATATTGATAGCAAATCTTCAAACTTTAATGGAGAAGCTTCAATATGCTCCACCCTTCCATCCATATCATTAAAAATCATTGATGGAACACTCAAAGCCCTTGTTGATGCCAATATTATTGTCTTATTCATGTTGACTTTGTTATTCTGACCACTCATATATAGGGGACCTTAATATATCCATTTAAATATACATATTCAGCCTTTATTCTGCCCATCTTTCTTCAGTGTATTTAAATGGACATATTAAGTCCCTATATGTGAGGGACGAATTGGCTTAAAGTCAACATGGGTATGACAATAATATTCCATCAACAAGGCCTTGAAATGTTCCATCATCAGATTTTCAATGATATGGATGATTGAAGAGTTGGAAGGTGGAGAAGATTGAAGCTTGTCCATTAAAGTTTGAAGATTTGCTATCTTAATATAAACTGAGCACTGATTGTATATATGTGTGGGAGATTGTGATCTGGACCAACTGATGAGTGCTGGTTCAGTACGAAATTTGTATATTGGAGATCATTAATCTTTTTCACATGTATGTGGACATGTGAATCAGTTGTATAAGATGAAGTGTAGAGCTATAGGGAGCTTGAAAATCTGAGTTCAATCTCTTCAACTTACATTAAGTTTAGTATATGATGATGATGATGATAATAATAATAATAATAATAATAATAATAATATTAAAAAAAGAACATTGTACTTGCAAGATTTGACTTTAAACTATAAATTAATTAAAGGCTATTTAAATAAATATTACATGCATACATATTGGGAGAGAAAGAGAGTCTTATTTTCTATATTAGAAAATATTTGCAATATGGTGGATTTGAGACAAAGGGGTATACCGATAAAAAATTTAAATGTTTGAAAATAGTATCTTTATTATAAAATAATGTTTGCAATATCTAGTAAATCCAATGTCTTGTAGATTTAATAATATTTATTAAAATATTTTCATTTATTTACTAGCAGTTACTCTTAAATTTAAGAGAATTGCCATTTAGAACATCAGAAGGAAAAAATAAACAAAATTAGAGAGAAATCAAAAGCATATAAAGTTACTGCCTCATATGAGATCAAAATTAAGGGTGCCTAATCTGCTATGCTAATTCAGTAGGCTGTCAGCTTTTACCCAGAGAAAACAAAAAGATTAAGGTCAGAATTACAACACATTAAAAGATAAAAGTATAGTTGCCCAAAGATACAATATAATTGCCAGTTTTAATGCGGAAATGGTTAAATGACTATATAAAAGGATTATGACAACTGGACCCTATGATAGCCTAAATTTCCAAAACCAGTAAGCTAAGATAAAGATCACAGAGAAGGGACAGTCATGTCAGGAAAGTCTGTCATGTGACAAATATTATCCAGCCTTGGGTGATTTAACAGTTGTCCAGTATATTCCAAAGGTAGAGAGGCAAACTCAAAGGCTGAAGATTCCTGTATTAAATGTCAATTATCACTTCCTGTCCAACCTCTGAGTAATTAACTAATCGGTTACTTTGTTTATTTTACTTAACATCGTATTCTTCAAAACAGCAGAAGAGACTGAATTATGCTAAATCGTTCTTCAACCTTTTTCAATTTGTGATAGCTTCAGCTACCATTAAACAATTTTAGTACCTGGTTTAATTATTTATGTCAGAAGTTTAGAAACAGCATTGCAAGATATAAAATAAGCAGATATGCTGCCTTACATGATTTGGTTCAATGATAGAATATTAGACTCTGGAATGTATCCTCAGATTGATTCTCATTCTGACACTTCCAATACACTTGCTTTTAATGAACTCTTAAGCAATAAAGCTATTTAATATTTTTTCCCTGTGTGATTTGGAGCTGTAGTAAGTTGTCAGATTCTGGAGCATTTTGGCACTTTCAAATGCTCGAATTTTTTATGAACTGTTATATCTCACCTTGCCTTCAAATAATAGACACTCAAGTCCAGATCAGATTGAGCCTTTATTAATATGGACTGATGGATATACATATAGATAAAAGACACCCAATGGCAAGAATGGCCCAATAGGTGATGATGATCCCTGAATCCAACTGTTTTCATTATGGACAGGGATCTGGCCTGAATAGTCAGCCCATTTGGAGGTGAGGCCAGAACTTCCAAATAATAAAGTCATTCAATTATTTATTCAGCAGACTAAAGGAATAGCACAGATTGATTTGTATAACCATCACAAATCTTAGCTACAACTTATGGAAAGGTGGTTTCTTCTTCCCTCATTTAGTTCGATTAATTTTCAGTTCCACATTTGCTGTTTCTTTTTAGAATTATAATGGACATATTCGTTTACAATGTTGATTTTTGCTATGAATATGAGGCCACGCACGTCGAAAGCGCTTAGCCGTTAACTTTTGTATAGACTGACTTATAAGAATAATTATTATAGCACCTCTTTCCAGCGCCTCACACGCTTCTAATTTTATTAATTACTGTTATATTTTTATATAATTTTACAGACAAAATGGAAACATTTTATATTTGGATATATATTTTTCCCTTGCTGCTCTACGAAAAAAAAAAAAAGTGATCTTTTATCTTTTAAAATATCATATGAAATTTACAGAAACGCTAACCGAAAGCTTCTTCAAATATTGGGAAGAGATTAGAAAAGCTTTTCTCGCTGGCTCTCCTTTCAGCGGTAAACGCTAGAGTTTTCTCCAAACACGAAAAACAGCTTAATTCTTATCGCTGAATTGAGTTAACAATGTCATAGTGACCCAAAACTAATAAAATTAAAAATATCTGTCTATTATTACATCATTAATACTAGTATGTATTTGATCACATTTTTGATTATTGACATGAACAACATCACTTGTTTTTTGTTGTTGTTAGAAGGGGTTTTTTTTTTTTTTTTTGGTAAAAAAAAAAAAAACACTTTCAAATAGTGACATATCATTAATCAAATTACAAACCACATAAAAAACGTGGAGAAAACAACTTTCCATTACTGAAATAGAGGAATTAAGAAGAGAATCCCAGCTGTTTAGGAACAGAATGTCACCGCATATATAATAGGTTCAATATATAAATAGCCAAACAAAATCTATAGCACTTATAAAAAATCTTTATCAAATTTTGTCAAAGATATATGTATTCTTAAAAATCTGCAAACTTTTTTACTTTCCGCTTGTGGATATATTTAAAAGTATATAAAAAGGAATTTCCTGTTAACTTAAAAGAGACCCTTTGGTTCCTGTTCGAGCCTTAAAGGAATCGAGCATGACAAATGTGTCCATCACACACGTTCTTGCCTTTGCAACTTCAAAAGGTTGGGTAGTCAATAGCCCAGACAGCAATTGTTCACCAAAGGCAGAGGATAACAAGAACCTTTTGATTGTGGATCGAGGCACCACTTCAATAATAGTATTTTAACTAGGTACCTATAACTGCAAATCACTTTCAAGTAAAGGAGGATCACATAAATTGGAAGAATTGTCTAATATTAAATGGGATATTGTAGGAATTTGTGAAGTTAAAAGAAAAGGTGAAGAGACAATCAAATTCAAATGGAGTTGATTCATTATAAATAAATAATGGAAATACAACATTGTAAAGCTTACATCTGATAACATTTCCAACCTTTTTATACATTTAACAATACTATTTTTTTATAATAAAACTTAACTCTTACAGATTTTTTTTGGAAATAGGATTATAACAATTTCTGATGATGACTGCAGGACAATTGAAATTGTAAGAGTAAAGTTTTAGTGTACAAAATAGTATTGTTAAGTGTATAAAAAAGTTGAAAATGGTATCATGTGTAATATAGAAATCAATACATGAAGAAAGGAGGAGGAAGAAGAAAATTGTAAAGATTGATAGTATATCAGACAAAACTAGCAAGATTAGTTTTCAGCTTCATAAACAGAAGAAAGAAAAGTAGGATATTTCAGGTCTATGTGCAACAAGCTCTTTTGATGAAGCAGTAGTGGACTTTTACATGGTCTTACAAAATAACTTTGATCAAACCAAACAATATTTTTTAATTAGCATAGGAGAGGTTAGTGCTAGAATTGAAAAATGAATAAAAGATGAAGTGTTGTTGGTAAATTGAATTATGGTGATAGAAATAATGGAGAACAAATGTGAGATTTGCAAAGAAAGAAAAATTGTATATTATGATTTTTTTTTTTTTTTTTTAGAAAAATGCTAAACAGAAATGAATATGGAAGCATCCAAATGAAAGTATAGCAGAATTGGATTATATTTTGACTAATGGAAAATATCCATTCAGCATAGGATAGGATCTTGGATTAGTGAGATGTAAGAAGCATGATAAAGCAAAACTAGATTGATAAAAATATCAAAAGACCAGTATTAACAGTAGATGTTACTAACTTTCAAAATAATCCAGTGTACCATAAAAATGGCTGGAGTCAAAAAAAAAATCCAGCAATTTACCATTATTTTTTAATTCAGACACAAAAATGTATGAATAAAAAAATATATATGAAAACTTTTTATAATAATCAACTAAGAGGAAGGGTATATAGAGAGTTTTGTAAAGAAGTGCAAACAAATTAATAATGATAAATGTAAATGGAACTCAAATGGCAAGGAAAGATATATGAAAAATAAAAGTCTCAAAAATATAAAACATCTTGATATAGGAAAAAAGCCGTTTCAGTAATAAGAAGAAAAGATGAATCTATTGTTAAGATGGATCATTTCCTCAAATGTGTGTGAATTTTACAAATAATCATTTATTAAGTAAAAACGTGGAAACAAAGTATTCCCTGTAATTAAAACAGTAATGTGATGTGATATGATGTGATGTACTGTGACTTCTCCTTAAACAAAGTCAGGAATCTCTCAGCAACTATGCCCAAAGAAACCTGTTAACCACTTCACCTTCCCCTTCCATTCCCAACCCTAAGCTTCCCATAATCAGCTCCATCCCATTTCCACAACATAATCTTTGTCAACTCTATGGCCTTTATCTCTAAATCCCCCTTATCTTTTCCCAAACCCAGCATAAAAACCAATAACCCACTTTCTGTATAATCACTTTGTTCATATTTATTCTCCCATAACTTCATTATTTGTACCCTTTCTGCTTTCAAGCATTTACATTCAATCAACAGATGCCTAATATTTTGTATATCTTCCTTACACAATTTGCAGACTAAATCACCCATATTTTTCCATTTACATGTATATTCTCTTGTTGCTAAAGATCTCATTTGAGCCTTAAACAATAAGATACTTTCCTTACTATTATCATAAATTAACTCACACCCAATGTTCCGTTTACTTCTATATATATTTAAACTCTTTTTACTCTCCATACTAATTTTCCATCTCTCCAACTCCCTATTCTTTATTAATGCATCTATTCTTTTATCCCATTCCTTACCACTATAACACTCAACAATCCTCCTAACACAATCATCCCATCTTTTATACAAGCATACTGATATAAATTCTTTATCCAAATCCTTTACATACCGCATTACATTTCTCACCCATCTTGTTATTACTCATAACCCAATTAAATACTATTTTAGCTATTCTTTTATTATCCATAAACTGCAATCTACCAAACATTTCATTTTACTTTTTGCATCTCTCATATAAAAACTTGACCATCCCATTTCTCCTTGAATTGCCTCCTTTGCTGTCCATACCTTTGCATCTAATGCATGTCTTCATACTTCCCTTTGTACTTTTTCTAAGTAATCTAATACCCTTTTACTAACACATAACACATCATTACCATACTTCCTTCCATACAATTCTAGCTACATCATATTTATTATATGAAAACACTGTTAATTTCTTTACTAAACCCTTTCTTTTTTTTGCTTCATTTACCAATTTTTTCTCCCATTCAACCAAGCAATTTTCCTAGCCAACTCTCCATACAGTAGTGCCACCCAGTGGCAAGCCTTAATAATCAATGGATGGACTACTGTATGAAGAGTTTTCTACTATTTTGACAGCTCATATAAAACATACAAAATGGTGATCATGTGATGTTTTAGTAATTCTTATAATTATTACATCTGAATTTCCAAGTATTTCAAATAAAAAACCGAAACATGCAAATAGATCTAAAAAAATGGAAAATTGTAGGAAATGATGAACTGTTACTTATATTTTAAAAGAAACAGGTAAAGAAATAGTTAAATTGTTAACAAAACTATATATCAAATGTTTAGATATTATTTGCAGTTGTTTGGAAGAATTAAATAATATTGATATTTAAGAAAGGTGATAAAAAAATATAAAATATAGATGCTGTTAGTCTTCTATCGGTTTTATACAAAATATTTATCAAATAATTACAACTTATCTACAGTAATCTTCCGATTTATACTGTGCACAGCTTGTGCAGTTGGTAGAATGTCCAACTGATCAATTTTGGTACTCACAGATCACGTGGTCAAACTTCTTATGAACTCCAGAGCAATAAAGTTATTAATATTTTCCCTGGGTTTGGTGCACTTGGTAGAGATCTGGCTTGAGATCAGGGAGTTTCAGGATGGATTCTGGTGCTCACAGGTCTGTTTCTCGCAGGTCTGGCACTCAAACTTTTTATGAACTCCCGAGCAATAAAACCATATGCCTTTCTTTCTTTGAATTTATAATCTGCCAAAAAGACAAAGTTAGATCCAAATGTGCTTTTAGTATTATGAATCATATCCAAATATAGGGAGATCAATGAATATGAGTTATCATCGTGCTTTGAATTTGTAGATTATAAAAAGGCACTTGATTTTAAAAGGATTTCCACTATGATTAGATCAACTATCAAGATATAGACTAGGGTATGATCATATCCTGAAGACTATTTATCAACGCTTAAAATAGATTACAATATATCACTAAAAAAATTGTGATTAAAAGAGTTGTGTGATAGAATGACTCCACATCTCCAAAAATTTTACAACCCTTCTACAAGAAGTATTTTGTGGATTAATCTTTACTGACTATATACTGCTACATATTTTCAAATTATTATTTTTTAAATGAAACATCTGTTCCTCTCAGTTTTTTCCTAATTATGTTTCTATTTTACAAAATTCAAATTAGTTTGAATTTACCTTGCATAGTGGAGATTTTAGGCACTTTTTGGATCTTAATGAAATCTCATATCAGTTGTAGACTAAACTAATTTTAAATATAGAATAAAAGACATGTGAGAAAGATATATGATCTCCAAGATGCACATTTTATTCTAAACCAGGACGCATCACTTGGCTCAGACCACAATCACTTACACATATCTTTATCATTGGTAGGTAGATAGATAAATAGACAGACAAGCAGATGGATGGACAGACAGACAGACAGACAGACAGGCAGGCAGACAGACAGACAGACAGACAGATAGACAGACAGACAGACAGACAGACAGACAGATAGATAGATAGATAGATAGATAGATAGATAGATAGATAGATAGATAGATAGATAGATAGATAGATAGATAGATAGATAGATAGATAGATAGATAGATAGATAGATAGATAGATAGATAGATAGATAGATAGATAGATAGATAGATAGATAGATAGATAGATAGATAGATAGAAAGAAAGATAGATAGATAGATAGATAGATAGATAGAAAGATAGATAGATAGAAAGATAGATAGATAGATAGATAGATAGATAGATAGATAGATAGATAGATAGATAGATAGATAGATAGATAGATAGATAGATAGATAGATAGATAGATAGATAGATAGATAGATATTCCAGTTTAATTGATAAGTGTCAAACTTACTGCCCTCACAACTTTGACACAAACCACTTAATAGAAATCTATTAATAATTTTTATTAGTCATTCATTAGACTGAAGATTATTCTTTTAATGAATAATATTTCTATAGTGTAATTTTCACTATACCAATCTCCTGTAAGGTAGGGAGTGATTTCTATCTGCTTTTAACATCTTCTGGAGGGGTGTAATCATAAACATATGATCAAAGACATGTGAACAAGATATATGATCCCCCAAGATGCATATGGTCCAAATTATATTCACAAATCTTTACCATTGTTCAGCATATATAGGTCGGATAGTGAATTATTACAATTTAATTGATGTGTCAAACTTACTGTCCACTTGGTGGAAGCATCTTAATGATTTTTATTACTCATTTATTATACTAAAAATTATTCATTTAATGAATAATATTTCTGTTGTGTAATTTTCACTCTCCCACAAAGTAGGTATGGATTGATTTTTATCTGCTTTTAACATCTTGTGAAGGGGTGAAATCATAAACATATGACCAAAGACATGTGAAAGAGATGAACGATCCCCAGGATGCACATTTCATGCTGAACCATATCTTTATCATTATTCAGTATATATAGATAGTCAATGACTACAGTTTAATTAATAAGTGTCAAAATTACTGCCCTCACAACTTTGACACAAATCACTTAATAGAAGTATATTAATAGTTTTTATTAATCATTCATTAGACTAGAGATTATCCACTTAGTGAACAATATTTCATTAAGTGGATAATCTCTAGGCTGTTGAACAGTTTCCAATTCTTGCAAAAAAATGTATCCAATTGATTCTTGTTCTAAAGTGTAATGAAAGATGATGATGGTAATGAATCTGAGACCATGGATAATCATATCTATGTGAACAAAGATGGGGGGAGAAAAGTTCCAAAGACATCTGAATGAGTTGCTTAATTAAGGGAACAGTTAGTGCTATAGATTTGATAAAAAAAAGTGTGGTGTTTTATTTTGAAATTATTTTTATTTTAAATGTTCATTTGAAACTTTAATTATGTCATAAATATTTTTCTTATAAGAGGTATCGCAACTGATTGTAGTTTTAACAGCAACAAAATCTGTTGCACCCATTAGGAGAATAAAAATATGCAAATTATATTTAAGTCATCTACATTTTGCAGTTGATGTGACTATTTTTTGTAAATAATGTTTGAAAACTTCAGAAAATATTACAAGACTCATTAGATGAGAGTAAGAAAATAGTCTGAAGATAAATGTTAAAAAATACTATTGTTCAATGGGTTTTCTTAGAAGAGGAATGTATTTAGGATTCGAACTCAGACTTTTACATGACACTCAACTCTCCATGCCATCTCATATTGCTGACTCACCTGATCACATACATGTTGAAAAGATAAATAATCACCAATATACATATTTTGTGCTAAACAGCAATCATAAGTTGGTCCAGATTACCATCTCCACACATATATACAATCAGTACTCAGCTTTATATTAAGATAGCCAATCTTCATACTTTAATGGACAGGTTTCAAACTACTCCAACCCATAACTTTTCAGTCTTCCATTTCATTGAAAATGTGATGCTGGAATGTTCAAAGCCCACATTAGTGCCAAGGTTGTCATCCTACCCATGTTGACATTTAGTCATTCTGACCCCTCATGTACAGGAGAATAATCCATTTTTACATATATATGCAAGGAATTGGCAGACCTTTGATGCACTATGCTTCAATATATAAATGACTACACTATATAGGTTTAACTGTATGTATATATATATATATATATATATATGTAATGTATGTGGGATTCTAACTCAGACTTTCACATGACCCTCAACTTTCCATGCCATCTCATATTGCTGACCCACCTGATCACACACATCTTGAAAAGATAAATAATCACCAATATACATATTTCATGCTAAACCAGCAAGAGGGAAGTAAATATGGAAAATCATAAATTAGAAAAGTGCACACTGGTCTACATAGCTGTGGACAAATATAATGACAAAGCATATAGTTAATGACTGTTAAATCAATTGCTACCATGACAGGATTAATAGTCTTAAAGAGATTCATGAATCCATCTGATTGGAATTGCTACAAACTCCTTTTGATATTTTGTTACTAGTTAAGCCTACTAAAGAATTTAATGTGCTAAATAAATAAAGCATAGTATTGAACCAGAATGGATCACTTTCCATAAAAATAATATAATATGTATTTGTGTTTGAAAAGGAAAGTTTTAAAGGCATTTTGCCAGTTCTTATTTATAGATATTAGACTAGCACACTTAATGGAAGAGCAATATAGAAACTTCAGGCTACTAAGTAAAGTTCGGAGATAAGAAAATATCAAAAATGAAACATAGTTGAAACGACAAACAGATATCTCTGACATCTTAGAAAGAATTAAGAGACTAAAATAGAGCTGGACTAGACATATTGCTAAAAGAAATTATAATAGATAGTTGAAATTTTCAATTGTATACCTAGAGATTGAAAAAGACCTAGAAAAAGACCGCATGAGAGATGGATGGATGAAATAAGGAAGTTTGTTGGTATAATATGAAAAAGAGAACATAGAGATCTTAAGATTGCAATGAATTGATAATGAATGAAAATGAAGATGGAATATATATAAGCAAATACCTTGGTCAGATTATTACTGCAAGTGGAAATATAACTGATAAAATTTAATCATAGAATTCAACTTGATTGAGATACTTTTAGTAGAAATAGCTTAATATTAAAAAGAAATATGCTTATGTAAGGTTTTTAATAAATGTGTTTTATCAGTTCTCATTTATGCATCTGAGACGTGGACATTTAACAGAAAAGCAATACAGAGACTGCAGACAACTTAAAGAAATATGGAGAGATGCATGATACAAGTAACAAAAAAAGGTCAAAAATGAAATACATGGGTGAGAGAACAAATAGGTGTTACTGACATCATTAAAAGAATTAAGAGGCTGAAGTAAATCTGGGTTGCACATATTGCTAGAAGAGATGATAACAGATAGACAGTTGATATCTTAAACTTGATTTCAAGAGATTGTAAAAGACCTAGAAACATACCACATGTGAGATGGATGGATGAAATAAGGAAGTGTTCTGGTGTGATATGGACAGACCTCTAGAGATCAGAAAAGATGGGTTGAACTTAGAGAGTCCTTCATTCTGCAGTAGAATGATAATGGTTGAAAATAATCATGATGATATGTGAAAGATAACTAATTAATTCTACAGTACCCAAAATTAAAAACTATATATGTAGATCATATTCAGTGTCCCTGAATAATGAAAGCAAAAAGTAAAAACCAACCTGTGTATCTATCTCTCAATATTTTGAATAGTTATTAAACCAGAAGAAATATAATAAAAAATAAACTACAGTAGTTTTTTGCATTTGCTTACAGTTCCAAGCAATTATTATAAAAAACTAAAATCATAGACAATAGAGAAACACATTATAAAATGCATTTTAACATGCACACACTATATATGACATTTTAATACATGATTATATCTGCATAATATCTGATTTCTTAAAATTTCAATGCTCACACCAATTGTAAATGATTAATTGAGACAAATTTTGAGAAGTTGGCCATTTTCTTTAAACATAATTTTATTTTGGTATCATCATTTTTTAACTATCATCCACTCTCTGTTGCATGAAGGTCTCCAAGCTTAATCCAGTTTCTCTGATCCATAGCATTTCTTCTTTACACTACATTAGTAAATATTCTTATTTCATCAATTTATCTAACATATGGTCTTTTTCAAGATCTTTTACAATTTCTTGAGATCATCTATTACCACTTATTTAAAAGTATGTCCATCCCAGTTCCATTTTTCAGCCTCTCATTTATTGCCATATTGTCTATGGTACCTGTTTATTATATTATCCACATATTTCATTTTTGATCTTTTCCTATTACTCCAGACATATATCTTTCTATACTTCATTAAACAGTCTGAAGTAACAGCATTACTCTTCTATTAAATGCCCAAGTCTCCAATTCATAATTTAGAACTAGCAAAATATACCTACTAAAAACATTTCTAACACATAAGTTACCAAAATTACCTATCCAAGATTAATTCGGTGATTAATTTCATCCATTATCTTTTCATCAGTATTAATAATTTGACAAAGATATTTGTCATTCACTTCTACTAATTTATAATTCTTTATTCTCTTCATCTATGAAAATCCAATAACAACTAGCTTAGCCTTTATAGTTAGGTTTACTTTTTTTATTTCCATCTTAATAATTCTTGCAACATTTCTTAGAACTCTCAGTGAGCCCTTCTTTCATTATTCATCTACGATTAGTTGTCAAAAAAGACTTTCTTCTTTGATGGGTATTAAATGTTAAAATTTATACTTTTTTTCTTCAACAAACCTTTTATTCTCCCTACTCTTTTAACATCTATTGTAAGCTTAGTAATCAAAAGATGTTGGATTATTGCACTTATTTAACCTTGTCCAATGCTGTCTTATCCAAATATTCCTAAACCAGTTTCTAACTTATGGCGCTCATCAGTGAGAAGTTTTTGATTTTTTTTTCCAAAAGTACAGTTGGAATTTATATCTAATGCATTTTTCATCAAGATCTATTTACTACTTCTCTGTTTTAATATTTAGCTTCCAGACCAAATTGACAACATGTTAATAATTTCAATCCAAGTTTATATCGTTGTATAGTTGTATAGATCTGAAACTGATACTATTTGTTATAGTGACCTAGGTTTTATTTTAACCATAGGCAATTTTGTTCTTTGGCCAGAATTGGTACTAAACCAATAATACATCACAAGAACCACAAATTATCACATGATGATGGTAAAAGAGTAGTAAGAATAAAAAAATGGCTGACTAATAGTAATATATGAAAGCTAAGATCATGTGATGATTTTCTGATCATGTGATGTATTACTGAATTTGTAGCAATTCAGGCCAAGGAATAAAGGTGTCTAAGATAATAAAAAAATCTAAGGTTACCATAATATATAGAAATTGAACCAGTTTCAGATCTATAAAATGACGCAAGCTTGAATTGAAAAAAATTTTAAAAATTTTAATTTGAGCTGGTAGCTTGATAGTATAACAAACAGTGAAAAATGGCTGATGGGAGAAAGATGTATTAATCCAAAATATCCAAGTGCACTGAACAAGAGTTCTAAAACTTCTCCCTGATGAAAGCTATATGCTAGAAACTAGCCAGGGGGGAGCAGGGTAATTGGTAGGACAGCACCAGATAAGAATTTATTAGGGGGGAGTAATATTTGGTAGGACAGCACTGATAAGGATTTATTATATTGGAGGGGAAATATTTGATAGAACAGCTCTGGGGGGAATATTTGATAGAACAGCACTGGATAAAAATTAATTACGGGAGGGGGGCACTGGATGCACTGCTATCTGGCATCTGTTGATTACTAAAGCTTACACTGGATGACATTAAAGTAGTGAGAATAGAAGAATGTGCTAGTAAATAGCAATGTACAAACTAAAGTCACGTGATGTTAGCGATGTTTAAAGTCATATGATGTTGTTCGGTCATGTGACTTCTTTCTTTTTAGTGGCGCGGCCCGATTTATACTGAACACGCAAACTCATAAAACTTGTTTGAAATAAGTTGCCTAACTCTGCCTTAAACATAAGGTAAGATTTCTATAACAGAAAAAATTGACAAGAATTATCAAATTGTAAAATTTAACAGCTAATTTAATTTAAATTCGCTTCATAAACTTCATATTTACCAGTAAAAAAGTTTGCAGCAATCTTTCATTTTAAAAAAATAAACAAAATTAAGAGCCATCGGCACTTTTATTATTCTTTTTTTTCCAGCAATAAAATCAATACTTATGGATTATTGGCTAAAAAGAAAACTAACAAAATATAATGTCGATTCTTCGCATGGGTGCTTAATATATTTCAGACAAAAACGCTCTTTTTACAAAACAAATTTCGGTAGAAAGATGAAATATAACGACAAAGACTTATAAAGAGAAGAATATACAAATATATATGTACATAATCCATACAATATATGAACTTGTATATATTTTAATAAAAATGGTTTTGTAGTGGTACCATACCCATTCACTATTCCTATGACTCGAGTTCGAATTCGGGCCAAATAAAATTGAAATTTTTTTGCAATTGGGCCTAAACTTTTTTTAAAATAATCGTCCCATAGCTTAAGGTTATCCAATCTTAATTATTACAAGGGTCATATTAAAAAATATATATTTATCAGAGAACCGTATCTAAAAAAATTCAGTACATATATTAAATTATTGGAGAAGCCCACTATTGGTTAAGTTTAGCACATATTTGAAAAATACTATTAAAAAAAGAAACATTGTATTATAAAAGTTGTTAGTGAAACAGTAGGCAAGTTACAATAATTCTTAATGAGAACATGAAAATAAATTACAATGCCTATTTTAGCAACAGCACTTCAACATCAATAACTAAGCAGATAAATGATAATTCAACTGAACTAATTGCAAACTAATTGTGCACGCGTGTTCCATAAATGCTCAGCGCATGTGCATTGGATTAAAACAGCGCAATACCACTTCTTTGATACCTTATACAGTATTTAAAAAATAAGTAGAAATACAGTGACGAAAAAAACATCAGATAATAATATCAATATCATGATTTTCTAATGGTCGTAGAATTAAAATATGTAATAAGCATTCAATTCAAATTATTTTATTTTTTCAGTACTAAAAATCAAAACCTCTAGATGGACCACACAACCCCTCAGTGCAAATTGCATGAACTCTATACCATAGCTAATTCACAAATCATCTAACACTGGTTAGTAAATGAATATCTATCTTTAGTTAGATAATCTTTAACCCTCACCTCAGATTGCATAAGCTCACAGATTGTGTTTTGGACAGCTTTGCCATAGCTAATTTATTTAAATCATCTAAATATTGGTCAGTAAATGGATATATAACTACTTTTACTTGAACAATCTTTAAACCTCACTTCAGATTGCATGAACTCATAGAATGTGTTTTGGACAACTCTGCCATAACTAATTCACTTAAATCATCTAATATTGGTCAGTAAATGGATGTCTATTTTTAGTTAAATAATATTTAAAAACCATTCAATCCACACTACCTGATCTTAAATAGCACTACCTTCATCTTCACTATCACTCTATGGAGGAGTTGTTAAAGAAAACTTTGTTCTGAAATGGATTAATTATAAATCTGTTTCATCTTTTATTTACCTACATATTTTAAAACCACAAATAGTTGTTGCTTACCATTAATCTAGATCAGGGACAGCAAACTTATGGCATTTCAGAAATGGCATACAAAAATTTTACATGCACATAAATGATTTTGTGATATGATTTTATATGCTTATAATTATTTTATTAATTGTTAAAATATTAAATACTGCCTATTGCTTAAACTATATAAATAAAAATGTTAATTTTCGTTTGTTCAAAATCTTAAATCTCTGAAAGTTCTTCACCGATTGCTTTGAAATTTTGACACAATGTTGCATTTGAATACGCGTGTGCTTTTATATACCTACTATTTATATACATACTATTATATACCTATGACAGGTAAAAACATGCTTTTTTAAAAAACAGTGCTATCTGTTAGATGTAAAAGCAACATACACTACACTAAATATTTTATGCAGCGCTATCTGTTGGACATAAAAGCAACACATGCTATGCTAAATATTTTACGATTCCATTTCAGTGTTTCCACTTGAATTGTTAAATTGAATTTTCATAGATTTCAATTTATTTTCATTTTGATTTAATTATTTCGTGTGAGAGATTGCAATTTCCAATTCGATTGGTGTTTGCAATCACCATCATCAAAGCTCAGGGTCAATGTTTAGAATTGTGCGGTTTAGATCTAGACATGGATTACTTCTCACATGGACAATTATATGTTGCATGTTCTAGAGTTGCAAACCAGACAATCTCTACATCTGCACAGACAATGGAATAACAAAAAATATTGTTTTTTTATATGTCATAGCATTGATCGGGATGTTAACCCACACCCGTCTGCAACCAACTACTTGCTTGCAAGGCAGCTGCGATGACCTCTCAGCTAACAACATTTGACAACAAAAAATATTGTTTACCCACAAGCATTGTAAAATTAAACATATTAGAAACATTCGCTTTCTCTTTTCTTTATTTTCCATTTAACCAGACTGTGGCCGACGTATGACTAGTGATAAATAAAATAGAAAATCATATAACATTACGATACTAGCCAAAAAAAAATTCGTTAAATTCTTTCACAATCATGATTTTGTGCATTAACAAATATACCTTTTTATGTGAAATTTAAAAAATCATATAACATATATATATATACAAAACAAAATAGTCTTCCCATAATTCACTTCAAAAACCAACTTCCTTTAAAATCAAAGGAACATTTTCATGAGATTGAAGGCTTAAGATTTAACAAAATTTATCATCAGCATTTCTTTTACTTTTAGGACAAAATGAATTAAAAAGAAGACTAAAAGAAACTCTGACTTGTATCTGATATCATTAATTTTATGAAGACATCCTTTGATGCTAAAGGAAGTTAGTTTTTGAAGTGAACTATGGGAAGACCATTTTGTTTTGTATATATATGCCATTTGTATCTTGCTGAATTTCACTTGAAAAAAACTATTTGTTAATAGAAGAAACCATTGTCATAGAAGAATTTTAGAAACATTTTGTGGGGTTTTTTTTTGCTAGTATTGTAATGTTATATGATTTTCTATTTTATTTTGTTAAAATATATATTGCTAAAATTTTGTTTTGCACAGAAGAAACTAACCAATAAATGGTATTTTTCTTCTTGTTGTTCAACACTTTGTAGATAATTCATACTTAGAATTCCCAAACTATATCTCTAATCATGCATGTGTTTATCATGAATCTCTTACCGCAAAGTGGCCTATAAGCATGAAAAAGCAGCAGCAAATGTGGTGCATATGTGCACTGTGTTTTTTTTTTTTTTGCTTGAGTTTTTGCAATAAGCATGAATAATAAAGATAATTTAATTTGGGTATATAATAAAATTGCAGTCAATTTTATTTTTGACTAAATTTATTACAGATCTGATTAACATAATTAGTGAGGAAAAAAGTCAAAATCAAGCAAAAGTGAGTTTCAGAGGTGGTAGACCAAAAAATATAGTATGATTAACAAAAACAATAAAGGAATGTGGATTTTATATTCAGGAACAATTGTATGAAAAGTATCGTCATCAATATGGTATTCTGAAACAAATCATAAACTGCTCCTTAAAAAAAAAGGCAAGGCTGAACAAAAGGAGTTTATTGCTGGCTAATTAAAAATAGAAATATTCAATAAACATCCCTAATAAAATTTAATAGTATTCTTTCAAATATAACTGCTAGTAATCTTTTCACCTCAAATGTAATTGCTATATGGAAAACATTTTAATGATGGGAATATGTGAAAGAAACATAGTTCAAATGTGCCCATTTTTTTGAAGATTTTGGAACCAATAAAAAAAATATTCAAAGAATAAAGATATATCTTTGGCAAGATTAGAGTATTGATAAAGTAGATTACCTAATTTAGAAATCTTTTTTTCCATTATGGTATTAGAAATTAATCACAGAAGAAATGATCAGTTCAACATCATTAACACCAACAACAAAAGGAATATATATTCACAACACAATCATAAGAGAGAATAGGTATTTCCAAAACTGCATTGGTAACTACTGATGGTGTCCACATCATAACTGAAGAGAAAAATGATTTTTCATTTATTTTCTAAACTTATTGGACATTCAGTTATGGGTTTTTATTGTGCCATATATCAGCAGGTTTTATGTATGAAGTCTACTTACAAGTCACTGGAAAATATTATGAGCCTTGTAACAAAATTGGTCCATTTTATATTTATGAATAGTTTAAGCAAATAAAAATTTCTGAAATTATTAAATAAAATAAACAATAGTTTACTTTTGTACAACAATGTCCAATGGTTATCTCGTGATAGAGTTTTTCAAAGATTGGAAGCTTTTTTTAACGTAATGATAAAATTGTTGAAAAATATAATTAATTAATGGAAGTCAAATTGGTTTTCCAATTAATGTTTTTTATCAATTTGTGTTTATGTTTAAATAAATTAAATATTAAACTGCAACATATTAACAATAGTCATTGTCTTGTTTGATTTAATCAAAGAGTGTGAAGTTAAATTAGAAATTTTCACATTACTTGTAATGTCATCAAATATTTTCCAAGGACAAATTTGTTTTTTTTTTTTGCTTATCTAGAAGTTTACGAAAAACCAAAACAAGTCGAACTGACATAAGAGTTTTCTGTCATTATTCAATGATAATCAACAATTTCTTTCAAGATTTTCACAGTTCAGATAATTTTACAGAAATATCAAAATTTATTTTTTATTCCAATAAGCATCGGCTGACAAACTAAATTTAAAAATTTTTGAGTAGTCGGATTTGGAAGATTCAGAAATGCAATCAATCAACTATTAATCCATATCGATATTGAATCAAAAATTTGTCAGTTAGAGAAATGAGTGGTAAATATTTATAAACCATTGATTATTGGATGTAATTCACAAAAAGACAGGAGAAAAAATAATAAAAAACTTGAAATATCATTGCTGAAACTGTTATTTTGAAAAACTACTATCAATGACTATATTATCAATTTTTTCTTCTACATAAGTTTGTGGCATTATTTTCTGAAATTAATAACTTGGAAGTAAAAAGGTATAAAATAAATAATATCCTTAGATATGTCTTATGAAATGATGTATATAAAAAGTCTAATGTTCAACAGATTTTCAAAAAATAAAGGAAAATGGTGATAGATCAATTAGAAATAATATGTGATAAAATAAAAGCAGTTCTCTACACTAGTGCCATCTATGATAAGATTGAAAAATTAATGATTGTTAGCTAGTAGTAAAGTTTGAATCCCCAGACTGTTTTCTACCTTTTGCCTTTACCCATGATGCTTGGTATTTAAAGCTGAATAGTAAACTGGAATTAAAGGTGAATGGTAGATGCTTAAATGCATTAATTCCCGACTTAAATTCTAAGTCTCGTTGATAAAGGAAAAAGCTGGAAAATCATCTAGTGATGGAAATTTAAATGCAGTAACATCTGATAATCATTAATCACCCAAAAATATTCAAGTTGAAGTATCAGGATATGATAACCAAGAGTAGGATGCTAATGCATTAAAAGTATACAATGTCTACTAAAATGTAGATTGTTACGTACTCTTTTTGGTGCAGTTTAGCACAGTAGTAGAGTGTCAAATTCTGAAATACGTGATCCTCGGATTTCTTTCAGTTCTGGCACTCCCATCCCCAAACTTCTTATGGACTTTTGCACATGGAAGATATTATTTTTTTAATTTTAATTATGTACTCTGTAAAATGGTTTCATATTAAATATACTAATGACAGAAATTCACTCTATTCTATATTTATCAAGTGGAAACATTCTCATATTTTTTCCTATTGGATCAACAATAAACAATAGTATAAAATATAATATTAGGAGTGCTATAAAAAATTTGACTATATATATATGTAACAAAGAAATGAGTGAGGATATTTCCATGTAGGTAAACAAATAGGCCAGCATTGGTGTTGCTAGGCAACTAGACAGCCATTAGCTAAACTATTTGCTCTAGTAGCCCACAGTAGCTTTTTGTCTCGTGTTACCCAAAACAAAAATCTATTGCAACCCAAGATAAAAAAGCTATCATAGGCTACAAGAGCAAATATTATAGCTTAAATACTATCAATAATAATTGACAGTTGCCTAGCAACATCACTATCTAACATTTGTCTAGTTATTACAATGAATTATCCTTGATCATTCATTCTTTTATTTACATCATAATTAATATGTGAAAGTTTAACATATATCATCATCATCATTTTTAATCATTATCAACCACCGCAGGATGAAGGTCTCTCCAAATTCAATCCATCTTCTCTGAACTCTAGCCACTCTTCCCCATACCATTCCAGCACATTTCCTTATTTCATTCATCCATCTCACATGTGGTCTCTTTCTAGGTCTTTTACAATCTCTTGGAATACAAGACAAAAAACCTATTGCAACCCAAGATAGAAAAAAATCTAGCTTAAGCTTCAAGAACAAATAATTCAGCTTAAAGGCTATCAATAATTGATAGTTACTTAGCAACATCATTACTAATACATTTCTCCAGTCATTAAAAAATTATCCTTTATCACTCATTCTTTTATTTACATCATAATTATTATATAAAAGTATAATATATATATATTATAATCGGATCACATTCCAACCTATATAATTGGTTGTAACTATTTCTTGATGAGCATATTGCAAGATGGAAACAAAGATTGGCATTTACCCAATGTTTATCTGTGCTTCTCTGCCTTTAGATACATCAGCATATATATAATTACTTTTTCAGCAAGCTGGGTTTCCCGGGCAAGCTAGATTTTTCTTGGTAAGTTTGGTTTTAATGATTGTCATCATCAGGAAAAATATAATCCAAGTAAAGTGTTGGTCTGTAGTTGGTCTCTTTCTGTCTAGGATTATTCCAGGCAAGCAGCTGTCTTAATTTGATAGATTTCAGGAAAGCAACTGTCCTCTCAACATTTAAGGCTATGACTTTCAGCACAAAAAAGTGGGTCATTTTTCTCCATGTGAATTCAAACTCCTTCAAAGAAATATAGAAGCAGTTCCTGAATTTACTGTCCTGCCTTCAGTTACATCAGTTCATGGTAGCTCTTCTGCCAAATTCTGGTCAGCTAAATCCAACTGATGCATACTTCAACAAGCTGCAACAAAATATTGTAACCAACTTTGCAGCTGACTCGTTCTTACAAAAACTACTATCCAGATTGCAGCTGATATTTTCATCAGTCTTTTTGTAAATCCTCTGAGATGATAATAACACCTTGATTGAGAACAGTTTTATTTTTATCTCTCTAATCCCTTGGAATCTACATACATGTTTTTACTTAGATAATAGAAATTTACAAATTAATTAAAGATTTCAAAAATAGACATTTTTTAAAATAATCAGAAAACATGCTTACTTTTAAATTTCAAAATCAGAATTACAAATAATATTTATCAGACCTTTTTAAAATATTAATTTCATAATGAAATTTTATTTTAAATCCAAAGTTATTTAACCCTTTATTTATTATTTTTATTTCAGTGAATGTAGAAAATATCTACTACAATTTTTGTCTGTTTATTTTTACTTTTCCTTTATTATATATATATATATATGTACATGCACTATATTATCCAGTGCTATGTAACCCAACTGTTACCATATATTAACATCACCATTATTGAGCCACTGAAGGTCTCTCCAAGTTCAATCCAATTTCTCCAATCTCTCTGCTCCACATCACTCCAGAACACTTCCTTATTTCATCTATCCATTTCACATGTGGTCTCTTTCTAGGTCTTTTACAATTCTTGGAATTCTGTTTATGATTTCAACTGTCCATCTATTATCATTTCTTCTAGCAATATGTCCAGCCCAACTAATAGCTGCCAATAGTAATTGATACATAGCTAGTAACATCATTGCTAAGATATTTCTGTATTTATTATTTGGAAATGACCTCATTCATTTCATTGTTTATGTGTATATTTTAGAACTCATAATCATATTTTCTTCAATGTTTATATCTTAGATTTGAAATCTAAGAGTTTATGATAGTTGTAATTATCAAAATAAAGTAAATACATTATTGATAAATATTATATTAGCAAAGTCTTACTTATTTAAATTAAGAATGCCAAAAAGTTGTGTAATTAAAATTACAAAGTAAACGAGAAATTGGATTGGTCATTTACTAAGAAGCAGAAGAATTGTAAAAGATTTCTTGGAAGTAAAAAAAATGAGCAGGGCCAATTGCTCAAACAAACTTTATTAATAAATACTACAAAAGAAAGAAAGCCTTTAAAAATATGTAGAATTATCCCCAATCCTCAGACTGGTTTCATGCTTTGGCAATCCTCAGTGAGGTGCTAGGTTAATTTCAGATACTAGATCTAATCAACTCAAAGTCAGCATTTATCTAAAAGTTAACTATTAAGTAGAAAATCTGAAATTTTCAGATACTTATATGTCTTCAAACCCAGCTATTTATCTTAAATAGCTATATGGGGCTGAAAAATCTTCAGCCAAACTATATGTTAATAGTCTTAGCAATATAACATCACTTAAGACCTAAAAACAAAACTATAAATAGTAAACAAAATGGTCATATATCACATGATCCAATTTTATAATAAAATTGGGTCATGTAATATATGACTATTTTATTTACTTTTAAAAATTGGGTCATGTGATATATGACCTTATTTTATTTACTATTTCTTGGAAATGTTTGTAGAAAGTAAAATAAAGAGAGATAAAAGTCGAAAAATAATGGCATGATTTTTTTTTAAAAAAAAGAGGTTTTATATAACTAAAGATTATAATAATGGCCAAGAAGATTTGAGGGATCGGTGTGCTGCTAATTGCCGATGACAATAAAATAAATAAGTACTCAAATGGGTTATTGGTTTGGAATTTGTAAAAAGTTCAAGCATAAGGAATGACCGAATTGACCATGACTCTTGGATCTGGAGCTTCCAAGTTTAATCTTCTACCACTACACCAAATTACACAAGACACTGATGATGATGATATACATAAAGAAGTATATACATACAGACATAAAAAATATAGATATATATGTCAATTTATTTTTCTGAATCTATAGGTATTCATGAAGTCTAATCCTCTCCCACCGAACCAAATTAAGGCACTGATAATAATGATATATGTAATATTCAAATTTATATGTATATATTAATACAATAATATTCACACAAATTTAAAGTTATTTTATTAAAAGTACTTTCGACTACATTCTTTGTCATCTTTGTCAACTATATAACGTTGAATAGACATAATTTCATAATTCCCATAATTCAATTCAGTTCTCCCACAATTCTGTTATTTTAATGTTTGATGATTGCCGATTCATTAACATTTGACGATTTCTTGAAATTAATACAGCCTCTTTAATTTTACGTTATTGTGGCTACGTTCAATTTATATAATTTTTATAATCAAATTTAAATCTGTATTTACAAGTTTTATTATGATCAAATATAACAGATGATGAAGGTTTATTTTTATTTTTTGTGTGAATATTGCTGTATTTAATATATATATAAATTTGAATATTACGTATATTTTGGACAGAAAACAGACATCAAACTTAATTTATTATATATAAAGAGAAATAAATAATACACATGCAGACATAAAAAAGTCATATATATATATATCTAATTTTTCTGTACCCGTAGACATTCACGATGTATAAATAGTATGATATATAAATAATATATAAAGTTTTATTGGTAGCAGGTGTTGCATTTTCAAAAGAATTGGCATGTTTACTACCACTAAAATTGAAGGATATAAACCACAAAATTCTATCCATTAATTACCTGCACAGAAATCAATACTGGTATAAAGTTTGAATACAAAATAACTTTTGAAAAACTGTTAAAATTTTACTATCCTTTTTTTTTTTTTTAAAAAAAAAAAAACCTTTATCTCTCATAAAGCTTTTCAAAAGTTCTTAGCCTAAATGTTATAGCAGAATAAAATAGAAAGACCAAAAGTATGAAAATGAGGGGGAAAGCATAGGCCAATGAGAATGAAAAAGAAAAGCTTGGAAAATAAAAATAAGAATGGGATGAATAAAAGGATGAGGATAAAAAAAAGAAAATCATTAAAAAAATCATAAAGGAAAAGCAAAAAAGATGATGAGAAAAAAAAATAGGAGTATGAAAATGAAAAAAGCATAGAAAGGTCATATAGAAAATGAGAGACATTAAAAAAATGACAGTGAAAAGAGAATCATAAGGATACGGGAAAAAGTGTGGAAAGATAATGATGAGAAAGAGCACAGTTAAAAAATGAGAATAAAATCAGAAGCATAAGAATGACAAAAAATGCATAGAAAGATAAGGATGAGAAAGAGCACAGTTAAAAAAATGAATATGAAAAGAGAAGCACAAGAATGAAGAAAAAGCATAGCAAGACAAGGATGAAAAAGAACACATTTTAAAAAATTAGAATGAAAACAGAAGCATAAGAAAGAGAAAAAAAGCATAGAAAAATAAGGGTGAGAAAAGGCACAGTTAAAAAAATGAGAATGAAAAAAGAAAAAAGCATAGAAAGATAAGGATGAGAAAGAGCACAGTTAAAAAAATAAGAATGAAAAGAGAAGCATAAAGATGAGAAAAAGGACTAGAAAAATAAGGATGAGAAAGTGCACAGTTAAATAAAATCAGAATGAAAAGGGAAGCATAAGGATGAGAAAAAGTGTGAAAAGATAAGGATGAGAAAGAGCATAGTTAAAAATTGAGAATGAAAAGCATAAAAATGAGAAAAAAGTGTAGAAAGATAAGGATGAAAAAGAGCACAGAAAGTATCTTCAGTCTAATTATCTATACTAGGTAAGTTTATAAAACAATAAAGTTATCCATAATAAGATTTAAATTTTTAAAATTAATAAAAAAGAACGTGGATACTTGAACACCACACCACATGACCCTCTATCTTCGTGGTTAAGAGCAATGGTAAAGTTGCAAGCTCTGGAGCTCAGATTTATGGATTGCAAACCATATCTGTCACTTCTAGTGCTCAATTTTTTTATGAACTCTGAAACAATAAACCATTTGATTATTTTGCACACGACCTCTAAAGCAACATACTAGACAAATATTTTTTTATTTATTAATAAAAACAATTCATTTGAAGGAGTAATTTTTATTCAATTGTCTTTAACTCAATAGATTTTATTTATTTCCTTATTTGTCTGTAATTCAATAAACAGGTAATGACTACTATACAAAAAAATTGAAACAATTGTAACTATTTTACAGCTTGGCACTGCTTTCAATCATGCTGATCATATTCATAGCACAAAGACAGGCAAATGTGAAAACAAATGTTTGGATTAATTAATATGCAAATTTGTAAATTTACATATACCACTTGCATGATAGTGCAACACACGAATCTTTTATTTATAGGGTGAGTATAGTTTAAAATCAGATCAACTCGGGCCACAATTTTGATCCGCTTAACATTAAAATAGTTTGCGCTGAGAGTTAGGATCGAAAGAGAAAATACAATGAGGCATGGTTTATACAAACAACACCCACACAATAAAAAAGAGATTTATGTGTTGCACTATCATGCAAATAGTATGTGTAAATTTACAAATTTGCATATTAATTAATCCAAACATTCATTTTTCTATTAACCTGTAAAACTATGAGTATGACCATCCTAGTTGAAAGCTGTGCTAAACTGTAAAATAGTTACAACTGTTTAACCTTTCCTGTATACAGGATCTTCTTTATTTATTAAGTTGTCTTTATGTTTAAATGCATTAAAACACAGTTAACGATGAAGCTAAGTACGTAATTGGTTGAGCGCTTTCGAGAAAAATACAAATTATAGTATTAATTGGCTGAGCCTTTTTTCAAAAGTGCTCAACCAATTAGTATTACAATTTGTACTTAGATTCACCATTGCCTGTGTTTTAGTGCATTTAGACATAATACTTGTTTAATTGGGAAGTCTACATTTCTTTTATTCTTAAGTCTTTAGTAAATAAAATTTAACACATAAAATGAACAATGGCAAAACTCTCCATACAGTAGTGCCACCCTGTCCCAAACAGAGTAATCAATGGATGCCAGAAGGCTTGTGCATAAAATCCCTATCTAGTGCCTACTCATCCAATATCCCCAGACTAGTTTCTGGCTTGTGGCCTTCGTCAGTGAGTAGCCTTGGATCTGAGAGCACTGCACCTAGATCTTAGGATCTAATGGAACCCTCCAGCAGCCACTACTGTATGGAGAGTTTTGCCTTTGTTTACAACAATTGTGTGCTAGTATAGAGATGGTGATCATATGATGTTTAGTGGTTTAACACCAATCCTGCCTAATAGGATAGTGGTGGCTATGGTTGTTTAAGAGCCAAAGACACCAAAATGTATGGGTGCTGAATTGAGTTCAGACGCATATGACTATATAAGATATTGATCTTAGATTGAAAATATTATTGTGTTTTTAATTTCATTCTCATAGTTTTGTAGTAAAGTAGAGTTAAAAGGTGGCTGCTGGAGGGTTGCATTAGATCCTAAGATCTAGGTGCAGTGCTCTCAGATCCAAGGCTCCTCACTGACAAAGGTCACAAGCCAGAAACTAGTCTGGGGATATTGGATGAGTAGGCACTAGATAGGGATTTTATGCACAAGCCTTCTGGCATCCATTGATTACTCTGTTTGGCACAGGGTGGCACTACTATATGGAAAGTTTTGCCTTTGTTTACAACAATTATATGCTAGTATAGAGATGGTGATCATGTGATAAAATGAACACACAGAACATTAAGCCAATAAAAGAAACATCAAAATTTCCCAAAATTCATCACTTTGGAAGAAAATTACAAGTTCAGTGTTCAAAATATTACTCCATACACACATGCATATCGTTTTGTTAGAAAGCTTGTTGCTAAAGTTTACTTACTGTATAGTACATCATATATCAGAGCAACTATTTCAATCTTTTTCTGTAAATATTTATGAGATATATTTACTTTTATAAGAAATAGTAAAACAAATAACATAGATTATGAAAAGAAATTTTAATATAAAAAGATTTTAACAGATAAATTAGTGAAGAAATCAAATAATAATATATTAAAGTCAAAACCTGAGTGGATAAGCAACTGAAATAACTTATCACTCTAAACCAGGGGTTACAATCTTTTTATGCTCACACCCCTAACAAATTTTAATATGTTTTCACACTCCTTAAAGTAATAATTTATTTAAGAACAAAAATGAAGTTGACCAAAACAAATTTGTGTAATCAATTTTTAATAATACATAAACAAAAATATGTAAATTAATACACTGTACAGGTTTAGACACACCTGCACATATATAATGTAATATATAAGGGATTCGAACTCAGACTTTCACATGACCCTCAGCTCTCCATGCCATCTCATATTGCTGACCCACCTGATCATACACATGTTGAAACGATAAATAGTCACAAAAATAAAACATGGAAAAGAAAAAATATTACAACTAAAAGTTGCATAAACCCTACAAAAAAATTAAATTTTTATCCATGCATGAAATTTCTTTAAAAAAATTGTAATTAATGTTCAAATATTTATAAGCCAATTTAAATTTAATGCCTTTTTTGTTCTTGTTTATTGCATAAAAACTTTTCAAAACATGCATTTTGTGATAGCAATCTGCATGCCTGCCTGCACTCAAGTGATTTCTAGATTGTCTTTATTAACAAAAGGACATTAAATCCAGACTTGCATAAGTATGTCATTGCGAATTGGATGAGCACAGTTAGTGCTTTTCCACAAAGTTTTGGAAATATGTCCGTTGCCGAATACCATATTGTTCCAAAGTTTTGCTTTCAAACTGCATGTCAAGAACATGATTTGAGTGCAGTTCAAAAAGATCTACCTTCAGCTCTTCATCATCCAACATATCCAAATTTAAGGAATATGGATTTATAATCCATTTTTCAGAAGTTTCCAGTTCTCCAAAATATCCATTAAATAATGACTTTGGTACCATTTCCAAATGATTCACAGTTTTTCACATACACTTGGAATTAGAGACTCTTCATCATCAATTATTTCTTCAAGTAATGGAAAACTTGAAAGATTTCCTTTTTTAACCCATCGACACCAAAGATGTAGCTTTTCTTGGAAAGCATTTAACTTTTCTCAGCATTTCAATATATTTACACCTTTTCCTTGGATAGATATACTCAGGTCATTCATACAAGTAAAAATATCACCCAATTAAGCTATCATTTGGGTGAATTCTTGCAAATTTCATTTCTCCAGGAAGATCATTGTCATGTACTTTCAGAAAAGATTTGGCTTCTTCTCGCAGTTTGAAGAAGGGCATTAAAGCTCTCCCATATGACAGCCAGAAGACTTCCATGTGGAAAACCAAAACTGAATGCTCACTTCCAAAATCTTCACAAAGCAACGTAAAAAGATGGTGGTTCAGAGCACAATCCCTAATCCAGTTGATGGTCTCCACAGATGTGTCCTTGACTTTTTTCAACTTTGGAAGCAAGGTGATGCCAAAGCATGTCGACAAAAAAAACCAATGGATATTTTTCAAGTGCAAAATCTTTTGTTTCATCAGTGCAAAAAAAAAATCCTGATTTATTTCCTAGTATAGCAGAAACACTATCGGTATACAGAGAACCAATAATTTGGATATCTAAGTCATATTTTGCAAAGTGGACTGTAAGACATCTTTTCCTTTTGTGGTTATTTTCAGATCTTCATAGAAATAGGAAATCTTCCATTATGACACCATCATGGACATACCTCATTAATGCAATGAGGTGACTGTAATTTGCAACATCAGGTTGTTTTGTCCAACTGGACAGATATTTTCAAGGAACAAGCTGTTATATTTATGATAATTTGGTCCAAAATCAAACACAAATCACCAATCTGGCTCTGAATAACATTATTTGATAACAATACTAAATTAAACTAGTTTGAGGCTTCTTTTCCCAAAACAATTGTTGCCATTTCTAATACACATGATTTTATCACCTCTTCTGCAGTTGTTTGAATTTGGCATACACCATGTAGTATGAAGCCATCAGCAATGGTTTGAAAGCAGATATAAAACCTAAATTTTGGAAGTGTTGCTCGAGAATTAAAGTGGGCCCTTTTAGCTTTCAATGATTCAATGTCATGGCCTGCAATATCTGCCCCACCATGCCAGTTGTTGAAGTGTTCCAGAAGCCAAGATGGCTCCATATTTGCACTTGAAAAGACAGCATCACAAAAAAATATGCACATGGACTTTTGGAGATTCTCAGTTGTTCCGGTGCAAGTGAAACCAAACTGCACATAATCATCATTCCATTTCTTTTTCTTTGACATAATGAAGGGTTTAATTAATAATTTAAGAATTATAATCTGAAAAAAAACTAAGAATAAAGTTAATTAGAAGAAAACTAACAATAAATAATATAACATTAAATATAATCACACCATTTATTAGAGAGACATATGAAATGAGCACTGCATAAACACAGAATCAACAATGCACTGACTACCATAGCATCATTCATAGGTTTATATACACTGTGAAACATTCTAGAACATTCTCTAATATACATCATGTGATATCAGAGATTAGTTCTTATTACTTCTGAAAGTTTCTCAAATCACGGTCATGTGAATACATTACATAAATAAATGATAAATAAAAATTGAATATAATTCTCAAATATATAGGACAGTACCCTTATTATAAACAAAAAACTGAAAGGTTATCTTGCACCCCCAAGGAGTTCAAGCACCCCTGGTTGTAAAACACTGCTCTAAGTGATGTACATTTATATATATTTAAGTAAACAATATAATATAAAATATCATTACATAACAGTGACATCCTATATATGTATTACAAGAATAATGGAGAAAAGTTTTTATCAACAAAATTTATGCTCTTCTCTATGTGATTATAATTATTTTAAAACTGATACGATGTGCTATGACTTCTCCTTTATGGAAGACAAGAATATTTAAGCTACTATACCTAGAAAAATCTGTTAAGCACATTATCTTCCCTTTCCATTGCCCATTCTAAGTTTTTCCCATATTCTTCTCCATCCTGTTCCATCTCATTTCCACAACATCATCTTTGTCCACTCTATGGCCTTTATATCTAGATCTCCTTATTTTTTTTCCAAACCCAGCATAAAACCAAGAACCCACTTGCTTTATAATCACTTTGTTTATATTTATTCTCTCACAACTTCATTATCTGTACCCTTTTTGCTTGTAAGCATTTACATTCAACTAGCAAATGCTTAATATTTTTCATGCCTCCCTTACAAAACTTATAGACTAAATCATTTACATTTCTGCATTTATTTATATATTCCCTTATTGCTAATGATCCTGTTTGAGTCTTAAACAGTAAACTACTTTCCTTGCTATTAAAGTAAACTAATTCGTCCCTAATATTCTGTTTACTTCTATATATATTTAAACTCTTTTTATTCTCCATACTAGTTCTCCATCACTCAAATCTCTATTTTTTATTAATGCACCTATTCTTCTATCCCATTCCTTGCCACTATAACACTCAACAATCCTCCTAACACAATCATCCCACCTTTTGTACAAGTTTACTGGCATAAAGTCTTTATCCAAATCTTATGCATACTGTACTATCTTCCTCACCCATCTTGTTTCTTGTGCTTTAGTTGTAACACAATTAAATACTATTTTGGCTATTCTCTTACTATCCATAAACTGCAACTATTGAACATTTTCATTTTGCTTTTTGTAATTCTCATATAAAAACTTGACCACATCATTTCTTCTTGAATTACCTCCTTTGCCATCCACATATTTGCATGTATTGCATGTCTTTCTACTTCTTTTAGTATATTTTCTAAGTAATCTATCACCCCTTTTCTAATACATAATGGATTATTACCATAAGTTAATCCTGCTATTGCCACTCCCTTCCATACAGTTCTTGCTAAATCATATTTATTATATGAAAATCATTAATTTCTTTATCAGTCCCTTTCTTTTCTTTGCTTCATTTTTTTATTTTTTTCTCTTATTCATCCAAGCATTTTCTCTGATTATTTAAGACAGACAATTCCCAAATAGTTATACCTATTAACCACATTTAACTTTATATCCTCCAATTAATATTTTTTATCTTTTCTTTTCCCCAGAATTTATCATCATTACTTTTGATTTTTCATCACTATATTTAATCTCCATCTCTTTACTTAACCTTTTGCATATCTTCAGCATAACTTCCATATCTTCCCTACTTTCTGTGCACAAGAAAGATATCATCAGCAAATAAATGACTTGATAATGTATACACTTCCTTGCCATCTATTAAAAGTACCTCAACCTTCTTCCTAGTTTTTCTATTGCTCTCTCTCCCCATTTTTCTCAAATATAACAAAAACAAAATAGGTGGCATAGGTTATCCTTAACTTAGTACCAGCCCATGTTTAATTTTAATACAATAATGGTAATAGCTTAAAATTTAAAGAAAAAAACTAAAGTATTGATCTGAGACAGAAACCAGTCTAGGAAATGTATATAATAACAATATTATCCTGTATCTAGGGTACATTAATTCCTCCAGCTTAAAATAGATGGCTCTGAAGTAGAGTGAAGTGAAATGGTCTTAAAAACCAATGTAAAGAATAGGTTGAAAAAGTTAACTAATATTTCCCTGTGCAGAAAGATTATCTGCTTTATCAAAATTAAAAAGACTTTTCTGTTTTAATTACTTATATATGTATGAATGTGAGAGTGCTTGTGTGTGTGTGTGTGTGTATGAAAGAGAAAAAAATTGTAAAAGGCACACTTAAAATTAAATAATTTCTATAACTAGATTGATCATAATTTCTAGACAGTAAATATTAAGCGCAAACATTAAAAAATATAATCTAATTTCCTGAAATTGAATTTGTTTTATCATAATTTATACACTTGCTTAGATATAATTTATGAATTAACTTCAATCATTTATCACCGCTTATGCGGTAATGTATCCTTTGCACTTAGAAATTAGCTAAATATTGGTAATGATATTAGCAACTTAGCTAAAATGTTAACCTTTTAAAAACCATTATTACTCTCTACTATCCTATAACTTTTAAATATACGAATCATTTCCGAATGCTACTCTTATGTAAACTAAAAACACTGCTTTTGTTAAGCATAAGATTTAAGTCAATCTATATTATATAGCAACATACTATTTATATATGCTAATTAATACCTTCATTATAGTTGATGTTGTTACTATTACTACTATTTAGTACTACTGTTGTTATAAAGTAATTTTAATTTAAATTATTTTCAAATAAAGTCAAACATTGCTGTGCATACATAATGGTGCACCCCAAATTCTGAAGTTGTTCTAATGTAAACAAACAATACTAACACACCCTTATAATACTTTTACATAATATAAATATACTATTTTATTATATTTGAACACTCAAAAAATGTATGACAGTTTCGGCTCTCCAGCTGCTCTCTTCAGAACTATTGATACACAACACATATAAGAACTCTGTATAACTCAATTGCTGATCTTAGCAACTATACAGTTATTATAAAGTCAAAGCATTGGTTTCTCAAATCAAAACAGTTGGATTTTTAGTTAAGATTAATATAAATGCTCTTTCCATAAATATTTTTTAATCAGCTATAGTGAGATTATCCTAATATTGATGCCACTTGTTTTTCATATGGCCAAGATAAAGAAATAAGTATCCATTTTTCTTTATTTCAATGCAGTAACAAATGCCATGAATATCTTAGCCATTACTACACATCTTAATATAATATCTTTACATGCATAAATTAATAAAACCATACAGCAAGGACTCTTTCTAAATATTAGAGTTATACTATTTATTATGTTTCCTCTATGGTTTCTAAGATGCCATTTGCCTTTAATCCTAATCCTATTAAATTCCAATAACTTTTCTTTAATAAAATGATATGGTTAAAACTAGAAATCAAACAGTATCCCCCTTTTCCCCCAAATATCCTGTGCAACCATAAAGAGTCTTTATCATTATCTAAAAGCTGATATATACAAAAGTGTTTGATCAAGTCAGAGTAAAAGAAAAATGGAACCTTAGAAACCCTGAAGATAATGTTGTGACTAATACTTGGAGACACCTTTCCTATTTAAGAACAATTTGAGACCATTGTGCATTTTTTATGCTGTGCATAGAAATAAAAAAAATATTAACTATTTTTTATCTCAACCACATACATAATATATATATAATTTAATGTCTATTCCTCACAATCTAATTTTTAAATAAAAATGTAGGTAGTCGATATATAAAAAAAAACAGCAATTGTTCTTAAAATTTCTACCAATTATAAGGAAATTTATAAAGAAAAAAAGGAAAGATTGTATAATGAAAGTAATTGCGTCTTTCTAGATAATAAGATAGAAGACAGAATATTCAAAATCTTATATATAATACAGCTTAAGATATTAATAAGATTAATTATGAAATAAGTATATGACAGATTGATTCCTTACCAGACAAATTTTTTTTGTGAAAGTTTCAGAAGAAATATTTTGAAGATTAAAATGGGAACTTAAGGAAGTAAAAATAAATGGAAATTATCTAAATCATCTAGATTTTGCAAAGAATGTGGTTGTTTTTACAAATACTGTCTCAGAGCTTCAAGAAATGTTGCAAAAGTTATTACATGAAAATTAAACCACTAAAGATCACATGATCACCATTCTTTATGTTTACACAAGCTGTTTATACAGAATCAAAACTCTCTATACAGTAGCACCACTCAGTGCAAGCCAGAGTAATCAATGGATGCAGAAAGGTTTGTGCATGAAATCCCTATTTAGTGCCTACTCATCCAATATTCCCAGATTAGTTTCCATCTTATGGCTTTCATCATAAACTAGAAACTAGTCTGGAGATATTGGATGAGTAGGCATTAGATAAGGATTTTATGTATAAACCTTCCAGCATCCATTGATTACTCTGGCTTGCACTGAGTGGCACTACTATATGCAGAGTTTTTGGTCTGTATAATCAGATTGTATAAGTATAAAAAATGGTGATCATATGTTTAGTGGTTTAATGCCAATCCTACCCAATAGAATCATGGTGACTATGGTTATTAAAGAACCAAAGACATCAAAAAGTATGGATGCTAAACTGAGTCATATCTATACAATTATTCAAGCTAGTCAGCTTGAATTGGAAACATTATTGTGTTTTCATTTTTGGTTCAAAGCTTTATAGTTAGCTAATAAGGTAAAAGGTGGCTACTGGAGGGTTGCATTAGATCCTAAGATCTAGGTGCAGTGCTCTTAGATCCAAGGCTCCTCGATAATGAAAGTCATAAGCTAGAAACTGGTATAGGGATATTGAATGAGTAGGTAATAGATAGGGATTTTATGCACAAACCTTCTTGCATCTATTGATTACTCTGGCTTACACTGAGTGGTGCTACTATATGGAGAGTTTTGCCTTAGATGAAAATTAAAAAGTACGACTAAAGATAAATGCTACAAAAGTCTATTAAAATGGTGAATGTTTTGTTTGTCTGTTTTTGCCAAAAACAAAAATATATTGATAATATTGAATTAAAAGAAGTTAACAATTACAAATATTTGGGTCAAATTATTAACACTTATGGAAACATAATAAAATGAATCATAGAATTAAACCTGGATGGAGTGGTTTTGAACAAAATAATCTGGTACTAAAAGAAAATATGCTTATGTTGGATAGAATCCATTTACCTATTATTGGGGGGGAGGAGCTTTGCCAATTCTTGCATATGAATCAGAGACCAATACCACAGGAGCATTGCAGAGATTTTAGATCATCCAGAGGAATATGAAGAGATGCATGTTGGGAGAAACAAAGAAGGATCAAAAGTAAAATACATTAGTGATAAAAGAAACAGGTAATATTTATATTATTAAAAAATGGAGCTGGGCTGCACAGGTAGCAAAGTCAGTAGTTGGACAGCTGAAATCTTAAACAGGATCCCAAGAAATTATAAGTTTTAAAAAGATATCGCATGTAAGATGGAGGAATGAGATAAGAAAGATTTCTGATTTGATGGGATAAAAGAAATAACGAACTAGAAAATCTGGTTTAAACTTAGAAAAATATTCATTCTGCAATGAATTGATAATGATTGAAAATGATGCTGTGTGTGTGTGCGTGCATGTATTTATTTGCGTGTTAAAAATCTGCAAATAAGTTTAATGTCTCTAAAGAGTCACCAAAGAATTGGTATAAATTTGGAACACATTCATTCTGCAGTGTATTAGTAGTAATTGAAAATTTTGACATATATATATGTGTGGATGTGACTGTGTGTTAAAGATATGATAAGAAAAAGTTTAATCTCCCTAAACTCCAGAGCAATTGATTTAAACTTGAAGAAAAACTTTAAAAGCCCTTCATTCTGCAGTGGATTGATGTAATGATTAAAAATGGTAACATATATATGAGTGCGTGTGAATGTGTTTGTTTGTTTGTTAAAAACCTGTAAAAAAAAATAATTAATACTTATAAAGAATCTCCGGGAAAACACGTTTAAACTTAGAAAAAACATCATTCTGCAGTAGATTAGGAATGATTGGAAATGTTGACATATATGAGTGTGTGTGTCTGTATCTGTTTATGTGTTAAAGATCGGCAAAAAAAAATTTAATGTCTTTAAGGAATCTCGAAAGAAACTGGTTTAAACTTGGAAAGATTGTCAAGCGTTGGTGGCCGAGTGGTCAGCACAGCCGCCTTACAAGCAATTGTCCCGGGTTTGCGGGTTCGCTTCCCGGCCGATGCTTTGACACATGGGGGAAAAAAAGAGAAAAAAAAACTTGGAAAGATTATTCTGCAATAGATTCGTAATGATTGAAAATGATAACACGTGTGTGTGTGCGGATGTGTTTATTTGTGTGTTTCAAGATCTGCAAAAAAAGTGTAATGTCCCTGAAGACTCTCCAGAGAAATTAGTTTAAACTTTGAGAGACCTTTATTCACCAATGAAGTGGTAATGATTGAAAATGGTAACATATATGTGTGTGTGCGTGCGCGCGTAAGGATGTATTGCTTGTGTTTTGAAGATCTGCAAAAAAAAAAAAAATGTCCCTTAAGAGTCTCTTGACAAATATATATTTATACACATTATATATAACATGATTAAATATTTTTAGTCTGTTAAGTATTGTATCTAAGCATTTTCTTATTTTTCAGCTCCTGAGATATAACAAAGACGACTAAAGATAAAGTTTATTTTCTCCAGTCCTGAAAAATGACAGAAGGCTTAAGAGCTAATGCATAATCCTAGTAAAAGAGATTTTTAAAAATAAAAACATCGTTGATCTTACAAATATATTCTCCGGATTAAAAAGACTGGAGAGAATTAATTTTTTAGCAGTTTAAAATTAAAAGTGATTATTTAAATAAAAAAAAAACTACTTAAAAAAGTTCCCTAAGCAGGATGGAAGAACGTTGATAATAAATTAATATCAATATCAAATTATTCTTAACATTTATACTAAATTGTAAACATTTATAGCTGTAACATTCTTTTGAACATATTGTTGAGTCCTGTTTGTTTTAATAACAGCTCTTATCAACTGAAATCTTTCAGGGTGGTCCAGTAACTTTTTTAATCTCTTCCCTCCCCTGTGTCATCTCTAATAGGAATTTATCAAATCCTATTTTTCATTTTTTAAGTTTTTCCAACAATAAGTCATTAATAACTTCATATTTTTAATCTTTCTATTCACGTGCTGTTTTTTTTCTTCTCCATAGTAAAATATTTTCTCATAATATTTATAAATTTATTTTTACGAGTGTAAATAATTAAAAACGACATAGAGCCACATTTGAGTTTTGGAGCTTGTGATATGACGACCAACCTTCCTAAAATATGAGGGTCATACCAATTGCTATATTTTTGGCGGAGGCACTCTAAAAAATCCTAGATGTGAGGCAATCAACTTAATTTATAACATAATGTATTAAAATCATCTACTAGTAACGTGTGTGCGTAGAAAATTTAAATAAAATAAACTATTTATATCTTAATTGGGGAGGGGGGTGCTTCAACATAAAAGACAACATGGTTTAATTGCTCGGAAGTTCGTAAGAAGTGGAGCAGGGCCGGAGGGGAGGATAATCAGCGCCCTTATACAAAACAGGGATTGCCCCCCCCTCCCTCAAAAAAATTCTAAGTGATTTTATTCACATTTTAATGTTTTAACTGAAATACAGGCTTATTATATACCTGTATCAATATATGTAATATATAGGGTATATGAGCACAGATTTTCACACGACCCACTACTCACCACTCTATCTTATATCATTAATACACTTGAACACATATATGTTGAATAGATAAATAATCACCAATATACGTATTTCATGCTAAACCAGCAATCATCAGTTGGTCTAGATTATCATCTCCACACATATATGCAATAAGTGCTCAGATATATATTAAGGTAGCCAATCTTCATACTTTAATGGACAGGCTTCAATCCACTCCACACTCCAACTCTTCAACCATCTATCCCACCCTGAGGCTGAGATTCTTGTCACACCCATGTTGACCTAAACTTTCCAATCTTTTATGGAATTGAATTTAGATACAATATCATCAACATTTAGAGTATTGCATATGTCATTCTCTATAGCTATCATTGATAAATTTACTAACCGATCTTGTGTCATTATCGAATGTGAATATTTTTTTATGATTTTTAAATTCGAAAATGGTCTGTCTCCACTAGCTATATTTGTAGGAAGAGTTAATAAAATTCTTATTGTTTTCTCCTTTTAATCCAACCACCCGAAGGGAAACCCCCCACCCGGGACAACCAATTGTTAGGAAGTTGTTCTTACCTCCCCCACCAACAACGCTGGACTTAATTTTATACTCATATTTGGGAATGAAACGGTCAAATCATTTTTATGAATGTAACTTAGAATATCAAGTAGATCTTTGAATTGAGGTAATTCACTTGAAAATAAGTTTTTAAATAGACGTAGTTCTTCATCCAATTCCTCTCCATTTATGTCTTTATTATTATCATTGCCACTCAAATTTGTAGATTGCAACATTCTTTATTTGCATATTTCAGCAGAGAATATCTTTACGTTTTTAATATATATTAAGGCTATAACCTCAAGACTATGCGCCTAAAAGGCAACAGTAGGGACCTCTACAAATCTTAACACAAGATTAACGACTTTAAAAGACAAGAGCGGCTCTTGTCTCTTGCCTTTTAAAGTTGTTAATCTTGTGTTTAGATTTGTAGAGATCCCTACTGTTGCATTTTAGGCACATAGACTTGAGGGTATAGCCTTAATATACATTACTTACGTCATGAGTATGCGTTTTACAAATTATTAATTACATCTTTGAGTTTTTCTAAATCAGCTTCACCAAATTTATTTATAGTTAGACAAAATTTCAAAGTGTTTGTTGTGGGTTTTCATTTGCATAAATCTCTCATCAAGAAATGCAATTGTCGTATCCAATATTGTGAAAAAAAAGTTTACTCTGAATTTATCTTCAGGTATTTGGGGTCCATCTCGATGTTCAATAAATTTTACTTTTTTTCTCACTACATCATTACTTTTGAAATGGGCTTTTTCTTTAAATCTTTACATAGATTTTTAGCTGTTTGAAAGAAGGAACTGTAGCAAAAATCTAGACAGTAATTAATAAAAAATTGTTTTCGATTTTTAATAGCTTATCAAAGCATGTGAAATATTTGTTTGAGGATTTTGCAACATTTGACTAACAGGATTTATAAAATGTAGTACATCATATCATAAAACAAGAGAACAGAAACTGATAATCTTTAATTTTATATATAATATCTGGGCTTCACGTTTACCTTCTTGATCAAAATTGTCATCAGAGAATATTTCCACCAAAGCATTATATATTTCTCCTGCTTGTCATTTCAGTGGTTGAAGAGCATTTACTCGACTTTCTCATCTAGTAACCAAAAGTGGATTAAACATTAATGATGTAATGGATTAAAATAGCCCAGGGCTTAACAGATAGCATCAAAAAATTATAAATCACTTGTAAGGTTCCAAAAAAACTTATGGTTTCTGAATTTACTTTTGCCGCATCATTAACTACTAAATTTAAACTATGAGCTGCGCATGGTACAAAAAAAGCTCTGGGATTTTGATTTAAAATTAAGTTTTGCAGTATCTTTCCTTTCATATTATCCCCATCATCATATCTTTGGCCTTTTATATTTTGTATATCTAAATTCCAATTTAGCAGCTTGTTAATTATTACATTATATAAATTTTCACCTGTGGAATTCTCAATTGCCAAAAACCCCCAACAATACTCTTCAATAGATACTCTTTCATTGCAGGAAACATATCTAATAACTGTCATTTGTCCAGTGTGACTTCTATCTGGAGTACAACCTAATATAATAAAAAAATACTTAGCCAATCTAATAGATTACAAAATTTTATCTGTGATAGCATTACTTAGCAATTGAATAATTTTATTTTGTATGTCTTTGCTCAAGTAATTGCTCTTATATTTAAATTTTAGTATTCTATTTATGTGAGTCTCCATAATTGAATCAAATTTAGTGAACAATTCAATTTCAAAAAATTACCATTATTTTTTTCATATAGTTATCTGAAGTACGGTGTGGAGGTAAACATTGTGAATCAAGATATTTTATTGTTTCAATTTTTCTTACACGTACATTTGATCAATGTTTTTTGTCCAATTGCATAAGTTTTTGATTTTCTGCATCAATAGTCTTATTGTCTGTCAGTCAGGTTATTAATCCATACCACATTTGACCACGTGTTATGTGAATAATATTTTTTTGATATGTGAAGTGTGTGAGATAAATTTATCCATTGATTATAACCATGTGATACAAAATTTGATGCAGAGTCTTTATGATTCGTTGGACAAAATAATTGAAGAAAAGCAGAAAACGCTATTTTTTGAATGTAAATAAATTAACCATGATCTATATACTAATTCACTCTTTTCTTTTTTTTTATAATACCCATTACTAAATTTTCTACCATCAGAATTCTGAGGATAGAATATGTCCTTCTTATAGATAGGTCCACATTCAACCAAAGTAGGTCGAAGTTTATGCTAGATTTTCCAGTTCATCAATTGAAAAATTTTGGTAATCTTCATTGAAATCTTTATTTGACTGTTTTTCATTAAAATTTTCTATTGGCTGTTCTTCATCAGAATTTTCATTGGGCTTTTCTACATTAAAAACTTGAGTTGGTTGTTCTTTTTCCAAAACCTAATCTTCAGCAACAGATGAACTTTGTCCATATTCATTTCACAAATCCTCTTCATCTGAAGGTTTAAATTTTTTTATAAAGTCATAAAGTGCTCCAGATTGCTTTTGTAATAATTTTTCTTTCGTAGCCTTTCTTTTTCTCTTTTTAACCGGACAATTTTTTGCTCCCTTTGATATTATTATATCTAAGAAAGAAGAAGGAAATTAATTATTTATTAAAATATTATATTTAAAATTCTACCCTTATATTTTTTATATCAATTTATTTATTGTAAAAGAATCACTGATTGATATAAATTTGTGTATCAAATGGTATTTAATTTTAAATAATATATGCATATATATTTGTGGTATAGGTTTATTTAATACTCAGCTATGTTATTAAAAGTTCATTAGGATAACATTTTTCTTCTTATAATATCATGCTCTATCAATTTAGTACTCCTTTAACTTCAAGAAGGAATTCATACATTATAGAGATCAGAGGTTGCAGCACGTCATAAAAAATAACCATTTGACCTTTTAGCTTCTAGCTCTCCCACCTAATCCTAATCTTAACTATAAATACATCTCATAATATTGATTATTAGCATATAGCTCAATTCACTGATTACAGAAATTATTAATAAATTTTTGTGAAAGAAACCAGCACTCTATATAGAACAATTACTGAACTTACTTTGACATGCATATGAATCTTCAGGTTACAATCCATATTTTTGTAATGTTATCAGGTACTGCTACATTGTAGTGCATTGATATACATTGTAACTGACAAAATGATGAGCATAACCTACACCAATTTAGCTATCAAAACCTTTGCTTAATTTATACTATGCAGATAATCATTATAATGAGACTCTATTGTAAACAGAACAATTAAATATATAAGAAAACACTATAAATGTGAATTAATAAATAATAATATCTCAGGGTTATGAAATTCGGATATAATTATATTATTTGCAAATAAAAATAAATAAGTCTAATAATACTTATATGTTCGGTCAACCATATACCAAATTGCAAGTTACCTCAGGGTTTAAAATATTTAAGTAGATTAAATAAGACTTTTAAAATTTTAATCTTTAACTTAAAAAGTCTTTATTGTGGATATGGATAAATAAGGGCATGTTATTGTATTTTTTTTCCATATATCAGAGCATCGGCTGGGAAGCGAACCCACAATAACTGTCTGCAAGCAACTGCTTGCAAGACAGCTGCGCTGACCTCTTGGCTACCAATGCTTGACCATTTTATTGTATTTAAATCATATCTTGATGAACTAAGCATTAATATTTATACTGTGTGTGAATATTAACAATAAATATAAATAATGTTACTACTACAACAATATACCTTTAATATACAAATTAAGAAGCGTATGAAACACTTGAATGAGAAGCTATAAAGATTCCAAAAATTATTATTTGCTAAGCGCTTTCAAGGCCATTTGCCTCATATTCATAGCGGTAATACGAGATGCAGAATGAGGAAATAGGGCAAGGCAACAAAGCGGTATGCAAAGCGTATGCAAATGAACCTTTAAATAAACACATTCTAATAATACCATGTGACCATATTTATTTATTAATTAATTTAAATAATAAAAGATGAAAATCAGGTAATTTAATACATATAAATAAATATATAAAAATAAAATATAATAATAAATTAAGTTCCCAATACTTAAGAGATAAATAATTTCTAGCGATTTTAATTGTGGTACCTTGATCCTGATTTCTCCTATATTGATATCTGTACAGGTGTAACCTCTACATGTTGCAGGTCAAAATAAGTCATTAAAGAAGGTTATAATGCCAAGGATAAAGAAAACAAGTAATAATAATTACATATAAAGAAGTGAAAATAATGTTTCTTCTGATCCTTAGATACACTAGTCTAATCTAATCAATCTCTTAACTAGATATCATGCTGATATAAGTCTTAGTTACTTCTTAAAATACAAAACATTTACCTTATTATAGTATAATCATCTAAAGATGTGTTATTATCTTGCCTAGCTTCCACAGGTACTTACATAAGATGCTTATCTAAGCAACTATATTATTAAAATGGGCAAAACTCTCTATACATATTGCCACTCAGTGCAAGCCTGAGTAATCAATAGACTGTCAGAAGGCATGTGCATAAAATCCCCATCTAGTGCCTACTCATCCAATATCCCCAGACTAGTTTCTGGCTTGTGGCCTTCTTCAGTGAGGAGCTTTGGATCTGATAGCACTGCACCTAGATCTTAAGTTCTAATGCACAAGCCTTCTGGCATCCATTGATTACTCTGGCTTGCACTGAGTGGCAATACATATAGAGTTTTTCCTGTTTTAACAACAGTTATAAGCAAGCATAAAAAATGGTGATCATGTGATGTTTATTGGCTTACAACTATATTATATAGTCTATATATAATAAGTAAAGCAAATATATTTTTGTTGTATTATATATATATTGTAGAAATAAATGGAATTTTCTATTTGTTATATATTAATACATAATTTCTCACTAAAAGAAAAGAGAATGAGTATTACAAAAAAGCAAAAGAATAAGAAAAAGAGCTAGTTTTATTAAACATTGTCAAAAGATTCAACATGTATAGAAGAGCATGGTTTGGAAAGAGGATTTCCTGGAGAAATTCATGCATATGTAAACATTTATAATAAATAAATGTACATAAAAACTAATTTGTTAGTCAAATAAATTCTATTATATAAACTTATGCTTGCAGGGATTATTTATTAAAATATTTGTTATCTATTAATATCAATACACAGCACCTTTATGATCTAAAATTCACTTAAAGTATATAAGAGTTTCAATTATTTTTATTAAAATCTTTAAGAATGTTTTTTCTTAAAAACATGATTGAAAAGCTTAGGCACTTTAATTGTAAAACTGCAGAGGTGTGAAAAAAACTAATCCAGATAGAACAATAAATGATGGTGAAATTTTATCTTTTGAATTAATCCATTAACATAAACATACCCCCCTTCCATTTTTAAAGATGCTATGGGAATAATTAGTATTTTGTGAGAAGTGAAATTTCTAATTTTAGTCATTTCTTAGAAAAAAATTTATAAAGAGTAAGCGCTGGTGGCCTAGCAGTTAGCGTAGCTGCCTTCCAAGCAGCTGGCCCAGATTCATTTCCCGGTCAACGTTTTGACAAATTAAAAAAAAGACTAAGTCCATTAATTTTAAAACTGGTTTATCAAAATGCGGGTGTTTAGGTAATAATTTTTTTAATACAGTACTCATATTTATTTAACTGATGACTTCTGAAATTTTCCATTTCAACATCTTACTTGTGAGGTATGCAACATAACATTTTTAAACATTTAAATAAAATATTATACTTTAATAAAATTAAATGTACAAATCACAATATTAGAATAAATATTTATATTACAGGTATTAAGATAAATGATTTTTATTATTATTTGACATTCTCCCAATAATTGAGAATTTATTTTAAATTTAAAATAATTCTACCTAAATAAGTTAATTGGTACTTCTTTATATTCAAATATATCAGAGAAACATAAACATTCATACTCACACCCACACATCATTATTGCGAACACTAATTTTGCTTTAACTGAATTCTATTTTAACTAATTTATCCACCTATGTACAATATTATGCATTTTATTAGCATATTGCCCTTTTGTTTTTTTGTGTGCATTTGTTTTTTAAAACTAAACCAAAATTGCTACAAGAATTTCAAATGCGGTAAAAATATTGGAAGACATCTTGGATTTTAATTTTGTAGGATACAGTAAATTTAAGATAGTATTTTTATAATAAACCAATAAAAAATTTTGATTATGTTTATTATTATTATTTTACAAATACCAAATAACCATCACAATATATATAAATGACAGGGATATTAATAGTAAAATGGACTGTTCCATTTCTGCATCACATAGCGATGTGACTTGAAATATGCATCGTTTAAACCCAGTGTAAGAATATCCTGAGAGGAATACAAACTGCAGAAAATTATAAGTGACCAATCATATTTCAAAAAGTGATTATTTATTTTAATATGTTTATTTTTTTTATTTTGTAGAAATATTGAATCAAGTAGCATTAAATAATATTCATAATAGAACGAAAATAAATATATTCTTAATTCTGCATCATTTCCATGCCCTCTTGTATCGGCACTCTCTTGCCTTGGTTACCACCTTTCTCCAGCCCTAAGTGTGAGCACCAGGACTATGAGTACCAGAATCAATCCTGAGACCTCCCAATCCCAAATTGGACACTCTATCAATTGTGCCGATGTATAAGATGTATAGTTAAAGTGAGCAGCCAGGAAAGAGACTGAATTGAAACAAAAGCACTAATCTAGTCTGTTTAGTCACACGTGTAGAACATATAGTAGTAAAAAATGGATACATTTCTGAATATGCATTGATTTTATCTTGGGTTTTTATGTTTTAATGGTGTCTGTTTTTCGATTTTAAAAATTTCATCAGCCTATTTTTAAACTAATGAATATTTAAACTAAAAATGATATAAGACTATGTTTTGATGTTATGACCACATTTCTCCGTTTTTATTCTAGTGCTATTTATTGTAATCTTCAATCTAGTGTTAATCTGCTTCTGTAGTTACAGAGTTCATTGATGATTTAATATTGGTTTGGTACTGGAGAGGAGAGATAGAGGGCACCACTCCCTAATAAGATATAAGTGGATTGTTGGTTTTTATGCTGGGTTTGGGAAAAGATAAGAGGGATTTAGATATAAAGACCATAGAGTTGACAAAGATTACGTTGTGGAAATGAAATCTAGAGTGGGGAATGGAAGATAAAGTGACTAACAGGTTTCTCTGGGCATGGTTGCTGAGAGATTCCTGATTTCATTTAAGGAGAAGTCACAGTACCTCACATCACAGAGAAGACATGAATACATACTCCGAATATTTACGATTTTTGCTGTTAAGAATGAGTTCTCATATTTTAAAAACAATATATTTTATTATTCTTAGCTGTTAAATATTTTCTTGTTGATAAATGATCTAAGACAGTGATGTGGAACCTTTTTAAACTTCTGTCCCCCATACTCAGACTGAAATTTTACGCAATCCATTATATTATGTTACCAGTCGTATTATAAGCATATTATGATAGTAATACTAAAAGTCATTTTACCATGTACAAATATGTCTTTATATCATATTTCAGTATATATGATTTGATATAAGATCTTTGAAAAAACCTGCATATTAACAAAAATTGTATAATAATACTTAGTTTTTAGTAGATCTATCGATTTGTAGCAAGTATAACTTTTTTATCCTGTTTTAGAAAATGAATATATTCAAGAGCATAGTATCACATATCAACATTAGAAGGATACTAAAATAAAAAACAAAACTGAGAGTGAACAAGAGAAATGAGGGCAATATAAGCGAAGTGTCATTATGATGTGCTGTTTATATAAAGTGGATTGCAATAGAAAGAAGAAAATGTTTAAACCCCAAAAATGATAAGAAACACAATAATGAGTTGAGCAGTTTCGTGTGTTTTTTAATATTGTTTAGGTTTTTACAATTAAAAATTTATTATCCAATATGAGAACTTTTCAAAATTTTCACGACCCGCAATAATTTTTCTATGAAACCTTGATGGGTCCTGACTCACAGGTTGCATACCACTGATCTACGAGAACAAACCTTCAACAATTTTAAAATCGAATGTTGTTTTTATTGTTAGAATCTTAGTTCTTTTGTATAGTGCAGTTTAATCTTGATTCCAGACAGTTTTCTGCATTTTGTTTCCATCATTGTGAGCTTGAGATTTAAAGTGAAAATAGATGGCGCTAGAGTAGGGAAACTATGCCTTGTTCTTTGTAGTAAACAAACAATTGGGGTATATAGAAGTAGTAATAAACATTTAATCAAAGAGCCAATAGCATTTTTTTTACAAAAATTAATGGTAAAATATTGCTGTTTTCTTGATAACCTGAGTACAGTACTAAGACATATAAAGTATATTTGGTTTTCTACATTGATTTTATATTTTATTTTCTGTTATAGTGCATTATTTATATGTTAATATTACAAGATATTTTGTAATTCGACATATGAGTGGAAAAAATCCAGATATCTCAAAATTCGCTAATAAAGAATTAGTCCTCCTACCTTCCCCTTTCAAACCCTAAAAGTAAAATATAGCCCAAAGTACAACTTGCTTCAATTTATCAATTACGTTTTTTAAGATTACAAAACCAAAATTACAATTTCTCCCTTTTTGTAAGTATTTCCTATCAAAATTTCTCACAGCTCCAATTATAGGAGCCCACACAACTAAACACCCTTAGGATGAGGTGGTAATGCATTTGCCCTGCCATGTTTATGATCTGATTTCAAATTCAGGTTTCAATCAGGATTATAATTTTCCTCAGGTAGTAAATCTGGCTAACCATCTAATATTGGTTGGTTAATTGGAATCTCATTCTTAATTTAAATGGTTTATTGCTCAGTGGTTTATAAGTTTGAACATCAGAGGTAATAGAGCTGGGCCACAACCCAAGGACCTTACACTCTAAAGTCTGTCACTTCATCACTGCACCAAACTATGCAGGCAGAGTATTTTTAATTAGAGCTGGGTGATTACTAAGCTTGAAGAATAATATCCTTTTTCTTCACTATTTGTCTAAATCGGTGGGAGATAATAATTGGAAAGGCTTTTGCCATACATTGGGTTATTTAAAAGTTTTTTTCACCTATAGCTAACAATATTAAAATCAAGAACAATATTTTTCTATATAGCATTCATAAGACTTTTCTTTTTCAGAATATTATTGGAAAAAGAAAAATCTTATGAATGCTATTTCTTTAATACTGTTTGCCTGAAGATTTGTGGTGTTGGCATTTCAATTGTACTTATATGTAGGACTATTCTGCTTTTGGCAGGGTAGCTCAGTTGGTTGAGGGTTACAAAGGTACAGTTTCAATCCCCATATTAATAATGTCATTAGTCAAGCTAGCTGCACCTGAAGAAAAGGGGAGAATAATATCACTAAAAATGTTGTGTATACACTAACTTGTATGCTATTACTAACAGTTGCATTTGTATAATTTAATATTTATTTAAATAAACGTAATATATTAAACCATTAAGCATCACATAATCACCATTCCTTATGCTTATATAAGCTGTTATAACAGAGACAATGTGATGCACTATGGCTTCGCCTTTCTCAGAGTCAGGAATCTCTCAGCCACTGTGCCAAGAGACCTGTTAGCCACCATACCTTCCCTTTGCGTTCTCCACTTTACGTTCTTCCCATATTCTTCTCTATCCTTCTCCATCCCATTTCCACAACATTATCTTTGTTCCTTTCTATATATCTAAATCCCATTTACCTTTTCCCAAACCCAGCATAAAAACCAAAAACCCACTTGTAATTACTTTGTTTATATTTATTCTCCCACAACTTCATTATTTGTACTCTTTCTGCTTGTAAGCATTTACATTCAATTAACAAATGTCTAGTATTTTCTATGCTTTCCTTACACAATTTTCAGACTAAATCACTTATATTTTTCTATTTATGTATATATTCCCTTGTTACTAAAGATCCTGTTTGAGCCTTAAACAGTAAACTACATACCTTGTTATTATCATAAATTAACTCACACCCAATATTCTGATTACTTCTATATATATTTAAACTTTATTTACTCTTCATACTAGTTCAATCTCTCCAACTCCCTATTTTTGATTAATGCATCTATACTCAACAATTCTCCTAACACAATCATCCCACCTTTTGTGTAAGTATACTGTCATAAATTCTTTATCCAAATCTTCTGCATGTTGTACTACCTTTCTCACCCATCTTGTTGCCAATTCTTTATTTATAACCCAATTAAATACTATTTTGGCTATTCTCTTATTATCCATAAATTGCAATATACTGAACATTTTCATTTTATTTTTTGAATCTCTCATATAAAAACTTGATTCCCATTTGCCTTCTTTGCTGACCACACAAAACTCTCTATACAATAATGTCACCCAGTGCAAGCCAGAGTAATCAGTGGATGAGTAGACATTAGATGATTATTTTGGCTTGCACTGGGTGGCACTACAGTATGGAAAGTCTTCCCTTTGTTAAACCTAATATACTTTCAATATATTACTGTCCTACTCATAGTTATAAAATTTATAAAAATGCATTGATAAATAATGTAAATAAATAAATAGCTTTGTTTCTTAAAATAACCCTAAGTAGTTTTAAGTAAAAGAAGCCACAGAGTTGGGCATGATCCCATGAACTTAAGCTCCAGAATCCAACATTCTATTATTGTCTTAACAACATAGGACATTAAATAACACTTACAAAGTCTAATTGCATTTGAGTAAATAAATAATTGACTTTTAAATGTTATTTAATAGTGAACTGTTATAATTGTGGCAACCATGAAGAACACGAATTTTCTGAAATTATACTAGTGTTACTTAAAATAAATATTAAATCAAATACAACCTATATGAAAGATCTGTAAATATATTAAAACAGGCAAAACTCTCTCCATACAGTAGTGCCACTCAGTGCCAACCAGAGTAATCAATGAATGCCAGAAGGCTTGTGCATAAAATCCCAATCTATTGCCTACTCATCCAATATCCCCAGACTAGTTTCTGGCTTGTGGCCTTCGTCAGTGAGGAGCTTTGGATCTGAGAGCACTGCACCTAGATCTTAGGATCTAATGCAACCCTCCAGCAGCCACCTTTAATCTCTACTTAACTACAAAACTATGAGAATAAAATTGAAAACACAATAATATTTTCAATCTAAGCTCAATAGCTTATATAATCATATGGGTCTGAACTCAGTTCAGTACCCATACATAAGAAATAGTGATCATGTGATGATCTGTAAATATGCTTTTTTTATATGATATCAAAATTGGCATGCTGTCATTTCAAGTAGAATCTCATGGCATTTTCTTCACAGTGGTTTCATTGAAATCTCATCAAGTGATTTCGAACACCATACCCTAATAATTACGAGAATTGGACTTTTATTGGTCACTCATGAGACAAATGGTTTTCATCTTTTCCTACACATAAATTAGAATGATTTGTGAGAGACTGATAGCCACACTGTTAAATTATTACCATATTTTTTTTATTTAATTGGACCAGTAGTGCTGAAATGGTAAAATGGTACCTGGTTTTTTTTCGTACATTCAGACACCTAAATGCATTGAACAAAATGTAATTCTTCCACATTTCCATCTTTTACTTTTTGTTCTACGATCAAACTACTGGACCAAATTGAAAAACATTGAAGATTTTCAAAACAATTTGTTTCTATAGATTTATAGATCTGAAACCAGATCAGTATCTATATATTATGATGTTTTCTTAAATAACTACAATCATCTTGATCTCTTGGCTAAGATTGGTAAAAAATCACCAAGACATCACACGACCCTTCCTATATCATGCTATTCAGCAGAAAATTCTTTTCCCCCAGATTTTTGCCACTAATATAAGCTTTATTAATCCATAATCACATTACCACCAGATCCAAAAAGCTACTGACTAGTGAAGGACATAAGCTAGAAACTAGCCTGAAGATATTGGACAGGACAGCACTAGATAGGAATTTGTTAAAAAGTACCATCTAGCATCTATTGATTGTTAAAGCTTACACTAGATGGCACAATTGTAATAATAAAAAAGAAATTTGTTGCTGAACAGCATTATATAAGCTGGGATCTATTCTGACTTCAAACCACTTTTTTATTCTTCACTAGATCTTTTTTTTTATCTTCCTGTCTTTGTTCCTTTTCCTTGTCAAGTTAAAATGGCCACATTCATTTATGAGGGTCAAGAAATAAGATGTAAAGTTTAGATGCAGCTCAGATGCTAGAATAAATAATGTTAAGAAAGTAGCAATCAACACCATGCTATCACTGAACATAATCAATCTTGGGAATACTTTGCCTAGTTATTCTAGCTGCTTTGGGGCAATAAATTTGAAATGCATAAATGTTAAGAATCACTGAAATCCTCAAATATAATTGTGATCGAGGATGGCAATTTACCATTGATAATGGCAATTTGTTGTCTTCCTTGTTAATCCAAGAATTGGAAAATTATGATTGATGATGAAAATTTGTGTTTTGTTAGTCCAAGAACTGGAAAATCGATAATTTATTATCTGTTGTTAATCTAAGAGTTGGAAAACATCATTGATAATGATGATTTATTATGTTTGTTGTTAATGCAAGAATTGGGAAATCAATACTGATGATGATGATTTCTTTATTACTCCAGGAATTGGAAAATCATCGCTGCTGATGGTGATTTTTTTGTTAATCCAAGAGCTGGAAGATCACTACTGATGATGATGATTTGCTTTTTGCTCGCCACAGATGATTTGTTGTTCTTTTGTTAATCCAAGAGTTGGAAAATTGGCACTGATGATGATGATTTTGGTTAGTTAATCCAAGAATTAGAAAATCATCATTGATGATATTTTTTACATTTGTTGATAGTGCAAGAATTGGAAAATCAATGATGATGATGAATTCATTCTTGTAATCCAAGAATTGAAAAATCACCATTGATAATGATGGTTTGTTACATTTATGGATAATGCAAGAGTTGGGGAATCCATATTGATGATGATTTTCTTGTTAATCCAAGATTTGGAAAATCACTACTGATGATGATGATTTCTTTCCTGTTATCTCAAGAATTCATTGCAAGATGAAATCTGGTTTTCAAACGCAACCTTTGTTTTACAAGTATCTTATTTGTAGGGTTCGTTACAGTAAGCCTATCATCCATTCACACCATCAGTGATGATGATCACGTGTTATTGCTGATCACGTGTTTCTGCTTGATCGTAATTTTCTATTATCTAATTACTTCAAGTTAGATACAAGCACAGGACATCAATTTGTTTTTATTATTTTTAAACCAGCTTTTCTTTCATGGCAACTTTTTTACTTTTATTTTTTTCTGAGGAAATAAAAATCTCAATCAACTTTGGTTTCGTAATTGTGAGCCATTTCAATGTAAAAATGGACGAAAACTAAATCAAATGTTTTTTCAAAATAAATTTTAAACAATGAGAGAAATGAATTTCACAGGAGAAGCGCTCATAAGACAGCAATAGGTATTTGAACTAATTTAGCAATAACTTTGCAGTTAAATAGGAATTAAGAAAACAAATAAAACTTCAAATGATTTTCCATCTCTAAAACAAATTGAGAATGTTTTATTTATTTTAAAAGTTGCTTTCAAAAAACTTATTTCAAAAATATCAATATATATATATACAACAAACCACACACAAACTTTTTTATAAATCTTGATTTATTATGCCTAAAAACATACTCCAACGTTTCGACTATATTCATTTATAGTCTTTATCAAGAAACAACTTAAACTCTTCTATCAAGTTGTACCTTGATAAAGACTATGAAAGAATATAGTCGAAACGTGTGCATTATAATAGTTTGTATAACTCTATAATTGTGCTTTAGGCACATATAATGAAGCTATATAGTGTAGTAATTGATAATCTTAATTAATCATCTGAGCGCTTTCGAGAAGTCTAAGTTCCCATGGTCATAGCTCATTACCATAAAGAAGTTTCTGTGTGGTTTGATATATATATTGAAATTAATGGGCGATTTTTAAAATAGAAGATTGGATTTGTTTGTTATTTTTTTAATTTATTTCAAAAATTCTAACTAAAACTGATCAATTTTTACTGATGATGATTGTACTCCGAAACTCGTTTCGACTTGTCATTTCTGACCATTTAAAGGATGACTTATGTGTTTTAGTTCGGTGGTAGTGTTAGACTATGGAGCATAAGGTTCTCAAATCGATTCCACTTTTGTCACTTCCGGTGCTCAAATTTATTTCATACGAATTCCCGAGCATTAAAGACATTCGATTACTTTTTTATTTATTTAAAAGATACATTTATAAAGATACTCAATCCAATTAGTTCTGCTTTGTTTTCCAGACTTAGTAAAGAGGTATAGAAGGACAAGTTTCCAAACTAGAGCTTTCTGAATCAAAATTCAAGTTGTAATTTGATTCTTAAGTATCACATGACCTTCCAAATCATTGTTTTGTTTTAAAACAGGAGGTGGAAGTACTCTTAGAAGCATATTTCTCAGGCTCCTTGAGTTTCACTGATATTCAGTCGGTTTTGTTTGTTACCTGCTGACTTGGGTTTCATTTGACTAAAACTGTATAACGCTAATGTATAAAAAACAAGAAAGTTGCATGAGGGAATGCATGTAAAATTAGTCAATATAAAAAACATTAAGGATTCACTCTAGAAAAAAGATAATATGCATAATAAGTAAAATTGTGCAAGCATAAAAATAACAGATATGCTCATTTGTAAAGAAATAATAATGATACTATTTATGCAAATTAGGTGACAGAAATCAAAGTGACTATCCAGAGCAATAAAGAGAATAGGCAGAGCTACAGAGAGCAATAGAGAGCAGTACAATGCATAATGTGAATGCAGCAATAGGGTGCTTCCGAACCAGAAATCCGCAAACAGTGGAATGTGCTAAATAAAGCATTATAGTGAAAAGTTAACAGAGTTAAAATAAAGTACTGTAATAAAAATAATGCAGCATTATAGTTCAATACTATAAAGAAATGTGAATGCATGATTAAGTGTGAGTTAATTTATGGAATACAACCATCAAGCCACTAGTTGGAATATTAACATGCTACTAATATCATATATTCTGAATAATAAACTCATGTCAAGCATTGGTGGTCGAGAGGTCAGCACAACTGCCTTACAAGCAGTTGTCCCGGGTTAGCAGGTTTGCTTCCTGGCTGATGCTATGACACATGAAAAAAAAAACTGATTAAGTTTAAAACTTTCTTTGTGTATTATTTCTAAAATAAGTAATAAGTGTACAGCTGGCTTAGGTTAAATCTGGTCCCTGTATACATCAGTACATTTAACAGATTACTTCTCCTGGAATGATTTGTTATACTTATCAAGTTTTAGAAACCCTACCAGTACTATCCTGCCATAGTTTTTGTGGATATTATAGCCAAGAAGTTCCATTCCAAATGATGCGATTAAGTTCTTTTGCTCAGCAGATAAATACTTTGTAACACAGACAATTACTCTACAATAGGTTAAGTGTTATGAAACAACCAATTCTCTTTGGTTGTATTAATAAATGTAAAGAAAAATTGATGAGTTGTTACTTATGGCTTTCGCTCAGTTTTTTCAAAAGATTTTAAATGTAGTATAAGTCTGGGTAATTGTAGCCAATGTTTCACTGATGAATGATTGTCTTGACTTGATGTTCACATAACTAAAATGGTAAAGGTAAACTATTGGGGCTTAGTATCCATAGTGAATGTGAAATACAAGAATCCTTTTTTTAAGAAAATTGTATATGAAACTTGTAAATGATTGTTAAACTTACAATGCATAACCCTCCTGCATGGTTTAGCCTAACGACAAAATGAAAGACTCATGCTAAGGATTCCTGAACCAATTATCAGCTGAAAACCTCAACGCACATCTAAACAACATGTCCTCCTAAGCAACTATTGATTTAATTTAGTACCATGGCAGAATTATAATCTCAAGAGTCTAATCTTTCTGAACTGATTCCAATAAATACCACAAAACAAAACTTCTCAATTTGGCTAATTGATAAAACTGCTGATATTGACCAGGTGCCTGATAGTCACATGATCTCCCAGATAAAATATGTTATTGCATTTTGCATGTGAAAAGTCTAACATGCTAAATGCGTAGCATGTGCGGTATCTCAGTTAACGGTTTCTTCTCCAAAGTTTCTGCAGCATCACCTAGGATCTAAATCAATTCATGCATTTATGTAGCAACATATGTTACTTACTCATCATAAAAATTTTAAGATGATGGCATGTTCGGATCTTAAAACATATTTCATCTCTTAATACATGATGGAATAACAGATCATCTAATTTTCTTAATTTGGATAAAACTTCCATAATGATTCAAATTGTGTATGATATTGAAGCTATAAGTTGCAAGCATATATAGAGTTATTTGCAAGAATTTACAATAGTAGCAAAAGCACTGAATATAATCTACAAAGATACGAAACATACTGCTTCATTTCATGTTGTAACTTACGATCCAGATATTCTACTTCCTTAAATTTTTTGTGGTGATATTGAATAAAAAATGTTATTACATAATACATGTATTGATTCAGGGGTAGTGCTGCAAGCATATTGAATAAAAAACAATCACCTTTTTACTAGGTCACACTGTGTGCCATTTATAGTAGTTTAGCATAAAATATTAAAAAATCACTACATAGAATAATGAAATAATGTGGAAGGACTAAAACCCCTAGTGAGCTATATGCAAACTAATTGTCAGTAAACATAAAGTATAGAATGAGCCCACCTACACTTCAGCTTTGCTTGTATAAAAGTATACCATTTACTGACATACTTACATGCAGAATATGATTTACATATACTAATGTAATTCCAAGACAGCAATAAGTTAATCTGAAATCACTATAAGGAAACAGGGTGAAAGGCTGAGCCTCATACTTAACCACATCTTTATATTAAATTAATCTTCAGTTAGTAGAAGTAAATATAACTTTTTAATAGTCTGAATAAAAATGAAATAATGTGGAAATATTGAAAATGTTCAGCAAGCTATATGTAAACTAACTGTTAATAAGCTTTGGTTGTATGTAAGCATAGTTGTCTTAAAGTTGTATTAATATACATAAATCACTAAACATCACATGATCACCATATCTTATACTAGCACATAAGGCAAAACTCTCTCCATATAGTAGTGCCACCCTGTGCCAACCAGAGTAATCAATGGATGCCAGAAGGCTTGTGCACAATATACCTATCTAGTTCCTACTCATCCAATATCCCCAGACTAGTTTCTGGCTTGTGGCCTTCATCAGTGAGGAATCTTGGATCTGAGAGCACTGCATTTAGATCTTAGAATCTAAGGCAACCCTCCAGCAGCCACCTTTTATCTCTACTTAACTACAAAACTATGAGAATGAAATTGAAAACACAAAAATATTTTCATTCTAAGCTCAATAGCTTATATAGTCATATGGATCTGAAGTCAGTTCAGCACCCATACATTTTGGTGTCTTTGGTTCTTTAACAACCATAGCCACCACTATCCTATTAGGCAGGATTGGTGTTAAACCACTAAGCATCACATGATCACCATCTCTTAATATACATAAATCATGTTCTGCAACACTATAGAGTATGACAGCTCATTCTACATTTTGCATTTACTGACAGTTAGTTCATACATAGCTCACTAGGGTTTTTAAGTAATTCTGTAATATTTATACTTGGGCTATTAAAAAGTTATATTTATATAGAATAATGATAATATACCTTTTGCTATTATAATTAAAAGTAGGCATTGCTGATACAGATTACCTAGAAAGAGGAACAGTTCTTTGTGATCTGATTATAAAATAACATTTCCACATGATTTTGAAATAGATGAATGTATAATAAATCATGTGCTTTTAATATCCAAAATTAGACTGGAGATAATAAAACACCAAGCACAGGACCAAAATGCTAATAATAATGGGTTGTGGAATACCATTTAAAAACTGTATCTCATTCAATGAACTGCATCTGTCTCTTTCAAAATTTATTTCACCTGAACCATCAAATCCTGTCAAAATTAAATATATGCATAAGACACAATAGGATACATTCAAGAACAACTTGATTCATTTACAACCCAACATTTATTTTAAATAGTCAAAAAAAATTTATGGCACATGACCCAATTTTTTAAGCTTGTAAATAAAAATAATGAGTGGTGCTAATTGCTCTAACAAGCTTCCCCAATCCTCAGATCACTGGTTTCATGCTTTGGCACTCCTCAGGGAGGTGGTAGGATAGTTTTAGACACTAGATCTTCTTTCTTATTCATATACCATTACTATAAACAATAATCTTCTAAGAAATGATAGTGATATTATTATGGCAATTAAATAAGTAGAAGTGTTTATGATATGAGTTTGAATCCATACTAAGAAAACTTTAAAATTCTATCAACAGGCTTGGATTTGTTTTAAATAGCCAGACTACAGCCAACCTAGTTAACAATCTAATGTTGAACAAAAAATGAATATCTACACATTCTTAATACAAATAAAATTATGGCAGAAAACTGTTCAAACTCTAACTACATGACAATTGGCAAGTCTGATGAGTACTAAATTCTTCTTCATTACTACCTTACTTGCTGTGTGGTGGAATATTTAAAACTGTTTTACCTATTATATAACATTTAGATTTAAAAAAATCTATGCTTAACTTACAAAGCTAGCAAAAAAGTTTAAAATATATTTATATCACTAATATATTAATATAAGACTAATTTCACATGATTACCATTCTGTATGCTTACACAAGCTGTTTACACAGAGGCAAACTCTCCATACAGTAGCGCCACTCAGTGCAAGCCAGAATAATCTCTGGATGTGATTTGTGCATAAAATCCCTATCTAGTGCTACAAGCTAGAAACTAGTCTAGGGATATTGGATGAGTAGAAACCAGATAGTGATTTTATGAACAAACCTTCCTGCATTCATTGATTACTCTGGCTTCCACAGAGTGGTATTACTGTATGATGAGTTTTGTCTTTGTATAGTACTAATTTATTAAACTTGTTCCTTCTTTTGCATTATTTAGCACAAGATTTGTCAAACCTAAATGCATGCCTATTTAAAAATGTGCATGTAGACAAATAAACTAGAAGCACTCAATCCAGGTTCAGATTCCTCACCAATGAAGGACTATAAGCCAAAACTTCTCTGGGAATACAGTTAGAGTAGCAATGGATATGAATTGTTAATCATTAGCATCTAGTATATATTGATTTCCAAACTTAAAATAGAGTAGAGTAATGCAATAAAATAAAAGGATTTGCTCCTGTACAACAATTCTTAAACAATAATAATGTAAAACAGTATAAACTAAAAGAATGTCACATATATCCAGAAGATACACCAAGACAATGTCACATATATACAAAAGATAATACCTAAGAGAATATCACACATACCCAAATATTAGTCTCAACAACTTTAGAAGTATGATTCATATGTACCAATTGTGAAAGTTACATCATATTAAAGTCATTTTTGGGGTTTTTTTCATTTAGCATATCAAAATTCATCTGACCATCTAAGATTAATCTGGAATCATTATCTTGTAGTTAACAATATCAGGATACCCATTTATTAACCAGTATTTGGATGGCTAACTGAATTGGTTAAAATCGAGCTACCTGTAAACTGCAAAAGTTTCCATGATTCACTTAGTCTGAATTTGAACCCTAACACTGCCATTGCAAATAAACATGCTAATTCCGGCACTATGAAAATTTTTACACATACATAATCTGTTTTAGCCGTATCATTGTTGACATTTGATGACAGATTTGAAATAATAGTTATGTCTAAGTGGCTATCTTGACCTTTATGATGACATTCATGATAAGGATATGTGTTAGGGAAGAATAGATAAGTAGCATGAATGCAATATCTTAGCAAAAGGGACTTATACATGTAGGAGATGGCATTTTAACTGAACTAGACAAAACCAAGTATCAGATGCCTTTCCCAGATTACTTTCAATATCTGCATTAAAAGTAGTTGTTTACTCTATTTATTTTCCACCCAAACGATCTATTGTAAGCTCATGTAATTACTAGATGCTTAGCAGTAATGTTCTATCCAAATTCCAGATTTGATTCTGGTTAGTATCCTTCATCGATAAAATTTAAAGTCCACATTGATGAAGATAAATAGAAAGGTATTCTAGAGGTTTAGATATGGCATTGCTATCTAATATTTATTGGTTATTCAAACTTGCAATAGATGGCTCTGCAGTAGAGAAAACAGAATGATTTACTACTTTTTTTTTTATTAAGAAAAAATTTACAGTGTCAGGTAGCTACATTTGATAATTATAATAGTTTCATATAGAAGTTCAAAGTTTTGCAACCAATTTGTGTGGTATTGTCATAACATTTACTGCAGTAGTCTGAGATGTTGTCTCATCATCACAAATGATAATCTGTGCCCATGTGTCTACAAAGAGACGCTCTGGCACAAGGAGTCGATCTCTGTTCTTCATGCTTATTATTATTGTTTTAAAAGTTATCCAAGGATCACTATGTCCTTGTCTGAAGATATGCTGGCACCTGGTGATCCATAAGGCATGTAGTAGGCATGCCGCTAGCCTGATAGTTGCATAGTTTCCTTCTTTAATTGCCCGATCAATTGACAGGACATTGTCACAGCCAGAGGAAATGCTTGCGATAATTTTATTTCTAGTGCAACTCAGGTATGAGAAGGCATAGAAGATGTGCTCCAGTGTTTCTTCATGCACATTACAGAGTTTACACATGGGGCTTAATTGACGAAATCCTCTTTGCATCACCAAAAAGTGACTGGTGGGCAAGGAGGACAAGTTAAACTTGATTATAAAATCAACCAGCTTTGGTCCTATGCACCAGTATCTTGACTTCTTGAGCATTTGTTTTACAGACAGTCTTAATCGGGTAGATAATGGGTTTTGATTTGGGAAAAGGATTTTGTATACTTCCCAATATGTTTGCTTAGCTTTCTCTAATTGCTTGGAAACTGAAAATAGAGTCCCCAGTTGTTCTTGCAGTTCTTTGACCCATTTACTGTGTATGGGTGGTGGTGTATCTGTGGGCTCCACAGTGTCTTCACTCTGATCCTTTTCTTTTTTATTGTGGATTTTCCTGAGCACTGAAAGAGCTCTTTGAACAAAAAACACCTTGACGGCATGGAGACCAAGTTCATTCAGGTCACGTGGTCTCTGCACCTTGGCCAGACTGATGTGTACAGTTTTTCTCTTCCACATCATCTTGGTGCAGGCTGAATTTATGGCATCCTGAAAACCCTTGGTTGGTTTGAAGAAGGGCAGGTAGTAGTTTATACGTGGAAACACCATCATATTTAACAATGCCACCTTGCCTAGGAGTGAGAGGGAGATCATTGAGAGAGAGTTTGTTACCTTCTTGGTTTTGTCCAAAAGATCCTGCTGGATGGCCCTCCTCATCACTGTTTTGGAGAGGGCAATTGGGAACCCAATGAATTTCTGTGGATTTCCTGTATATCTTGATGGTACTGTAACACCCCTACTGATTTTCCAGACAACAGATTTGTCTGGGTTGACAGCCAGATTGAATCTGCTCGCATATCTGTCCAGCAGTTGGTATAACCTTGGCAGGTATTTCTCTACTTTTAACTTAATTGTGAGGAATTTGAACACAGACTTTCAAGCTCCCTTCAGTATCCACTTCTTATATAACGAATACACACGACCACATACAGATGAAAAAGATCCCCTCTAATTACATCTAAAGTTCAGTATATATATTATACTTGTATTCAAATATTACTTTGAATTTAGTTAATGCTCTGTATATCTTCATGTAGTAATCAAGTAGTAACTTCGAAAACAAAAGATCCATTGATCGTAACTCAGTTATGTCTCTTCCAGTGTTTCGACATCACATGACCACCCAAACGATGAATTAATTGACTACTTTCTTAAATTATTTTTTTAAAACTAATTTGCCACTAACATTATCGTAAAAGATTGTATATTCACGCATGTTTGTAATATCTATTCAATATTTTAGATATTTCCAGATGTTGCGGATTGGTATTTGTGCTTATAATCAAATTGTTTTGTATTAACTGCCATATTATTAAAGACGTTACTGTTAATTTGTAATTTTTTACTGCAAATAAATTTATTTGAAACTAAATTTTAATTCCTATGTAATGGTTCATAAAAGGTTACACTAAACACTTAGTATCAATCTTTATTATAAAAATTAGATTAGGGTGAAACTCGATAAAATAAGAGAACCAACAACAAAGCAAACATTTTACTCATAGAGACAATTTGCCCAACAATTACTCGAAAATCAATGAGAAAGCCAATTTCTTAAGGATAAAGTGAGGCAAACATTTGCCAGGGTAAATAAAAGGTTAGAGATAAATTCTTCTATTGATTTACTCAAAGTAAGTAAATAGGAATAAGAATTCTTCTGAACAAAAGAAATTTCCCACCAGCTTCGACAAAGTCGATCTCCTGACAAAATAAAAAGGCTCCCAACGCCATTGATTGATTACAGTGACAAAGATTTCCAATCAAGAGTCCCACTACATTAAGCAATTGATTCAACCAGACAAAACGGGAGGGCAAACCTAAAAACATAATCAAAATTTAGCACTCACTAAAATTAAATAAAAGCTTTGAACTTAGCGTAACGAAAATATCTATATATACACACAAGCTGGAACTGGGTTGAATTTCACAGCGTGAATCGCATGCTACCTTGAGCGCCCTCTATTCGCGGATAGGGGAATGACCTTCAGTTATGAATGTTAGTTGTTATAAGCAAAGAGATTGGAAAAACAATCAGTGGTGAAGAGGGCGGTAGACTGTCTAGTTCTATAAATTGACCCAATTCTTATGACGGCGAACGTGTTATGGAGAGCATCGACCGCCATTAAATAAGTCAACGCCAAGCTGAATGCTGGATCAGCAACATCATGCTCCCAAGTCAGCGAACGATCGTTATATGTGACAATAGCAGAGAGATAAGCAGCAGATGGATGTTCATTTATGAGAAACAGCTAATGGCATATAAGGAAGAATATTGCGGGGCAAATAAAGCAACAGGATGCCACTTTACGTTATACCCCCCCCCTTTTGTTTTAAGTGTCATAGCATCGGCCGAGAGGCGAACCCGCAACCCGGGCAATTGCCTGCAAGCGCAAGGCAGTCGCGCTGACCTCTCGACCACCAATGCAAGACTACTCCCCCTTTTTGTTTGTTTGTTTTTTCATTATGTAGATCTGAGCAATGAAAAGAGAAGAATGGAGAACTAAATGGACTGGCTGTGTGATTACTCTCTGGACCTATACATGGAGCAGGGCACTATTGATATATATGAGATTCAATGCTAGTACAGCTATTTACTATGTTTATGAGTTGGATTCGAATATATGTTAGATTGAAAAAGAAATTTGAATCAGGTTTCAGATATTTTTTAGCGAACTGACCTATAGATATAGACAATTATTCCTTTAACCACCTAATATTAGTCAGTAAATGGGTATTTAGCTATTCTTAATTAAAGTATAAAATAGTGATAAAAAATTCCCCAAATACTCACCTTTATTGGTATATGTATATATAAGAAATTCATGAAGTAATGTTAATAAAATTACTTGCTATATCTATGAGTTGAATTCGAATATAGGTTGGATTGAAAAAGAAGTGCAAATCTGATTCGAGATTTTTTTTAGAAAATGGCCTATACACAATGCATTTAACCACCTAATATTAGTCAGTAAATGGGTATTGAACTATTCTCAACTAAAGTATGAAATAATGACAGAAAACTCCTCTCACCTAATATTAGACGGTAAATGGGTATTTAGCTCTTCTTAACTAAAGTATAAAATAATGACGAAAAACTCCTCAAAATACTCGTAAGCATGTCTAGTGAATAATGCATTTTTACTATATCTCGACAAAGACCTGTTGAGAAATATTTGCTATGCAATGGGCTATTTAAAGGGCGTTTATCTTATATATATATAACCGAACATCTGATTCTCGAATCTTGTAGCGTCATTCTCATTTATTTTTTATCTATATATTTTTTGAAATACAAGCATAATTCATATACTTCTAGTATAAATGTAATATAGGGGATTTGAACACACACTTTCAAAATCCCTTCTGCTATCCACTCTATCTCATATAACCAATACGCATGACCACATAAATGTGAAAAAGATAAATGATCTCCAATATATGTATTTTGTATTGAACCAGCACTCATCAGTTGGTCCAGATCATCATTTCCTATATATATAATCAGTGCTCAGTTTATATCAAAATAGAAAATCAAACTTTAATGGACAGACTTCAATCTACTCCGCTCTCCATCTCGTCAGCTGCCTATACCATTGAAAATCTGATGTATAAGATCACCTACCCTTAGCACTAAAAGAATCTGTTTCCCGACCTTGTCCTAAAGTCTTAATCATTTTGTGGCCTATTTTTATTACAATTATAATTTATTTCCCATTTGCTATAAGTTTATAATATTTTTGTAGAAATATTTTTTATTCATTTATATGCAAAGTAATAAAGCCATTGGATAGCCTGCTGCTTGTCAAAGGCTTCTTAAACTGACCCACATAGAGAAATAATGTTGGAGGTTTTATTCACCATGCTGATGGAAGGAAAGGGTTTAAGAGCTTTTAACCTTAATTTACTCTCTACTACTCTCTAGCTACATATCCACTTACCAAAGCAATATTGAAATGATTAATTGGATGGGCTACGGGAGGGCTATCTGAAAAAATATTACTTACTGATTTAGAGTTCACTCACAGCCATTTTGAATTCTAAAAACCGCCCAAAGCCATCGCTGACATATCCAAGTGATAAATGATATCAAATAATCCACATATGGATTTTTTTTCAGGTATGTAGAATTTAAATAAAAATTTGCTATCACTAATTATAAAAATTATGCAAGTTGTTTTAACTGATGTAGTTTTATCCACAAATCAGGCTATTAGTTGTCACTGATCAAGGATTCCCATTAGTGGAATTAATCACAATTTTTTATATGTTTATTGCAATTGTAATGATCATTTCTGATTAGCTACTTAAATCAAAATTTCATTAATATTAATCAGAAACTGATAAATGTCAATATAAATTCTTTACCATACCATTTAAACAAATTTATCAAATAGCCCACTGGAGAGCACAGATCTCACCAACAACTTCTCATAAAGGAATAGTGAAAAAGAAGGCAATATCCACCAAGTTGGTTTTACTTGCTAGATAAGAATAGCTAAATACCCATTTACTGGCTAATGATAAGATGATTATCTGAGTTCACTATGAACCATCTAAAAAAAAACCTAAACTTTTTGAAAAGAAGTTCATACCAGATTTGAATCCCAGTTTGTAGGCTCAGGAGGCAAATACACTATCTCTACACTATGAATAATAACATGAAAATAATTCAACACATAAGTATTATCAATATTATTTGTTTTTAAAATTTGATGTTATATTAATTGCTAATGCCACCAAAACATCACATGATCACCATTTCCTAGGCTTGCATGAGATGTTAAAACTGTAGCAAACTTTCCATACAGTACTGCCACCCAGTGCAAGCTTTAATAATCAATGGATGCAATAAGATTTGTGCATAAAAGCTCTGTTTAGTGCCTACTCACCCAATATCCCAAGACTAGTTTCTGTCTTGTGGCTTTCATCAGTAAGCAGTCTTGAATTTGAGAGCTCTGCACTTAGAGCTTAGGATCTAATGAAACTCTCCAGAAGCCACCTTTTACCTACTCGGTTAATTGTAAAGCTATGAGTTCAAAATGAAAACACAATGACGTTTTCAATCCAAGCTCATTCACATATATAGTCATATAGATCTGAACTTTGAAGGCCACTAAAACATTACAAAATTACTTCTTTGCTTACACAAGCCATTAAAGTGGCAGCAAAATCTCCATACAGTAACGCTACCCAGTGGAAGCCTTAGTAATCAATGGATAAAAGAACGTTTGCACATAAAGTCCTTATCTGGTGCCTATTCATCCTACTGCAAGGAGAGTTTGCTGCTGTTTTGTTAGTGTTTTTAGAAAAATTTAAACTTTATTTTAACACCAAATACATTCAAATATTAATAATAGCATATAGATTAGTGCATAGCAATGAATAGATTAGTAGTAATATCCTCTCTTCCTTTGGCATTTGGTTTGGTCAGTGATAATATTAATATAGAAATAGAAACTGGACTTCCAAATTTATGAATTTAAAATGTTGCTCTCTCTAACTAGACTATTTTGTCAAAGGCAATACTTGTTGAAATGTCATATCTATAAGCATCCTTTCCGATAAGTATATAAAATTTCTATTGACTGTTGCTGTTGATAAGTATCTCAAAGCAATTTTTTTCATTTTCAAAATGTGATTATATTAACATATACTATGTCACATGATCACCATTTCTTATGCTTGCTCGTAACTGTTATTAAAACAGGCAAAACTCTCCATACAGTAGTGCCATCAGATCCAAAGCTCCTCACTGACAAAAGCCACAAGCTAGAAACTAGTCTGGGGATATTAGATAAGTAGGCACTAGATACGGATTTTATGCTCAAGGCTTCTGGCATCCATTGATTACTCTGGCTTGCACTGAGTGGCACTACTGTATGGAGTTTTGCCTATTTTAATAACATATACTACTGCTTATGTTGATACTTAAATAACGAATATGGACCTTCCAACCCCATGGAAAAAAAACAGAGGGAAAAACTGCCCTAGAAATGAGTTTTGCAATGTTTATCCAATCAAATCTGTGAATTATGAATATGTCCACATATAAAAACATGTTGGTCCATTTTGTGATTTGTTTGATATTTTTTAGTGCTGTCTTTTAATTACGTCAGCAGAAGTTTTTTCTTTCTGAAATTCTTCAACACCATGTCTAATTATAGTTTTTCAATTTATTCCTTTCTGTGCCGTCCACTTTTTTAAAATGTCATGGAGATATTTCTTATAAGATACTGTAGATGAAGCTACCTCATCTATAAAGGTACAGATAATGAAGTTATGGGAGAATAGGTATGAACAAAGTGACTATACAGAAAGTGAGTTATTGGTTTTTATGCTGGGTTTGCGAAAAGATAAGGGGAATTTAGATATAAAGGCCATAGAGTTGACAAAGATTAGGTTGTGGAAATGTGATGGGGCAGAATATGGGAAGACTTAGAGTGGGTAATGGAAAATAAAGTGGCTAACAGGTTTGTCTGGGCATAATTATTGAGATATTCTTGACTTTGTTTAAGGAGAAGCCACAATACATCACATCACATACGCAAATCATCATAAAACAGGAAGTATTGCATTGTTCACTCATTTTACATGTACAATCCAAAGAAGATATGATGTTAAACCATTAAACATCACATGATCACTATTTCCTGTTTAATAAGAAATGATGTTATGGTAATAGATTCTATAGTATCATATTCAGAAAATTGAAAAACACATTGATTGGTTTTATGATTTTCACATCGCATTTTAAAAATTTTTGCAGGTATTATTAAATAAAAAAACTTTTCTAATGTTTTAATATTATTGAAACAAACTGTCCAAATTTCACTTCCATACAATAAATTATATAAAACAGCAGCTCTATACACAGCTAACTAATTTGTAATAATAATAACACAGATTCTGCAAAATGGAGCCAATTTCTAATCTCTACATACCTTTCTATATTTTTATTATGAAAGGCATCAAGTTTTAATCATAATCTTAACTTTTAAAATATTATCATACTTCCTTTATTTTGTTGTAATATTTTATATAAATTCCAATTTATCCACTGTTCTTAAAACACTTTTTAGCAAAAACCTTTTATTGTGCATATATACATACACGGTCTTAGGTTGTAATTCAAACCTAAATCGAAAACTTTGCATACGAAAATATATTTGTAAAATAATATGAGCGCTAGTGCACCTGACCGCAAAGCTACTTTTATTTAAAAAACAAAATGAAATTATATTACCCTGCAAGCGCTTTCAAGAGACATGCTCTCATCATCATAGCTCTGAGTGAAGTAATTATATGCAAATTATGGATTGCAATGCCCTCAATTGTAAAGACACATGCTTCAAGATCTCAAAGAAATGGAGTAATTAACCTTTGAACTTTGCATAATTTGCATATAATTACTTCACTCAGAGCTATGCAGATGAGAGCATGTCTCTTGAAAGCATTTGCAGATTAATATAATTTTATTTTGTTTTTTAAGTAAAAGTAGCTTTGCGGTCAGGTGCAATAGCACCTATATTATTTTACAATCTTAGGTTTTGACTGTCTTGCAGTCTTCTTCAGAGCCACAGTGGCTGCAAGAATCAAAATGTAAGATTGTGTATGCATATAAGTATAATAAAAGGTTTTTGCTATAAAGTATTTAAAATACAGTGGATAAATTGCATTTAAATAACCTTTAAAATAATATCTGAATTGGGTATTATGTAAATCTAACTGTTAGGAGTTATTCTATTTAGTTTTTGCATTTATAATATTACTACAATTTGAACTATAAAAGTCACACATCCTGCATCTACATGTTAAATAATAGTAAGGAAATCAAATCATATATCGTGTGACTTAATTTAATAAGCTTTTATTACAAATATAATATAATGAGTGTGCTAATAGCTCTAAACAAGCTTATTCCAATAAATGCCACAAGCGAAAGCATTTAAAATCTCTATCTAGAATTATCCCTATCCCAAACCAGTTTCAAGCTAATGGCTCTCATCAGTGAGACACTAGAACATTCAGATATTACATCTAAAATACCAACTCAAACCCAGCATTTATCTAATACTTAAATACTAAGTAGAAAATCTAAAATTTTCAGACATCTATGTGTCTTCAAATCCAGCTATCTAACTTAAATAGCTATATATATCTGAAGAGTTTTTAGTTATACTATATATTAAGAATTTTAGCAATAAAACATTGCCAAAGCCTCAGAAGCAAAATTATATTATATTTGTAATACAAGTTTATTAAATTAAGTCACATGATGTATGACTTGATTTCCTTACTATTATAATTTTGATTTTGAGGTTTTTGTGATGCTATATTGATAAGGCTATTAATATATGGTGTAGCTGAACTTAGTTCAATTCCATATAGCTATTTAAGTTAAATATATGAATTTGAAGACATACAGATGTCTGAATGCTGGGCTTGAGTTGGTATTTTAGATCTAATGTCTGAATGTTCTTGTGCCAATGAGAGTCATTAGCTTGAAACCAGTTTGGGGATAGCGATAATTGTAGATATAGATTTTAAATGCTTTCTCTTGCAGCATTTATTAGAAAAAGTTTGTTTAGAGCCATTAGCATGCTCATTATATTAAATGTTAAATAAAAATCATGCAGGAAGTTTGAACTCATAAATCAACTTGTAGTCTGATAAATCCAAAACAAATGTCAAAAATATAGTCTACTGAAAAGAGCTGGTTCAGTTAGAAATGCATTGTAGATGTTATTTGTATTTTTCAGATGTCTTTATTCATAAGTTTCAAAAATGTGTGATGAATAAAACTTTTCAGTATTTATAACATAGACAAAGCATGTGAATTTATTAACACATATTTATATATCTGTATTGTGTTTCTTTAGAACAATAAACAAAAAATTAAACAGCTTTATTGATTGGGAGTCCATAAGACATTTGAATGCCAGAATTGGAATCAATCTGAGGCATTTACCTTCTGGACTCTGACACTCTAATACTGCACTGAATCTAGCCTAAACCTGTTTTCTGTTAATGATAAATAAATTTACTGGATAACATATAAAAGTATTAAGCCAACAAACATCACATGACCACCACCTCTTATGCTTCTGTACAACTGTTGTTAAAACAGGCAAACCTCGCTATACGTATTGCCACACCGGCAAGCTAGAGTAATCAATGGATGCCAGAAGGCTTGTGCATAAAATCCCCATCTAGTGCCTACTCATCCAATATCCCCAGACTAGTTTCTGGCTTGTGGCCTTCATCAGTAAAGATCCTTGGATCTGAGAGCACTGCACATAGATCTTAGGATCTAATGCAACCCTCCAGCAACCACCTTTTATCTCCATCTAACTACAAAACTACAAGTCTTAAACTGAAAACCCCTTAATGTTTTCAATCCAAGAAAATTAGCTTATATATCACATGGGTCTGAACCCAGTTCAGTACCCATACATTTTGATATCTTTGGTTCTTTAATAACCATAGCCACCACGATCCATTAGACAGGATTGGTTTTAAGCCAATAAACATCACATTATCACCACCTCTTATGCTTGTGTACAACTGTTGTTAAAACAGGCAAAACTCACTATACGTATTGCCACACACAGCAAGCTAGAGTAATCAATGGATGCCAGAAGGCTTGTGCATTAAGGTGTTTTCAGTTTAAGACTCATAGTTTTGTAGTTAAATGGAGATAAAAGGTGGTTGCTGGAGGGTTGCATTAGATCCTAAGATCTAGGTGCAGTGCTCTCAGATCCAAGCTCCTCACTGACAAAGGCCACAAGCCAGAAACTAGTCTGGGGTTATTGGATGAGTAGGCACTATATGGGGATTTTATGTAAAATCCCCAAGCCTTCTGGCATCCATTGATTACTCTAGCTTGCTGTGTGTGGCAATATGTATAGTGAGTTTTGCCTGTTTTAATATAAAAGTATTCTTTGTAAATTTCAGATTTTAGTTCAAAATTCTTGTGCTTTGTCATTAATTATATTTTATATATAAAATTATATGATTATCAATGTACATTTAACATTAAGATGTATAATTTTATAGAAGTAACAATGAAAAATTTGTGAAGATGTAAAAATACAAAAAAGAAGTTACTGTACGGTTTATATACACATACAGTAAATAATATGTAATTATGTTTAGCAAACTCTGAACTAAAAAGTGCAAAGATGAGATTTTTTATAATTTGTTTACATTTAGCAGCTGCATTAACAATAATATTCCAATATCCATCACATTACTGTAGAGCCGGGAGAAATAAAGAATATAATACTGCCAATTAAATTTCTAAGCTAGTTTCTGGTTATTGGTCTTTCTTCGGGGAGGAATACTTGATTATAAATATCCATTCAGCAATCATCTTTATTTTTTTACATTATTCCTGATAATGACTTAAAAGTTTTAAGAGCATAGTATTTTGAAACTATGACAATTTTCTTGTCTAGCTTCTTAGGTTTGAGTCCTCTATAACGATCTCAATTATGTGTTAACTTTAGATGCTTTCAATCCTTTATTGATAGTAAGGTATTATTCAACACAAAGCATTGTATGATTCTCTGAGTTTATATTGAATATCTGTATAAAAGCATTTCCAGATTAAAAAACAAGCTAAAGCAAGAACAAAAAACACTCATTGCATAGATGTTAAAATGTGCAAATAAATACTAAAACTATATTTTTGGATGATACTGAGAATTGCATATCTGAGGATAAATGCTAAGATCATTTATTATACCCAAGACCAATTATTGTTCCCCTCTTCCCAACACCAATATTCTAGTTTATATGTCCATCTGATACAATACAAATTATTACCTTCTTGTCAAGCATTGGTGGTCGAGAGATCAGCGACAGCTGCTTTACAAGCAGTTGTTAGGGTTAGCGGGTTCGCTTCCCGGCTGATGCTATGACACATGAGAAGAAAAAAACTATTACCTTCTTCTAAGACCATGCTATATCCCATAATCCAGAATAGAATTCAATGATACTCATTTTATCATTTGCTGATCAATATATCTATTATGTTTTCCTGAAGGTTTGTGATGATGGTGTTCTAGTTGTATTTTTATATTGGACTATTTCCATCATCTAATACATGTATTGAATGTCTTTAGAAAAATTTATTTAAATATTCCAAATACTCAACTGTTAGTAAACTCCCTCCCCCTCTCTCTCTCTCTAGGTTAGTATATTCAATACATATATTAGATGATGGAAATAGTCCAATATAAAAATATCTATTATGTAGCAAATTATCCCCAATCAACTATTAGTAGAAAAATAATTTACGCACACACTGATGCACTAAAAGATAAACAGATTTGAAATAGACAACTTTATAGCAAACACTTTACAGGTAAATCGTTTTTTGTTCAGGAGTTCATAAGAAGGAATAGCACTGAAGTGATAGGATCTATGATTCAAGGATCCTGAGCTCCCAAGCCTGTCATTCCACCACTATACTAAACCATGCAGAGAAACAGTGAAGACAGTATTATTCTACAATCTTCCCAAGTGATGAATGATTAGAATTTGAACATTTCTCCACCTATGTTTTAGATAGATTCCCATTTACTGATCAACACCAGGTAGTTAGATAGATTCTTAAAAAATTGTAAACCTGATTAAAATCTAGAAATTTTTTCAAGTTTTATTCATCTCAAATTCTAATCCAACCTGAGTAATGTTTGGCAATAATACACAAACACATGATATATATATATTAATAATATTGCAAATCGATGTCTGTATTTCTTCAAAATAATATACGTAAATTTATAAATAAAATATTAGAAAATACAGTACAGTACTTAAAAGTTTATAGGCAAGCAGCAAACGCTAAGATCACGGAATTATGGGAAAGTTGACATCATGGAATTATGGGAAAGCTGATATTTAAAGTATTAGTTGACAAAAACTACAAAGATAGTTGAAAGCGCTTCTAAGTGACGGTTATAGATATATTTTTATAAACTTTTAAGCACTGTATTTTCTAATATTTTTTCCAATATTTATTTATAAATTTACATATATATATACCCATGGTAATCGTTAATATGATTAAAATTATTTTTTACAAAAACATAAAAGCAAAAAAAAAAAAGTAACGGATAGTAATATTCTCTTGGGCTAAATTTAAACATTTTCTGCTCATTAGTAAATCATAGACCATCTTTATTAAAATCTAAATAGCAAACAAACGATATATAAAATCAATATTTTCTTTTTTATAAATTTATTCTATTTAAAGATATATTTCATTGATTTAAAAACAAAACCTACCTATTGGAAAAAAACAAAAAAAAACAATCGTCTATCAGTCATTGGCCAATTAACATCACGTGATCACCACTTCTTATGCTGGCTTATAACTGTTATTAAACCAGGCAAAACTCACTATACGTATTGCCACACACAGCAAGCTAGAGTAATCAATGGATGCCAGAAGGCTTGTGCATAAAATCCCCATCTAGTGCCTACTCATCCAATATCCCCAGACTAGTTTCTAATAGGATAGTGGTGGCTGTGGTTATTAAAGAACCAAAGCCACCAAAATGTATAGGTACTGAATTGAGTTCAGACCTATATGACTATATAAGCTGATGGGCTTGAATTGAAAATATTAAGGTGTTTTCAATTTAAGACTCATAGTTTTGTAGTTAAGTGGAGATAAAAGGAGGGTTGCATTAGATCCTAAGATCTAGGTGCAGTGCTCTCAGATCCAAGGCTCCTCACTGATGAAGGCCACAAGCCAGAAACTAGTCTGGAGATATTGGATGAGTAGGCATTAGATGGGTATTTTATGCACAAGCCTTCTGGCATCCATTGATTACTCTAGCTTGTTGTGTGTGGCAATACGTATAGTGAGTTTTGCCTGCTTTAATTTTCATTGGCCAATTAGAAATCAGTTATGAATTTTTAAGAAAAGAGTTATATTACTCAGCATGGAGACTGGTACTGTTAAAATAGATTAATATAAAGCAAACAACTATTTTTCACAAACGAGTAAAAAAAGAGAGGTTCAAACTGGTGGCATAGTAAAACTGTGTAATCATCACATGACAACCATTTCCTATGCTTACATAAGGTGTTGATTAGTAGAATAAACCACTGCAAGCCATAGTAATCAATGGATGCTTGCTCATTGGAGTGACTACGGTTATTACACCTCTTTATTTCTTAACATATGTTCCCAAAGTTCAAATGTTCTACTAATTCTTGACAACCATATGGTCACATAATGTCTCCTTCTTCTACTATCTAACTCATCCTCATTGCATAAAAAATTAAGCAAACTAATATTTTTTATTAGAAAATCAGAAATAAAAAGTGTACTAGCATTAAATCAGGTGTGTTCTCATTATTCTTGATGTCATGGTGAATCCTTAAAGATTTTTTATACTGTAGAAGTGTAGAAGCAATCAAAAGATAATAATACTTAAATATAGATTTTATAATAATTTATTGAGGAATCCACTTAAAATCAATTTCCCCTTCCCTTCAATCACCATTTTGTCTTTTACATGTAAATGAAATAAAACTACTAAACATCACATGATTACCATTCTTTATGCTTACGCAAACTGTTCACACAGAGCCAAAACTCTCCATACAGTAGCACCATTCAGTGCAAGTCAGAGTAATTAATGGATGCAAGAAGACACTATATAGGGATTTTATCAAAAATCATCCATTGATTATTCTGGCTTGCACTGAGTGGCACTACTAAATGGAGAGTTTTGCTTCTGTGTACACAGCTTGTGTAAGCATAAAGAATAGTGCTCATGTGATGTTTAGTGGTTTAATACCAATCCTGGCCAATAAGATTATGGTGACTATGGTTATTAAAGAACCAAAGACATCAAAAAGTATGGATGCTGAACTGAGTTCAAATCTATATGACTATACAAGCTTGAATTGAAAATATTGTATTTTTATTTTGGACTCAACGCTTTATAGTTAGCTATTAAGGTAAAAGGTGGCTGATGGAGGGTTGCATTAGATCTTAAGATCTAGGTGCAATGCTATCAGGTTCAAAGCTCCTCATTGATAAGCTGAAAACTAGTCTGGAGATATTAGCAGAGTAGGCACTAAATAGGGATTTTATGCAAAAACCTTCCTGTATCCATTGATTACTCTGACTTGCACTGAGTGGCACTACTGTAGGGAGAGTTTTGCTTCTGTGTAAACTGAAATAGGAGGGTGATCCAACCATAAATTAATTTGATGCAATCACTATTTTTAAAACTAGTGATTTGAACTAATTAATTTATGAATGTCCTGTGCTTTTATTTCAAATTAAATATAACGACAAAAATTGTGATAGAACAAAAATATATATCGGGTTTTTAAGACATTACTCATCAAATTAAATAAAAGTGTTTTTTTATAAAATATTTTTTATATATATTATTTTATTTTTTAGTCTTTAAATATTTTGCAACATTAACAACTGAGAATTTAAATAATGTTACCATATTTTTAGTACTTTAAATGAGAATCACACACATTAAAAATCATTTACAGTATCCTGCTTACCAAGCTTGGCAGCAATTTCTTTTAAATATACAGTTTCAGGGGCTTACAATTTTTTCTTCAATTTTATTTTACCAAATATGCGTTAGTTGTTAAGTTTTAAAAAATTAATAAACCAATTAACTATTCCACTCAGAAGGTTGATTTCAAAATTTTATATGTAATTGGTTTCCTCATCTTTCTTGAAAAACAATATGTACAAAGATGTTTCATATTTTTTTTTATTCTTATATTAATAACTTTATTTAACACAAATGTAATAATAAATAAAGTGTAAATATTATAATTATTTTTTACAGAAATGTTCCTTTTTTAAAAATAATAATAAATATTAAACATGACCACTTAACAATTAACACATATTTGGTACAATAAAATTAAATAAAATAATAATTGTAGGCTCCTGAACTTGTATATTTAAAAAAAATGGCTGCCAAGTTTGGTAGACAGGACAATGCACAAGTTTTTCCTATCTTAATTAATTTTGTAATATTTTAAATACAGCTATATTTTATATATCTGGTGTGGAGTGGATGGCTGAATAAATCAAGGTCTGTGTTCAAATCCTGTACATCTTAATTAATTGTAAATACATTTTAGTGAATTTGGCATGAAATTCAATGAAAGCATATTTTTAAAAAATATAATGCCATCTATTGGTCGTTACTCAAAACTCAAAAAACTGATATTAAGCAGTCTTAAAATTCAGCTCATCAACACTGTTATGCTGGACAACTGGCTGATCAACCCTGAAATATTGCATTGTCATCAGTATCTAACACACATACAAAATTTGAAAGAAATCCATTCAATAGAAGAAAGTTAAAAACAATTACAAAATTTGATCCAAATAAACAGCAACTAGAATTTCTAGGTTAAATCAAAGTATTTCTAAGAAATTATTTGAAAAATATTTTAAAGAGTTGTGTAGTTTGTGTCCGATTTACCAAAAGATGAATGTTTCGCTGCAGAAAAAGCTAAATCATGCATTGTAAGATGTCACACAACTGTACTTTGGGATGAACATATGAGATATATGAACACATCTGTGTTTCAACAATTTGTTTGCATAGTCAACACAAATCTCAGTTTTAATTTTTTTGCATTTCTTTCTATATTTTTTTTTTCGAAATTTCCCTATTACCATATTTATTTATGATTGGCTGTTCATGACTAATGAACATTATTCATGGACAATAGATGCGAAAATAATTTTAAAAACTGTTTATTACATAATAGATATGAGTATAATGATTATATTGTGGTAGATCATATGTTCTTTCAACACAAAAAATATTGCCACCTCTAATAGCAATAGAAATGTTTATCATAGGTCTATACTAGTCTATGCATAAGGCAAGATGCCATAATTAACCATAAACAAATTTTTCATTCTATTTTGCAAATATTCATAAATTCAACATCTCTACAGATAGTTTATTACTGAAATCTGGACTAGGGACTGTCATATGAGTACAGAAAAACTTTAGATTCAAAATCATAGAGCAAAGTTTTTATACTGTTAGCCTGAATAATATAAAATGAATAAAAGATGACCTCTGAATGGGTCAATGTAAAAGTGGTCCTTACTGGAGAGAATAATTCATCAGAAATCAATCTGGAATTACCCCTACAGGCATGCAGTAATCATAAAGTACTTGATCAATGATGATTAATGAGAGAAAAATGAAAGAATTCTACTACAAATACTGTATACCAATTTACTGACCAATTTTGGGTGGTTTTCTGAGTTAAACTAGATATCAAATACCTGCGGAAAAGATATCCTAAGATGATTTAGAAACTGAAAAAAATTTAAGTTTTATCTAATCTGTATGTTTTCCCCAGATACTTCATCCATAGTTAAACTCAAAAAATCATTCAAAATTGGTCAGAAAATTGGTAATTAGTTTAAGACAGATTAAAGTAAGTATGAAAAACTGCGTATTCTTTAATCATCTGGCTATTGGTGATTCTATAAGTGATAGCCTTTCTTAAATGGTTCAGTTTGAAAAATTTGCCCTGCAGTTGGTAATTTATAAAAAATGTAAATCTTTGTATTCTATAAAAGTCATTAATAAACCTCAGAGTTGTCTTAACATAGCAAATACTTCACTAGCAGTATCATGAACCATAATAAATAAAAGCAGAATATGATAAATGAATTGCTCTGACATTTAGGTTTCAAGCTAACTTACATTATTACAGTATTTTCGAATGCCATCTACTGTCCTTAATTTACATTGCTTAAAGTAAATAAATCTTTGTTTTAAAAAAATTCCTTCAGTTTTCTTTGCATTTAGATGTATTGCTGGTTTTATTATATGTATTCTGATAGTCTTCGGGCCCATGTCTAACTAGTCTTCTTCAAAGCTGTAAAATGCAATTATGTTGACATTATTTTATCTGATTAAATTTACACTCAAACTTAAAACGTTTGTGTTTAGATCTATTTCTTATTTCTTGTTCTTCACTGACGATAGCAAATAGCTTGAAATCATGATCTGAAGGTGGAACTAAAGTTAGAGATAGTGAATGCTTGCTCTGACGTTTATGTAAACAAACTTACACTTGATGGTGTTTTTGGTAGAATGCCATCTATTGTCATAAATACAAGCGTTAGCAAGTTTTAACTTGTGTTTTTTTTTTGTTTTATATATATATATATATGTCAAAATAAGAGTATTGTGTAATATTTCTGCAGGGCAATTTTCATTACACCACTCTCACGCAATGTAAAGACTGGTTTCTATCCACTTTTAACACTTTGTGAAGGGGTATAATCATAAATGTATGTCTAAAGACATGTGAAAAAGTTGTATGATTACCAAGATGTACATTTCATGCTGAACCAGCATGCATCAGTTCAGCTGGATCACAATCTCTTACACATACATTTTCAATATATATAGATAGCCAATTAAGTTGCCACAAATTAATGAAAGTATATTAATAGAAATTATTAATATGCTCCATTAAGTGGTTTGTGTAAAAATTTGAGAGAGTAGAAAGTTTGCCACTTATCAATTAAACTGTAGTAATTGGCTATCAAAATATATTGATGTAAGAGATTGTGATCTGTGCCAACTGATGAGTGTTAGTTCAGCATGAAATGTGCATCTTGATGTTTAAACAGCTTTTTCACAGGTCTTAGTCACATGCTTATGATCATACCTCTCCACAAGGTGCTAAAAGTGGATAGAAATTAGTCCCTACAATGCCTGAGAATGATGGAGTGAAAATTACCCTACAGAAATATTATTCATTAAGTGGATAATCTCTAGCCTAATGGATGTCTAAAAAAATTATTAAGTGTATTGTATGATTATGTAAATATACAAAAAAATAATGTAATACTATTGCATTTTACAAATCTGAAGAAGTCTGCAAGACAGTCAAAACTGCACGATAATTTAATAAAAAGCACTGTGAAAATTGCATGTAGGAAGTAACTTTTTTAAAAACTCATTTTATGTTATATATTAGGGCTGCATTTTTGCTCTATATGGCAAAAAAAAAAAAATTCTGGTGGAGATGTTTGGAATTACTTTAGAGAAAATTGTATACAAATATCCAGGTCTACTTTTATAATAGCTTTTTAAATAATCATCATTTTATATACTTTTATTCATAATAAAAAGCAATGTTTATTTTATATTTTAAGATCATTCATTTGTTATGAATACTAAATTGACGAAGCACTTTACTACTGTTACACAATGCTTTATTTACCCCCCCCCTTTCTTAAAGTTTACAGTTTCGATTGCTCCAGCAATCTTCTTCAGAACTTTATATCTCCTAACCTCAACTGTACAATTTCGATTGCCAGAGCAATCTTCTTCAGAACTTTATACTTCTAACCTCAATTGTTACAATCAAAAAAATTCTTACAGTTTACAGTTTTGATTGCCCCACAACTTTATACCTCTTCAGAACTTTATATTTCTAACCTCAACTGTTACAGTTGAGGTTAGAAGTATAAAGTTCTGAAGAAGATTGCTGTGGCAATCAAAAGTGTAAACTGTAAAAAAGGGTGGTAAATAAACCATTGTGTAACAGTAGTAAAGTGCTTGGACAATTTAGTATTACATATATACATTTGGCAATGCAATAAGAAAGAGTAGTTATCATTTGTTATGAAATAATATGCATATAGTTATAACATACAAGATAAAATATATTGAAAGTGACGCATAAAAATTATATTTGGATGTGAAAAGAATATTTACAAATATAGACAATAAGTGGACAATATATTTTTCTTTGAAAATATTAACAGTTTTTTTCGTCTCCGTTTTTGTTTTGAAATGCGATATAATGTTTCCATGTTCAAAAATAGCCAATCCATCTGGAATACTTTTGTCATAAAAAAAAAATTAATAGTATTCAAGGCATTTTAAAAATTCATTTAAAAAAACAGAAAAATATTGATATTTGATTAAAAATCTCCTGATATATAGGTAATTCATCGGATCTGTCGTGCCCACAACCTGAGATTTAAATCCCGGTTAAGTAAAAACAAATTCGGGTTCTAATAGCTCAGGATTTTTTTCAGGTAGATTAAGCATTGCCAAATCCAGATATTATTCAATATTATTAAGTAAATGGATATCAGGCTACTTTTAATTATAGAATAAATTAATGATGGGATACCATCAAACTCTGACCAACCAGTAATTTACCAACTTGGTAAATAATACTTCTCCATTATTCATTCAAGAAGAATTGTTATAAAGATATTCTCTTCAAGTAAAATATTTAAAAGCCGTTTTATCTTTTAATTCTTTCTTATACAATTAGCAGATTATATATATATAAGTTGCTTCCTCGATTAACGAATAGTACTTTTTACAATTTACTAAAAAATTATTCTATTTCCCTTATTTTACGCCATCTAGTGTAAGTTTTAGTAATCAACAGATACTAGATAATAATGCTTACTAAATCCTTACCCAGTGCTTCTTTATCCAAATATCTCCAGATTTAGTTTCCTCTAACATATGGCTTTCATCAGTAGGTATATTTAGATAGGGCGGTATTGGGTAAGGATTTAATAATTCATTAGCATCTATACAATAGATGGTGTTAAAGTAAAAAGAATAGAAGAATTTATTAATGAATAGCAGTATGTGTAAGCTAATATCATGTGATGCATTGTTTGTCATGTGATACATTTTGTATTGTTGGGTTTTTGTAAAAGTTGAGACTGTATTATTTCAAATCCATTTTCTAATTCAGATTTTCCAGCAAAGCAAGTTCTCATACTTGGGCATCAAAATATAAAATATTGTACTTCTAAGATGTGATATGTTGGACTATTTCCATCATTTATGATTGAATGTTAAATGTATCAAAAAGTGTAAACTTTATTTAAACTTTCCAAATACATCAACTTGTTAGAAATAACACACAAATAGTCAATACAGGTTAGTAATTACACAATGTTTCGAGTAGTATTATTCTCCACTCTTCTTCAGGTGTTGCTGGCCTATATGCACAGTGACAATATTTACTTAGAAGTTGAACTCGCACCTTTAGATTCTTGAATATTGAATTTAAGGCAAACACTCTACCAACTGAGCTATTCTGTCAAAGGCAACATATAGTAGAAATTTGATATATTTATATATGAGGGTTGGTTCAAATCCTCCTGAGTCCTCCAATTGTTTTCCTATTTCCCCCAAGACAACTGAAAAAATTATTCAGAGAAAAAATGAAGCTTTATTGAGAGAAAATATAAAGGTTCAGCAGTTTACCAAGTATCAAACATTTCGATCTATTAAAAATGTGGAATCGCTTCTACAAAACAAAGTTACAGATGAAGATTTCTCAAGAATTTGTCAAGCAGTGAATAGATCATATTGTAAGTTACATGGGAGGATAAAAGAACTTCAGAAGAAGAAGCTTGTAAATCTTCATGGGCAAGTCAAAAGTAATATTGCAACTAGTCTATCCTCATCATCAGTAAAAAATCTTAGTTCTAAACAACTTATAGATTGTGAATTATCAATTCTTAGAAAAGGTTTGAATTTCACCATTACACCATCTACTGTCCCACTATTGGATATAATGGCCACCACTGATGAGGTGACCCAAAACTTGACTCTAGAAGAAGCAGCAAAGTTACACAGAAGAGTAAAAAGGACACTGGAAAGACATCAAGTGCACAAGCAGAAGTCAAACATTTCATGTGATGAGAGGCTGGAAAGACATCAAGTGCACAAGCAGAAGTCAAACATTTCATGTGATGAGAGGCAAGCTATTAAATCTCTTAAACAGGATACATCTATAATGATTCTTCCTGCTGACAAAGGTAACACTACAGTTGTAATGGATAAAACTGATTATGATAACAAAATACAAAACCTTTTCACAGCAGGTCAATACAATAAAGTAGCAAAAAATCAAATTCCAAGTACAGAGGTAAAACTACAAGTGTTACTCTGGAAGCATTGTGGGTATTTCAGTGATTCAGAAAAAAGAAAATTAACTTTGTATTTCAGCAAGATTCCTCACCTGTATGGACCACCTAAAATCCATAAAGACAATGTTCCACTAAGACCTATTGTTAGTTCTAGAAATTCACCATGTCAAAATTTGTCAAGATTTCTTCTTGAAGTTCTTAGTCCATTGGCATATAGGACACAGTCTTTTGTCAGGGATTCTAAGCACTTTGTAGAATTAGTCAGGAACATGAAAATGGAAAGAACTGACATATTGGTAAGCTTTGATGTGGAAAGTCTGTTTACAAATGTACCATGTGATGAGGCATTGTCTATTGTAAGGAAAAGGTTATGTGACGATAATAGTCTACAAACTAGAAAAGTTCTACCTATTGATAGTATAATGGAATTATTAACATTCTGTGTAACAACAACATACTTTCAATATAACTCAGAATTCTTCCAACAAAATCAAGGAATGTCCATGGGATCATCTCTGTTACCCTTGCTCAGCAACATTTACATGGAAGAACTTGAAACCACAGCTATAAATACTATTCCATGTCCACCTAAAGTGTGGTTTCGGTATGCTGATACATGTACATTAACAACACATCTTCAAGGTAAAATTTCGGTATTCTGGATGCACATTAACAACATATCTCCTACAATTAAATTCATGATGAAATCAGAACAAGAACAAAAATTGGCATTCTTGGATGTTCTTGTGACAAGACTCTCTCAGGGCAAAGTAAAAACAACAGTGTATAGGAAACCAACACACACTGGAAAATACTTGGCATATACATCCAATCATACAAGAAGCACTAAACAAGGAATTGTACTATCACTATGGAACAGAGCAAAGGAGGTTTGTTCAGAAACCAGTGATTTGGAAAAAGAAAAGATTCACATAGAGCAAATGCTTATGAAGAATGGTTATCCATCAGCAGTCATCAGAAAAACCTTCAATAGACAACACAAAGAGACACCAAAAGAGAAAACAGTTATTGGTACAGTAGTGTATCCATACATACCAGGAATGGTGGACAAGTTAAAGAAAATCTGCAGTCAATATAACATTAGAACTGCTTTCCAAAGCCATATCACACTTCGAGGAATGCTTACTTCTACTAAGCCTAAACTGGAAATGCTGAGGAACAAAAACTGCATCTATGAGATACCATGTGAATGTGGAAGGAAATACATTGGTGAGACCTGTCGGCCTGTTGAACAGTGATTGAAGGAGCACAAACTAATGGTTAAAAGAGAAAAAACAGATGTGTCTACCATAGCAGATCATGTATGTACTAATGACCATATGCTTAAGTGGGAAAATACAAAGATATTGGATAAAGAGGAAAAAATGCATAGAAGAAAATTCAAGGAAGCTGCTCATATGACAATGGTAAATAATCCTATAAGTCAACCCAGTGTGGCAATACACAATGTATGGAAGCCTCTAATTAATCTTGCTCTTAGGAAAAAATAAAAATAATAATAATTAGACTCGTTTAAAAAAAATTGGAGGACTCAGGAGGATTTGAACCAACCCTCATATATAAATATATCAAATTTCTACTATATGTTGCCTTTGACAGAATAGCTCAGTTGGTAGAGTGTGAGTTCAACCTCTAAGCGAATATTGCTACTCGAAACATTGTGTAATTACTAACCTGTATTGTCTATTTGTGTGTTATTACTAACAAATTGATGTATTTGGAAAGTTTAAATAAAGTTTAAAATTTTCGATACATTTAACATTCACTCATAAATGATGGAAATAGTCCAACATATCACATCTTATAATATACCATCATTACAAACCTTCAGACATATACTATAGTACTTCTATTCTGAAATATCTCTTTTTTTATTTTTCTCAGTCTAGAATTGAAATAAAACATTTTTCTCATAAGCAGGCAACACTATTAGGCCAACTGCCCAAAGAAAGTAATACCTGCGCTTTTGCTGAATCTGAAACGAGATTTTACATTAACTTGGTTAAGGAGTGTAAAAAAAAATATTGGCAGTAACCATTGAAGATTATCAACATTTTTTAATTACTTAATCACTACTTCCTTTACTAGAATACTCTTTGGAGTTATAAAACCTGTACCCTCACAGATCACTAATAATAATTTATAAAAGAAATATTTTATCATCAAAATCTAAATCTCCTTACTTCTTTCAATTGTTAAACAAGTTTTTTCAACATTCATTAGTTGGGAATCGACCTAGAAACATTTTAGCTCTTGAGGCCCTGTTGTGCCCTTTCATAGAAAAAACCATGACCTTATTGCATGTAAGAGCGGAATATCTCGTCCCTTAGTAGTGCATCATTTTTTATTTTAATAGCCAGAGCATCAACATTCATGTGACTAATCTTTATCTTATATTTAATAATAACTAAATAGCTATTTACTAACCCATTTTTGGATGGCGAAAAGAAGGACCTTATGGTCCAATGATGAAATATCTTCCTGTCAAGCTTAGGCTGAATAAACTTGAAATTTTAAACTGATTTGTTTTTTCTTTCTTTCAGATAGCCAGCCCAAAGAAAAAAGCGCCAACCATCCGTTATTAGTTAGTAGGCAATCTATTTCTATTTGTAAGGGAAAAGATGGGTGAAAAACTTCTCAAGTTCTCATCCACCCTACAACTGTAAGATTTATTGAATACTGCTTTTTTCTCTATGCATCTGTGAGGGTTATTGAAAAAGCTTTTGCCTCACAGTGGGATATTTAAAAATATTTTCTTTTAATATTGTATAGCTAGCGAATATGGCTTTGGCTTCTGTCTAAAAATAAAATTCCTAAATCTTTATGAGGTTAAAAAAATTTCAAAGATCATCCTGACTGAATTCGAATTCCAAGCTCTAAGCAGGGCAGACGGATGAATTAATCAGTACGCGATGAGACCGTACATATGATGCAGAGCTACTATTAAATAAATAATATTTACAATATTCTCTAAATATAATAGTGAAATATATTAGTAGATAAAATTATAGATCACGTGATTAGCGATTCTTTTAACATAAAGACATTTAAAAATTTTCTCTCTTTAATTTTCCGCAAATAACACCATCATTTTCAAATTATAATTCTTGTGAAAAAAAATGTAATACAAAATTTTGAAATATTTAAAATTACTGACTGTTTGTAATCGTCAAAAACAAATATCAACACACCCATCCGCGCACATTTATCCAGTAATTTATGGAAACAATTTTAATTATATATATATTAACCCTCTCTCTCTTTTTCAATGTTTTTTTTTCTCTGAAAGAAAATATTACAAATATTATTTATAATATTTAAATTCATGTATATTTTCTATCCTTGGAGTTTAGATGTATTTATAAAAGATTTGAACCCAGACTTTCAAGTTCCCTTTAGCTATTCATTCTATCTCATACAACCTATACACATGACCACACGTGTGAAAAAAATAAATGATCTCCAATACACGTATTTCATGCTAAACCAGCACTCATCAGTAGGTCCATATCATCATCATCTCTAACACACATATATAATCAGTACTCAGTTTAATTAATTAAAATAGCAAATCTTCAAACTTTAATGAAAAGGGTTCAATCTACTCCATTCTCCAACTTTTCAGTCATCCATACCATATATGGCTGGCTATCCCTCCTGCAAATTTAAATAGACAAGATCCTATATGTGAGGAGTCAGAGTGACTTAAAGTCGACATGGGCTTGACCATAATATTGGTATCAACAAGAAACTTGGATGTTCCATCAACAGATTTTCAATGATATGGATGGTTGAAGAGTTTGAGGGTGGAGTAGATTGAAGCCAATCCATTAACATTTGAAAATTTGTTATCTTAATATAAGCTGAGCATGACTATATATGTGTGTGTGGGAGATGATGAACTGGATCAACTGATGAATGGTGGTTCAGTGCAAAATACATATATTGGAGATCATATATCTTTTCTCATGTGGGTGATTATTTGTGTTGCTCATGTGAGATGTTCAAATCCCCTATAATTAAATGTTATTTTTGTAAAGCAAAAATTATCTTAGAAAAAAAAAAATTCCCAAGTTTTTAAAATATTAATAGAAAGATATTAATAATTTTTATTAGTTAGTTATTAGACTAGAGATTATCCACTTAACGAATAATATTTCTGTGGTGTAAATTTCACTATGTCACTATCACACAAGGTAGAGACTGGTTTGAATCCACTTTAACATCTTATGGAGGGGTGTAATCATACACATGTGAAAAAAATCTATGATCCCAAGATGTACATTTTATGCTGAATCAACACTCATCAGTTGGCCCAGACCACAATCTCTTAAACATATCTTTATCATTGTTCAGTGTATATCCATATATATATATATAAACATCAAATTACTACAGTTTAATTAATAAGTGTCAAATGTCGTTGCCCTCACAACTTTGACCCAAATCACTTGATGAAAGTATATTAGTATTTTTTATTATTCATTCATTACACTAGAGTTTATCCAATATGAATAATATTTCAGTAATGTAATTTTCACTCCACCACCCACACATTCCATTCACTTTTAATACCTTGTGGAGGGGTATAATCATAAACATATGACCCAAGATATGTGAAAAAGATATATGATTCCCAAGATGCACACTTCAGGCTGAACGAGCATTTGTCAGTTGGCCCAGATCACATAATTTTGTCATTGTTCAGTAGGTAGGTAGGTGGGTGGGTGGATGGATAGGGAGATAGGGGTATGGAGTAGGTAGGTAGGTAGGTAGGGAGATAGATAGATAGATAGATAGATAGATAGATAGATAGATAGATAGATAGATAGATAGATAGATAGATAGATAGATAGATAGATAGATAGATAGATAGATAGATAGATAGATAGAGATAGATAGATAGATAGATAGATAGATAGATAGATAGATAGACAGATAGACAGATAGACAGATAGACAGACAGACAGACAGACAGACAGATAGATAGACAGATAGACAGATAGACAGATAGATAGATAGATAGATAGATAGATAGATAGATAGATGGGTGTGTGGGTGCGTGGGCAGGCAGGTGGGCAGATGGATGGACAGAAAAAACAACAATAATAGATAACAACAGGTAGAGGTAGTCAGATAGATAGATAGATAGATAGTAGGAGGGAGCAGCGTGTGATAGTGTAGTGCACAGCAGCAGCAGCGCAGATTTAGTTGGGGGATAGATGATAGATAGATAGATAGATAGATAGATAGATAGATAGATAGATAGATAGACAGATAGACAGACAGACAGACAGACAGACAGATAGATAGATAGATAGATAGATAGATAGATAGATAGAGGGGCAGACAGACAGACGACGACGGACAGACAGACAGACAGACAGACAGACAGACAGACAGACAGACAGACAGACAGATAGATAGATAGATAGATAGATAGATAGATAGATAGATGGGGGAGGGAGCGGGGCAGCAGTAGGCAGATGATGGACAGATGGACGGACGGACAGACAGACAGACAGATAGATAGATAGACAGACAGGTAGAGGTAGTCAGATAGATAGATAGATAGATAGATAGATAGATAGATAAATAGATAGATAGATAGATAGATAGATAGATAGATAGATAGATAGATAGACGGACAGACAGACGGACAGACAGACAGACAGACAGACAGATAGATAGATAGACGGACGGACGGACGGACGGACGGACAGACAGACAGACAGACAGACAGACAGACAGACAGACAGACAGACAGACAGATAGACAGATAGATAGATAGATAGATAGATAGATAGATAGATAGATAGATAGATAGATAGATAGATAGATAGATAGATAGATAGATAGATAGATAGATAGATAGATAGATAGATAGATAGATAGGGAATTACTACTGTTTATTGATAAGTGTCAAACTTTCTGTACTCGCAACATTGACACAAACTATTTGATGGAAGTATATTAACAATTTTTATTAGTCATTCATTAGACTAGAGATTATCCATTTAATGAATAATATTCTTCATTAATAGAAAGATGATTGCAGACTTGTTTTTATGGAAATCACACTGTGAAAAGAAGTAACATTAGGTTAGTTGTAGGTATTTCAAGTTTTCTACCTGCAGACCTCAGAGATAACTAGATAATAGTATTACATGATCACATGATAATATCTGTGTCATTTTATTATTGCTTCCTATTTTTTTAATATTATTATTATAGCATCTCAGTATTACATAATAAGGGAACCCATTACAATTGCTAGACAATATGCAGCACATTTCAAGACTCTCCCTGTCAGAATATTTTCTAGAATACAATATCCTAATCTAGCGCATCATTACACTAAAACAAAAATCACTGGGGATAAATGTCAGGTGACCGCGCATGTTTGAAGAGTAGATGCCTTTCATAATATTTTATTTGTGTAAATCACTGTTATCAATTATTTTATCTATATAACATACATAGCGAGTTATTTTTTATATAGCGCTATATTATTAAACTGTAATAATAACTAGAGATCATTCTACTACACATGGCTTTATAGATTTAAACACTTAATGCATATCTATATAAGTGAAAATGTAACAGTCTTAAAGGATTCTCTTCAATAGGTTTTACTCACCAAGGTTTCCAACTGTGAGATGGTGAGGGTTCAAATGCTACTCTGTCCTTATTTTGCTCTATATTTATTGACCAATAGTGATTATCTGGTTTGGACACCTTAAAAAAATCATAGGCCTAATTAGAAGCAGCATTTAAATTGGGCCAGACATAACCCCTTAGGTGTCTTTATGATTTATAATGATCATTAACATGCATCAAAGTAATATTATTTGATTCTTTAGTTTTTACAGTACATTACTGAATTTCAAGACTGATAAAGGCAAAAACTGAAAACTGGTTTGGAGATGGAAATGTAATGATGCTACCATCCAGTAATCTCTGATTATTCAAGCTTATTATAGATGGTGCTAGAATAGAAAACTAGCTGTTCTTGTTTACATCACTTATATGTTTATATTGCATTGTATAAAAATTATAGCCTTATACATTGTGAAAATTAAAGTAGGTAGTGTAGAGGTGGTGAAAGAAAAATGTATGCTACTAAAACAGCAATATGCAAACTCGGATCCCATGAAATTTATTAGTTGAAATTAAAGAATCAAGTAATATATTGATACACATATTCCTTGACGGAGAAAAAGGTGTCTACAATTAAAAATGAACTGGAATTACTATATATCTACTCTGAGGGCAGATCTATACAATTTCAAAAAATTGGTCTGAGTTCAAATCTTAATTATTATTTTTTTGAATTTCAGACTTTTGACTTGATGGTAGATAAAAAATGTAAGATGCTTATTAGATGCATAACTATACTATTTCCAGCTTTGAATCCTAAGACTTCATTAAACAAGGATTTAAATGCACTACTATCATGATTAGCAGAGGTTAATATAGGTGATGCTATACTAGATTTATGATATAGCAGGATTAAGACATGGTGATGATGCATTACATGTTTGTAAAGGGTTATTGGATTACTTAGAAAAAGTACAAAGAGAAGTAGAAAGACATGCAATAGATGCAGATGTGTGGGTGGCAAAGGAGGCAATTAAAGGAGAAATTAGATGGTCAAGTTTTTATATGAGAGATTCAAAAAGCAAAATAAAAATGTTCAGTAGATTGCAATTTATAGATGGTAAAAGAATAATCAAAATAGTATTTAATTGGGTTATGAGTAAAGGAGAGGCAACAAGATGGGTGAGAAAGATAGTATGGTATGCAGAAGATTTGAATAAAGACTTTTATGTCAAAATACTTCATTTTTTTGTCTGTCGTGATTATATATATTTATTGGAAAAATATTTATCATTTACACATACATTCATTCTGCCTTATCAGGCAACTGAGAAGAAAGACCATGCTTTTCTTGATTTTAAACTCAGAGGTAAAAAGTCAATAAACTCACCATACTGGCTAATTCCCATGAGGCTATAAAATCACCAACCAAGGCAACGGTTGGTGGCCAAAGGTGAAGGGTGCTAATAATCCCCTGATTTTGGATCCAGGTTGCCATTTAATGATGACTTTTTATTGGTTTTTATGCTGAGTTTGGGAAAAGATAAGAAGGATTTAGATATAAAAGCCATAGAGTTGATAAAAATTATGTTGTGTAAATAGGATGGAGCAGGATATGGAATAAATTTAAGGTGTGAAATGGAAAGAGAAAGTGGCTAACAGGTTTCTCTGGGCATAGTGACTGAGAGATACCTGACTCCGAAAAAGGATAAACTACAGTGCATCATGCCACATCACAAATGCATTTGTCTACTTACACAGCTCTTAAATGAGTGGCTGCAGTATATTCAGCACTCGTAAATATCTTTTCAATAAATATTTGATAAGAAAAAAAAGTGAATATATTTTATTCCATAAAAATTATAAATATATTTCGATTTTGAAAAATCTTTATAATATATAATTGTATATAAAAAATATTAAAATGTCATTTTTAAAAAATGACGATTGCCAAAGAAAGCAAATAGTTAATAATGGAAGTTAATTAAATAGAAGTTTGAAAAGTAAAACTGTTGATTTAAATACTCTGACGTTGCGTTAAATATGACGTTGACTTCGGCTGTAGATTTTATATATTTGCTGGAAATTATTATAATTACAATGATTTCTACAACTTTCTGAAAAGGTTTTGTATTTAAAATTCTGATCTTCAATTGTAAAATTCTCTCCTTGACAGATTAAATAACATTCATCAAAATATTGTAAAAATACTACTAGTAAGACTTATGCTTCAAGTTAGAACAATATGTCAAGATTCAGTCAAACTTTAACCCTTGCGTGACCGTAATGGCAAAAAAGTTTACGCATATATCAGAGCGATGGTGGCTGCTGAAAGTTAAATATGGCTATTCCTACTCTATAAAAAAGAGCTCCCCCCCCCAAAAAAAAAAAAAAACGAGACAAAAAAATAATAAATTGCATTGAACGTAATTAATGGATAGAAGTATGATTGTACAAACACACATTTAATACCTTCAAAATATCATATGATCACCATTTTATATGCCTACACAGCCTGTTAACAACAGTAGCAAATTCTCCATACATTAGTGCTACCATGCAATCAACGAATGCAAGAAGATTTGTACAAAAATCTCTATCTAGTGTCTACTCATCTAATACCCCTAATCTTTAGCTTGTGGTTTTCATCAGTTAGGAGTCTTGGATTTGAGAGCACTTCATCTTGATCTTAGGATCTAATGCAACCTTCAGAAGCCACCTTTTACCTATTTATTTAACCACATATTTGTTGGAAAGTTGCATTAGAATCTAATATTTAGGTGCAGTGCTCTCAAATTCAAGGTTCCTTACTGATGAAAGCCACATACTAAAAACTAGTCTGGTAATGTTGGATAGTAGATACCAGATAGGGATTTTATGCACAAACCTTCTTGACTCTCTTGATAACTCTGGTATGCACTTGGTTACACTACTATGTGGAGAATTTTGCCTCAATTTTAACAGCTTATGTAAGCATAGGAAATGGTGATCAAGTGATGTTTATTAGTTTAAATATTGGTGCATTATACATATCTATTTATTTTAGCACAAATAGTGTGCTAAAAATACTCAGGGAAGTACAGATAACCCCCTTAGAACGTCATTGATAGGTTTCTAAAAAATGCCATGTTATATGAATTCATGTAATACAAAAAAAAAAAAAAAAACAGAATTAGATCCCAAAAGTTATATATATATTATAACTAAGAGAAATATGTTTATTAAAACAATAATTGATCAAAAGTATTAATCACTATTAAACAAGCATTTTCATACACACTCAAATGAGAAATACCAACAGAGATGGTGGTTGCTCTTAAAAACTCTCATCACATCCCTTGTTATAAGGGAGTTTTCCTAATTGTCAACATTTGTATAAGTGCTGTGTCATCTCAAACGAGAGCAAAAGTGTTGTAGGCACACTGTAGGGGGATTTTAATTCATAAAGAAAAAGTTACGAACTTGGCCAAAAGAAAATTTTGAATTAAGAAGATTTGACTGGTTGCAAAAAGTGGTAAATGATTTTTATGTTGGATGAATGGGAGCCCTATATGGTTTAATGCAGCAGTAAGGTGTCAAACTCTGAAGTGTAGGGTCCTTGATTCGAACCCAGTTCTGACATTTCTGGGGCTCAAACTTCTCATTAACTCTCAATTACTAAAACCCTTTGCTTAATGATTTTTAATTTTATTTTAAATATACTTTTAAAAGATTAAAACTGCTCAATTATCTATTTTCTATCCTTTCCTTCCAAAATGGTAATTGTACATCCGGTTTACATTTTTCTTAGCAACATTTTCTATGCAATAAATTCACTTGGACAGATTATAAAAAATGTTGAAGCGTTTCAAGCATTGGCGGTCGAGAGGTCAGCGACAGCTACTTTACAAGCAGTTGTCCCAGGTTAGCAGGTTCGCTTCCCGGCTGATGCTATGACACATGAGAAAAAAATGTTGAAGCTTGTTTGATATTTTATGAAGTCTTCATCGATTTTATTTATTAAATAATATAAGTGAACAAATAAATATAACTACTTTTCTTCATACACTTTTAAATGCTATTCTTGTCCTTATAATTATTTATTGGCCAATAGTTTCGACTGTCCAACAGTTTTCATCAGAGCTATAATTTATATATATGAATACAAATATAAATAACAATAATACAACAGGAAGCTTCTATTACTTCCTGTTCAATTACATATAATCCTAGTTATTTATTTACAGATATTATAACCGAGTTTTCATTTCATATTCAGAGGTTGCTGAAACTAAGACTCTGCTTTAATCCTCTGAATTTATATGGTAATGCTTATCATTTATTCTATAATATATATATTCT